>OZ059789.1:1461933-2061933 GCA_964057025.1 Standfussiana lucernea
TTGTTGGAAACACCCTAAAACACTTTGCCCGATCTGGGAATTGAAACCAAGACCTCATACTCAGCAGTTGCTCTTGCAACCAGTAGGCCAACATTCTCAAGCCTACAATTACATAAACCTTTTTCTTATAGTAAACGGCGGCTGGTCAGAATGGTCAGGCTGGGCCCCATGCCGGTGCGGGTCAGCAACGAGCGGTCGTCGTCGCTCACGCAGCTGTACCGAGCCACCCCCAGCCAATGGCGGAGCACCGTGCAGGGGACACGCGTCACAGAGCGATGAGGATTGTGTTGCATGTCAGAATAGTAAGTTATGAAGTAATTAAGGATTTGATAATTAAAATACGCTTGGTAAGCATCTCATTTCCGAGAGTGGGTAGACTAATCCAGATATAGTAGATGGCCTACACATGTCCCCGAGTGGTAAATCCTGGATGAGACACATACAGCCAAAGGAAGAATGGTACTAAAATAGAGGAAGCCTATACTCAGCAGTACACGGCTGCGAATGATGATGTCATTACTATCACAATTAAATAAAAAATACGAAATTTATACTTAAAATTATAAAGCTATGAACGCGGTAATCTCAGGAACTACTGGTTCGAATTGAAAAATTCTTTTAGCGTTGGATAGCCCATTTATCGAGGAAGGCTATAGAATAAAACATCACGCTGCGACCAGTAGGAGCTGAGCATTGGTTAAAAATGTTACGCAGGCAAAGTTGCGCCGGTCAGCTAGTATTAAATAAATACGTACATATCTATACTAATACTATAAGAGGGAAAATTTGATTGTTTGTTTACATTGAAAAAAATATTGAAATCGCGCGCTAGAAAAGGTTCTTTATTTGTACCTTGGTAGTAATTCTTATCAAAACAAATTACTTCATACTCAAGACTGCTTCAATACTTTTATATAACTTTTTGAATTATTCAATCGGAAGCCGGGATGGGCCGCTAGTTCATTGATAAAAATGTTCTTCATTATTTGATTTTGATTTTTAATGAAAGATATGGTTATGGAACAATTCTTTCTATAGGTGGCTCCTGGTCATCATGGAGCTCATGGTCTACCTGCAGTGGAGACTGCGTGAGGATACGAAGGAGGGAATGCTCTGGCAACAACTGCCAGGGTTCGACACTTCAACACGCTGCATGTGTCGACGGCTTGTGCACAAGTGGCATAAGTAAGAAACTATTTTCAATCTTACTTTCTTTTGCTCCAAAATTCCTTTGTTCTGGTCTTCAACCGGTTAGAGAAAATATATGTCTTATTCCTATTTTAATTTATTCGTCATTATTTTTGGTAACTGCTGATTTATCAGTTGTATTGTTTTTTTTTATATTAAATGGGCCTACTCTTTTTCTTTATCGTGTGGTTAGTGCCTAACCTGGTGTCAGAGTTTTTTTTTTACCCGATTGCGGTGAAGCCCAAAAGGAGGATTATTTAACTATTTTTCTTTATCTCCCACGAGACCATTATTTTTTTTTTCTTTTGCTTAGGATTCTATACCAACAACACGACACTATACGTCGGCATCGGCATCACAGTCGCCATGCTGATCGCCGGCGCCGCCATCTTGTATGTGTGGTGCAAGTACAGAAGCAGACCTGGTTACTCTGCTGGGAGAATAGGTATGATATCGATCATGTTGTTTTTATATCTTCTGGTATGATCATTAACACTGATATCCGATTTTCAGTGTTAATGATAGTGTTAGTGACTTATATCTTCTGGTATTGTAAATGAAACTCTTTTCAAATCGAACTGTTTTATTGTAAAACCTTGAGTACAAAATAATGTGGTTCAGATCAACTAATAATAGTACTTACATGTCACGAGAATGAACGAGGTAAACAACAAACAGTACCTGTAACACAATCGTTTTCTTGCAATTTAAATCACCGACACGCAGTTAGCTATTGAAATAATCCAAGGTTCAACCAGCTGTTACATCCGTCATATGACTGGAGCAGGTGGCCTACCATGACCTCTTGATGCAGGAATATTTTAGTTTTATTTCGAGAGCGGGAAAGGAATGGAGCTAGACGGCTGTCTTAACTAAAATCCTGCACTAAGATGTCATAGTAGCCCTACAGAATGTTGAAAAGATCGCTGTATGGCCCTCTCCCACCACAAATTACTAAACGCGTTTAGCGCTTATCGTATTTTAAACATCGTTCTGTTTCTATGAAAGTTTGAGAGAAAGAATGATATTTTGAATATGTTCAGCGTCTTTATCTTCCTTGCCCGTGTAAAATAATCTCACGCATTATTCATTGCAAAAAGAAAGGCATTTTATTTACCCTTAAGCAATTCATACAACACTTAGGTATACCAAAGACACATTCAGGCAGGGACAAGAGCACAGCGGGGCCCGACCTGACGAGGACTTGCAACGAGTACTGGATGCAGGGGCCTGACAACCACTACGACATGCCTCATGTGAGAGACAGGTTAGTAAACTTAAAATCTGGTTTATTAGATTCAGATGTAGTTTTAGTGTTCTAGTCAATGAAAATTTCTATGATTTTTTGAGTTTTTTTTTATCTTTTTCTTAGCGTGTCAATGACAATTCAAATTGAGTCAGCCCAAAATTTAGCGACCAGTTTGGCACTTTCAGTAGCGTCCATCAGCTCCTGTGATGTGCTAACAACAGGACAGGCAGAACACAATTTCAAGTTTTTTTTTTTTTTTGAGTCTCCTAAATGATTTTATATAATTCATATCAAAATGTTCTGAGTTTGATACTCCTTTTAGACTGAAGTTTAAAAATATTTTGTCCTTGTTGCGTCGATCTCTTTATTCCACTCATCCTAATCTTTCATATCATCTGTAATGAATGCTCTACCGAAAAAAGTACCTATGGCACCATAGGTATCGATAAAAATATTTTCTTTCGGCAAAGCATTGGTAAACACCACTGGACATTCGTTCGGGAACCTCATACCTACACATAAGTTTCCCTATCTGGATTTCTAACTAGCCCATAAAAAGCAATATCCCCCTACAAACGTCCGAATTCAAATAATATTGCACAATCTATTTTTATAGTTCCGTATTTTTCTAATACTCTCCTTTGAATATTACCAAAAGGGCTCAACTCCTGCTCACGGTAAAAGAAAAAGGTCGTAACATAAAAACTGATGTTATGAGATATTGTTGTTTGCGTAGTAATAAGTTTTCACATCCATTTGGTTTATGCCCCATTATTCTTCTACCCCTAGCTATTCATCCCCATTTGGGAACCGGAGTAGACATCAGTCGTCAGCCGGAAGTAACCATTACGAGATGAAGCCTTACAGCCCTTCCGGGGATTCGGCGTCCAGTTGTTATACCAATTGTGAGTATTTCTGTTGTTGTAAATAAAGAAAATGATGAAGGTAATGTCAATATTTGAAGTTAGAAATAGAATGTAGAGAAAATTACGTAACGTACAAACAAACGACTAAAAATGTCTGCAGAATTTTCGAAAGAATATTCATTGGAGTAAATTTTGAAAATCATTCGGTATTAATTGGTTTTAAAAACTAACGCCTAATAAAATAAATATTTACCTGCTTCTACGAAGGTTGAAACTTGATATTTCTTAAGCACAGCTGCACATTTTTACGTCCCTCAAATATTAGACCCCTTTTTAAAAGTCAGTAGACCTTACCAAATTTAAAAGGTATTAGAGCTAACTTATCGGCAATCAATTCCGGTGTGAAATCCGAAAATTTTAACGTGCTTTCTTTGATATTAACTACATACTAGTACCGAGGTCTATAGAGAACTGTACACTCTTTAATCTAAGATTTACCCAAACAAATAGACAATATGGCTGAGCTTTAATTACTTTGACAATAAAAATATATATATATATATATTATATTTCCTTTATTTTTTCTTCTTACATATTTTTACATTTTTAAATATTCTTATATAAAATTCAAAATAAAAAAAAAACATTTAAAAATATAAAAAAAAAATTGTAGCCCACCGGTATCGGGAACAGGGTCCAAGCTACCGGCGGTCAGGGCTCCAGAGAGAGGAACCTCCTAACAATACGAGCCGTGTCCAGGAGTACCGCTTTCTGAATCAAGCCCTTGATCCAGCCGCCTAACGAGAGCCTCCTCAGGTATTGGTCGAGGCTCTTGGCTCTTGGCTCTATATTATATTATTATTATTATACATATATAGGCATATAACCCTATTACGCGAAGAAAACGGAATCAAATGTTCAGCTCCTAGAATCGGTAACGTTTGTGTATTAGTCTATTAGTGATTTGAGACACAGCATATTGGACAGGGACACCTCTTGTCTAACCACCAATCTATTGTTAGAAGATAGACTATGTAGAAGAAAATTCTAATTCCCAATCTCTTTACAGCCAGAACAATGACATCCAGATCAAGTGAATGCTCATCCGCGCTTGCAGAGCTGGTCACAGCATCACCTACATCAATGTCTAAAGTTGATGTAGCAGTAACGTTACCCACAGGGCACCTCGATACTAGCTACAGAGATAAAATATGTTTGACTATCGTCAAGTGATTATGTTTACGTTGTTTTTGGACGGATCTAATAGGAATTTTTCAGCCAAATTTTTTTTTAATGTCTTGTACGAATCTTGCCTTCTGAAAGTCTGGCAATGCTGTAAATATAATAGCGAGCGGTTGTCTTACTCTAATTTTGCTTAGCATAACGTGTACTTTTCAGCACTTAGTAAGTTTCATCTAGGTACATTAAAATATCTTACTTACCGGCTAAATACTATACCGATTTGTAGCTGTGTTTATTGTTAAATTGCTTAGGACTACTTACTGGGTATCACCAAATTTTATAGTTGGGTCATTCATTT
The DNA here is from genome assembly GCA_964057025.1 of Standfussiana lucernea. NCBI lineage: Eukaryota > Metazoa > Arthropoda > Insecta > Lepidoptera > Noctuidae > Standfussiana > Standfussiana lucernea. The sequence goes on from OZ059789.1 coordinate 1,466,777, forward strand.
TCTTTCATTTGTTAATTATGTTAAAAAGAACTCCATGTGCTTTTTGCCACTGACCTGATTGACCATCATTATTTTCATCATAATATTGTTATTAAGTACCTATTTGATATGAATTTATGTAAGAATATTATTCCTATTAGTTCCGGAGGATGTGCCTAAAGACAGAGGAAAGTTTTATGATCAGTCATGTTAACAAAATTATTTATTTCTTCTTCTTTTCTATTTTCATGTATATTATTAGTTTTTCTTTTGTTTTGGATTTTGTAGTGATTCGAACTAAACTTTTTATTAATAAGCTAATGAATTGGTACGGGTATTATAAAATAGTCGGGGTAATTTTAGTAAAATTGTAAATCGAAAATTAGAGGCCTAATTTTGAACGTCCATCGAAGATTCTGCGTGCATTTATTTAATAACTTTTGAAACAAAACGATTTCTACACTAGCTATAAAACTTTTTTCAAACAATACTTTTCTTTCAAAGACTGAATGAATCAACTGCCAATTTGATATGCATTTATGATTATTGTTTTTACTTATATTGTAAGCTTTGTATATTACATCACCTGATGGTAATAAATGAAAATATTACTTTTCACCTACACCTAGTTTGACTACCGATCATAAAAGATGGCCCAGGGTGACTGAAACCTAGATCAAAATTGTTAACTTAAAATATTTAATGGAGTGAAATGAAATGGAAACTCGGGTTATCTATATTAGTCCAGAATGTTAACATTGAAATAGTTCACTATGCTTGTAATATTTTCATTTAAAACATTAAGGTCTGTAGTTAAGTAACTATCTATATGTAGGTACTAACTGAATGTAAATTTTGTATTTAAATCTGTGATATTAAATGAATTAATTTGTAACATTTTATCTGTCTTTTAATTTTATAATCATTAAAGCCCTTCTAGATCGACTGCGTAACACCGTAAGCCACCGACAGACGAACGACAATGGAGATGATAATCATTTTACTGTTGTTTGTGTATGTGAGTTTAAATGTGTGTAAACGCACCCACGGTACAGGAGAAATACCTAGTGTGGGGCAATGTATATTGTAAAAAAAAGAAAAATATAATTGTAGTTTTCTGTTACATGACATAACATTCAATACATTCAAGGGTAAGGGTTTTTTTTTAAATTGATGAACCTAATTACTAAAAATATTAAACCAGTATTATGTTATATAGCTGACTCGCGCAACGTCGTCTGCGTTACATTTTTGTTTGATGCTCAGCTCCTATTGGTCGCAGCGTGATGGTATACAGCCTTCCTCGATAAATGGACTATCCAACAATAAAATATTTTTTCAATTCGAACCAGTAGTTTCTGAGATTAGCACGTTCAACCAAACAAACAGACTCTTCAGCTTTGTAATACATAAGTATAGATTAGTCTTTCACGAAACATTCATTTTGGCATACATTCCACTTGGTACCTTCTCAAGAGTGTCCAATTCCAAATGATAAACGAAAGATCCTTAATCTCGCAGTAACAGAACATTCAATTTATTATACCTATTGATCTTTACCCCTTGCTGCCACGTGGCTTTCCATGCCTGTCACATAAAATGGATAATTACAGAAAGTTCGCTCCATACAATGGGCGAAAACGCACGCACGGGTATGAAGGTGGGTTTGGACTAAACGGACAAAGAACACTTCTTGACTTTCTTGTAATTTTAGTTCCTTTGGATAGACCAACAACTAGAAAAAAACTGTTTCCGTGCATTCTAATGCACGGAAACAGTTTTTTTTAATGCGAATTGAATGTACATTTGGTAGAAACTGACATTTAAAGGATCCGGCCAGATGTGATGCTGGAAGGGTTTTTAAGCCCCTTTTTCTCCCCAACTAAAACACCAGACAGTGTTGAAGAATCAGAGTTTTGGAGGACTGTCATGTGATTTTGACGTTCGAAAGTTTTTTTTCTTTAATTTCAATAAATGTCTTTTGATTTCGTCGTGGGTGCTCCTGCACTCGCTGTACGCGAAGTGTGTCTTATGTGAACAATATTTATCTTCGCTTGTTCAATGGAACCAACCTTCTATACCCATAGCTTCTGCTTGCCATTAGCACCACTTTGATCGCAACCATTCAACCGTGGTGCACTAAGTATATACAGAAGCCAGCCTTAATGGCCGGTTATTAATCGTACGTATCTAATTACTGTGGTGGAACTCAACGGGGCAGTCTGGTCAATGTATGAGCTTGGATGACTGGAAAGATATTTACAGAAGGTTAGGTTTATACCGGTCTTCCATCTTTATCGTGTGTTTAGTACCTAACATGGAGTCAGAGTTTTTATGCGACCCATGGGCTTCCGACTTGGCTTTACATGCCGTCGAGAAATATCTCTCAGACGTGCTCGTTTCTTCACGATGTTTTCTTTCACTGAAGCAAGTGATAACTACACAACACGCACATGATTCCGCAAAATCAGAGGATCGTGTCTTGGGTTCTCGAGACTTATGACTTGGCAGTCCAATGGTCACACTACTAGGCTATCACTGCTTGTGTTTATACCGGTATGATTGAACATTCACACTATTTACTGAACAAAGTTTAACTAACAATGATATTCGTTTCGGCCGAGGTTAAAATTTATGTAGCGTGGCGAACTTCTATCGATGACCTTAGAAAGGTGGCTGGGACAGACTGGCTGCGGATAGCAGAGGACAGGGTATTCTGGAGCATCTTGAGAGAGGCCTGTATTTCAGCTGTGGATAGGTTTCGCAGGATAGGCTTTTGATTGATGGATTTAAATGAGTTCTATTACCTTCCAGTCACATAATGAATGAAATTAATGTTTGGGTAAAACGGTTGCTTTTGACAATACGACGCCGCAGGGTATACACCAGCGGCGATCGGCGGCGGCGACCTCTCGCGTCCGGCCCTGGTTCGAGCCATGGTCCGGAGCGAGACGGAATGGGAAGCCGTCACCTCCTTTTGCGAAGCAGTCATGCTAGCAAAGGAGGAGGCGGAACGTGAGAGAGAGCGTTCCTCCTCACGTCCCAGCCGCCGCGGGAGACGCACCGGGCGTCGGGGGCCACGTGGTGGTCCCCGGCCACCGTAGACGCGGGCCTGTGGACGGTGAGCTAAGGGCTAGCTCGCCGTCCCTCCGTCTTAGGACGACAGGCCGTGTCGACGGCGCGTTCGTGTTCCACGCGCGCCTCAAAGAGATGTCAGCATAGGGAAGGGGCCCGCAAGGGCCGATGCCTGCCGGGTGCTGCGGGTTGTTCGAAAGAGATACCGCGGCCCCGGAACACAAAGGGCGATGAAGGAACATGGGTGGGTTTTAGTCAGTAAAAGTCTGACACACCCTCCCGCTCAGCCCAGAGCGGGAGAAGTCATTTGATGATTTCCCATCCGGAAAAAAAAAAAAGGGTATACACCAGATTGGTTTAATATGCAGTTATTACATGTGTGTGTGCCTAAGTAAACAGCAGATGCAAGAAGAAACATTAATTGGTGCCATCAATCCAAATTATCGTAAGCTATTTGTAGTGGGCTTTCTGTTCTCTTAGTACATAGTGTCTGTCTGTAACATGATTGTATGTATGTTTGTAACGTCAATAACCCACCGCTTTATAACCGTGTTCGATCACCCAATAAAAATTAAGCACTTAAAACAATTTTTAAAAACCCTTTTAAATGATAGATAAGAGCTATTAATAAAATGGAGAAGCTTTTATGGTACAAGACATTCAGTCCATTGGCCTTATTTTCTAGATAAAGCCGCTATTTTTAAAGTATTAATAAATAAAGAATCCTGATTGGTATAAAGGTTTTAAAATAAAGAAAATCTCCACTCTTTTAGACACGGTTATATGAGGGAAAGTTTAAGATGTAACAACGAGATTCTTTGTCTTAAATTACACAGTAAAAGATTGCAGCCATTTTTTCAAAATTCACGATGTGGTTTCTACATTAAAAAAAAAAACATTCTTAATTCATTCTCCAAAAATACATAATTATATACCTTCCTCAACATGGTACATTCATGCAGTCACGTAACACAATCGCGTCGCATCCGCCACGTGCCTACAAAATGGCTTCTCATGTAACAAATCAAAGCTATTTTTGTATGAGCCCATTAGTCAAAATGTATGACTAAAACAAGTTCAAAGTTCCTTTAACTGCTCACATTTGTCACTTAAAACTCACTAATTGGGACACTTTAAGTACTTTAGTGTTATAAGTGGAGTTACAGATTTTTCATTTTTTGGACACCCTGTATTTATTGCGTGTTTGAGTTATTTTAATTGTTTGAGTTTTCGAAGAATTCAGAGGTGATCTTTTCGATTTAGTTTTGGGATTAGTGCGAATTTTTTCCTGATATTTTTGTCTTTTTTGATCGCGTTAAAAAATCTCTGTAATCTCTACGTAGATTTGATGTTTCTTGAATCTATTAAATTTTTGAGGTTAATTTCAATAACAAAATCAGTCGCTCCATGTAAAATACTAGTATTCAGCAGCATCCGGTTAAACAGGAATCCGATGTCAACATAGTTGGGAAAAGGCTAGGCAGATGATGATGAAGTCCAGTAATAAAATAGCTCATACAATAGGCAATTAATAGGAGTTCCATATTTTTAGGAAAGATCACGTGAATAGATAGATATACATACGTACATCGTATCCCTTTTCCTTTTGTTGAAATAATGTAAAGTTCACAGCAGGAGCAGAAGTGGACATATGTGTATTATTGTGGAGTATCCCCGTTTAGTTAGTGTTAGAAATTAAACCAGGATGAATCACCACCCAACAGTAGAAAATATACATAAACAAACTAATAAAATCCTATCTATTAATATCCAAAAGCAGTTTCGCAACATCTGAATCAGGACAAAGGAATGGCCTTGGTACCAGGAGTACATAACATAGAAGGAGGTTATGAGTAACCCACTTGTAACTATGATTCCAAGGAAGAATGAGTAATGCAAACAAAGATATCACTCACACATTGGTATGACTAAGAATTTTCCAGGAAATCTATGGTTCGGGAAGTCTATCATAATAGCTTTGTTTTTATCCTTACTGAATGACTTTTTCCAGGAAATATCCTGGATAGTATTGGGTCCTCTGGTCTGATGACTTCTTCTTTCGTAACGATCGTATAACTTACCCAATTTCTTCGGTACAGTAAGTAGTTTAATCGCAGCTTTAGTATCGTTTTTAAGTCTCCTAATGTGCAGGTTTAGAGACACTGGACACATCAGCATGGTGACTGCACGTATATCAAATTATAATGCAAAATAATAAAATAAAATTCCTAGTAGAAGTTTGTAAAGTTTACTGAAATAAATTTATCTTTATCTTATCTTATCTTTAATGCACTTATAATGATTATTTCGTGGTAATGTGAGGTAAATGCATAGGTAATATCCACATACGTCTATATAGCTCAAATTGTTTTGTTTTTGTAGTGTTCTGGATTTAGGTCTACTGAACACACTTTTTGTTTTTTCTTCTTGTCTCTAATATTTATCATGTCAATGTCATGCATACCTGTTATTTTCATGGTTACTGAAATGCCGATTTTATATGTTAGTGTTTATTTGAACTGTAAGTGACAGTGCTGTTGGTGTGCATATTGTAAATAAATAAATACTTACACGCATGTAATTATTTATATTAGTTGGTACTGACAGGAACATAAACATTGACATGCGTAATTAGTATTTCCTGGTATTAACATCACCATATTTTGAAAAACAAAATCAGAGATTCAAAATTGGATTGCTACGTTCATAAATACCTATATCACTAATAGCGTAAACACAATTGTCATCTCAAAACATGAGGGAAATAACATAACATTACATCACGCCTGTAATCACCTAAGAGCAAGACAGAGGTATACCTTCATAGTACACCCACATTTCGCCAGTTATGTATGTTTAAGTGCCATGTAACAACTGGACACAAATCAGAACCGGACAGAAACCAGACTCCGTGGCTGCTATTGAAATTATAATACCTTGTGGAAACTGTGCACACAAACATCGACCATATTTCAGCACATGTGGCAACACTATAGACTAATTAAATTGATTATGCATTTTTTTAATAATATTATAAAGTCTTCTGCGCTACTATTATTTTTATATGGCTTAAAACTTTCGTTTTCTCAGGTATTTCAAGAATACTTGGTATTTTAAGAATCTCACGGGTGTGAGATTCTAGTTATTTTTTTGTGAAGGTAAATTATTCTGCACTGCAGCGAGTCTAAGTCCAATTTAAAAAAAATCTAACTATTCGGCAAGTGTTAAGTATAGCAGCTTTTTGTAGTGTTAGTTAGATATGTGTATTTAAATGGATTGAGTGTAAAAAAAACTATTGTTTTTTTTTTGGGATAACACCTTTTATTGATATAACAATTGGTACTATAGTGACTGTATTCATTTTCTAAACTCGGGTAATTTCCTCTTGTAACTCTGTGTATTTCCTGATTTTCTCTGTGATTGTTTTTTGTATGTTATTAGTGTTAAGAACTGCAGTATCTATTATGTATGTGTGTTTGTTTTCTTTGTCTACAAGTGTTATGTCGGGCCTGTTATTATTATTTAGCGCTATGTAATATAAAAACTTGATTTAATTTTCCAGCAATAAACTTTTGCTCCTGCCTGTAGGTAGTAATTGCTGCGGACGTATCTAATGGAAACTACTAATCAATCAATCAGACAATTATGTCGCATATGCGTGATTGCTAGTTGCGACGGCAGACATCGATTTATTGAATCACTGGCCTCTGGGAATTATGTTTCGGAAGCATTAATACCTACACAGAAAAGATAAATACAGGTCAACATAATTATTTTCATCAGTGATGGTTATGAATTTAAAAGGGTTAATTGCAATTTATTATTTTGTATTTCTTATTGCTGGTAGCTAATTGAAATAATTTTATTGTAGTAGCAGTGAATTTATGCAAATAAAGAAATTACACATATTCATCAACTAATAAAACGATGACGTGTAAAAGAAATTTACGTTTCATCGATTTTAATATTGATCAATAAAACTGCACACCCCATAACTACATTCAGGTACCTGTATATAGTATATACAGTCGAGACAGACACACTGATTGTTTGCTCACAACTACCTACCCGCACATTCATTACGTTAATTGCTCTGTCAGTTTCTGGAAACTATTTCCTTATCAACACTATCCATGCATCGCTGGTAATACACAAATTTGGACAGGCTCTGTTTTCGATGCAGATTTTAGAAAAGCAAGACATGTAAGTGGGGCTGCTCATTAAACTCAATCAAAATTATAAGTCTTTTATTGCAAAATAAGATCCAGATCATCTTGAAGTTACTAATATAATATTTCAGCTGCGAAGAAAAAGTGGTGAAACCAACTACCCAGGAACTCATCTGCCTGTTATCTTGGTTGAGAAAAAATATATAAAAACCATATCAAGTAATTACTTATTATTACAAAACAAGAAGAATAACAACTTCCAATTAATCAAGAAGACCTATTGTCGTATAGACTTTCAACTTACGTGTTGCAACTTCAGGCTTGTCTACCAAATAAACCAACCAATAAACTCAGAAAATTGATAGGTTTTGACATGCCTCAATTATCGTGGTTTAAATATTATTAAAGTTACAATAGTTATTTTCAGGCCAGATAGGACATTTGCCTACTGAAAGTTCGTCGTACCAGTTGCTTAGCTATTTCACTTTTTTCTATTCAATCGTGCCTAATTAGAGGCTTCATTTACTAAACAGTTATGGCCATTTCGGTAACACAAGAATCTTTACGCGAAATATCCAGAAATGATGGTCCATTCACAAGTATGTACCGACGCATTTCTCCTTGCAAGCTTCCTGATAAATGCCTTTGTTACACACGGGACTTTAAACCCTACTGGTTTAGTGTCAGGAGTTATTATTGCTAGGTTGTATTCAAAGGCAGTTATCTGTTATTCGGTAGTATAAGCTACAGAATGTTCCGGAGATGTTCGATTGCAGCGGACTCGACGTTCCGACGGCGAGTTTAGGACTGAAGGCCACTAAAATGCTGCTTTGCAACTTAAGATCAGAAAGCTTATATAGAACAACCACATTTTTAAAAACTATCGATTTGGCAAAAAACACTTAGAACTAATTTAAACTATAAAAGCTACACTCCACAGTAAAAGTATCCATTAAAAAAGCCTTGATAAAGCCATTACTAGTCACAGACCGTCAAGGGCTAGGACAATATCAGTCAAGCGAAAACGGAAGTGTTCCGGCTATTGACCACCCAGCGTCATTTTATTAGTGCGCGTGTCGGTCGAGGTATGGTCAGACAAGCACGTCGTCGGATGTCATATCCGTCCACGGCACACGCGGAATTCATGAGACATGTCGTACTGCAACCAAGTCATAGTTAAAGGAACTATAATTACAATTGCAACCTGGTATCAAGTTTGTTTATGGGTTTTATCAATGGACCACCATCAAAGGTTCCCATGTAATTGGTTAACGTTTAACGCTCTAAGAAATTATACGTTATATTTATTTTGTAAGGAGGTTATTAAAATCATTTTACATGTATTTTTTTTACTAACTAGATGGGGTCGGTGTTTCTTATCTGGCTACTCTGAGAAGAAACAGCTGAAACAAACTCCGAGCTCACAGTCACTTATAAAGTCCAGATATTGTCTTGAACAGACCATGTGAGGACTATGCCGGTTCTCGTCTGAAATGGTCTTTTGAAGAATGACCTACACAGATTAGAGTGGATCTGTCCAGTCAGTGCCTGTGTCAGTAATCGTATAGCTCAACTCTGAACTTAAGGAGCTCAACGACCCGACCACATAAAGTACTCCACTACTACTATCTTTTTTATGTATGTCATTACTCCAAAGATTTTTGGGAAACTTTTAACCATCTTAAGGAAACTCAGTTCAGGAAGCTGATGGGGCTGCCATGGCGTTGCAGTGATCAGGGATGTTTGCGGCGGCGCGTGTAGATTGTTTTTACACAATAATGCGCAAGCGTGCATCATCGATGGTGTCTTGAGTCATGGCCAGCAGGGTTCTACAAATGATTGCTGGCAGAGTGGACTGTCCATAATATGTGGTTCACTGCTGTCAGTTACTGTGTCACCGTAACGTGTTGTGTACTAACACTTAGTTTTTAAGCACCATGTTACTACTCCCCTACTATACCCTCTATTAGCCTCCGCTCGAAATAAATATTTTGAATTTGAATTTTGAATTAAGGAAGGTAAGTATTCTTTGACCATGCTTAGCCGATCTTAGCCAACTTAAAAGTTGCCATGAAAATTTTACAAAAAAGACGTTGACCTATAGTAGATTTTTCCATTTTTTCGTTATCCAGCGCCATTTTAACCGCCCGTGTATATGTCGTCGTATCGTCAGACATGCACGTCGGATGTGTCTGCGACAAGCGTGCGACACGCGGTATGTGCGCGACTTGTCGCACCGCCGCCATAAGATACATACATACAAGATCTATTGTGATACTACCTAATTAATATATATTGGGGAGCAATAAAACAGTTTTCAGGTATTGTCTGGGCAGTAAGCTCGGCAGACGTGATACTGTCACAATATGAAAAGATTCCATTACAACAAATATTACCAATGAATTTTATAGGTACACACCTATAAAATGGTGACACCACCATCATGGTGATAGAAGGTCAGATGGCTTTATAACAGTTGATCATAGTTCAATCAGGGCACGTTCTAGTAAAGGAGATTTACCAATAATCGGTTCGAAGATATATTGATCTTTAACAACCCCTGGCAGTTTAGTCATCTACTGAAGTAACAAAAAGGGATTAAAAGGGCTTTATTGGGAATCTGGAAGTATGTATGTAATTATGCCCATCTCCGTTATCTAGTAGGTAATCAAAGAAAAATCGGTTTGGTTTTATCTTTCTATTTATTTTCCCAATCTCAGAAGAAAATAGGTAATCAGAGCGTGGGATTTTGTTAATAGCTTCCCATCATCAAATGAGTCGTATGATGGGCTCATCGCGTATTCAAGATATTTGTGTTTCTATGTCGGAACGTTGCTTTTGCCACTTTCGTGAGTCATTTATTGATTTCTGTCTTCATTAGCGATTCTATCGAGAATTCCGACATACAAAATGAGTAAGATGACTGGCTCTACCAACACACATTTTGCCCTCACAACTGAAAACACAGTGACATCTATGTATTAGTGATTAAAGGTACTGTGATTTTAGTCACGACTGCTCACAGAGAAGAGATATGAATTTCAGTAGAAAATATGTTTTCATCAGGAGATACACAGAAACGATGGATGGACTGTGTGAAGGATGATATGGGAGGGAAGCAGGTGTCTGATGTGATGACGAGTAATAGAAAGGATTTGGAAGGAGAAGACATGCTGCGCCGACCCCAAATGAATTGGGATAAGGACAGGAGAATGATGATGAGGTTTTGATCAGATAATAAATTGAATTTTTGGCCGTATGCCTAATGATCTTAAGACGTGCTGTGGACATTTTCACTAAGTTCTATTAAAGAGGAATAATTAAAAATGAACCATATGGACATTTTCATTCATGTCTATAGAAGAAAAATAATTAAAGATTTCCTCTTTCTCTTCGTACAAACCCTTCGGAATGTACGAAGGTACCTAACTCATACGTTTACTGCTCTGCATCATGTTATGAGACAGTTAATTTTTGAGATTACCTAATATCCAGTAACCTCTTCATTGAGATAAGCAGCTAATATACGGTTTATGATCTCCAAGTCAAACGCAGCTCTCAATTACAGCCTGGAACAGCAAACAGCGGCAAATGACGTCATCACAGCGCGAACACTGTGTTTGTTGGACTCTTGTGGCAACGTGGTGTGCGTACAATCTAATGGTACGTGGAAATTATGCTGAAATCTGCCCAATAATAGGTTAGACCGGAACCAGATCTTAACATACTGGGGAACAGGCAGACGATGATGATTATCTAGCTAATAATGAGCTTGCAAGTTGGAACCACTCAAAGAAGTGCAAAAACCGTTTTTAATGCAGATTTTTGGATGTCGTATGATTTTGAGATTAATTCACGTACACACTAGCTTTTTGCATATTTTTTACTTGAAGGTGAAGCAAATAAACTATTTTCTTTTAAGGCCGATTTCAAGTGGTTTTTGAACTATGGCCCATCTCTGTAAGTTTAATGTAGTAGGTAATCCCACATATTGGTTCAATTTGACAATGCGATAAACATTGAAATGAGTACGGATCCGCTGATTCTGACAAGAAAAGCAAAAAAATTACACATACACGCACTGAAACTTAAAAGAACTGATTGGGCTGCTTAAACTTTAAGTACTCCCATGGCAAGTAAGTTTATCCACGTGTATCTGTACTGTTTGATAATAAAACACCAATATCCTAAAAGCGGTAACAATGTACAGCCACCGCATTGGATGCCGATGCGCGCAATGACGCCTAATTAACTGCCGGTCATTACCCGCTATTGATATGACGTATTACCGTATGGGAGCGACGCCGAATTCAAATGATGAAGTGTTATTTTGCACGCTCGATTGGCGTTGAATGCAGCGGCCGTAACTAGTGTTTGTTTTGTTACGTACGGTTCGCTTGCTTGTATGGTATTTGGTTCCCATGATAGAGTTAGAAGAGGGATAAGTGAATGATAAAACTACAATATAGTTAGCTTTTGTTAAGTAATTTGTAAGAATAAGCTTAGTCAGAGGACAACTGTAACAACAACAACAGCTCTGCAAGATTTCAGTGATCCAACGACAACTTATTCCAGTGACTGTGTGTTCAATTTAATTCAATGCTACTTACTCGTACATGAGACTTAAACAGACTAAAGCAGCGTTCCACATGTAGGTATTCTTAGGTGGTAAACTTATAATTAGATCATATGGACCCTGTCGGGCGCAGCAAAATAAGTGAGTTAGAATATGTTAATTTTTGCTTCTTTTTTGATTGGCACTTCAGCTTGGCTGCTTTAACTTCAACTACTTGAGTTATGGTGTTTCTAACGCGATCTGATCGCTTGAGACCTATTATGCTGCGCTCCATCGCCCGCTCGCAAATATTAAGCTTGGACTTTTGTTGTTCAGTAAGTTCAATGTAGTCTAACTACTAATTTATTAATAACTTACGAAAAATGTCTACACTGGAATACTAAATTAATCGTACAAGTTCTACGTCGTGTCCTTTACACCTTAAGTAATCCAAAAGTCCTGTATCTTTGAAATTCACTAAGTTAGCAAAGGAAGCAAACGTTTCAGTAGGTACCTACAACCTTTTCCAAAATGTACAAAAACAATCTCACAGACATATACAATAGGAAACCAATACATCTCCCCAAACATTAGTCCAACACACAAGACATAACGCCCGAACAATTCTAATATTGAATCAGTAATCGTCCCGATTGAATCGAATACCGTGGTCGACTCGATTCCCTAGTGCATTGCGGAGGAATATCTAATCGATTATCGAATTGTTTCCGAGTAGAACTGTATCGAAATGTTCCGAATATTAGATGGGTTTAAGATAGAATGGTTAGATTGGAATAGTTTAGTGTGCTGGAAATTATGTTTGTTTTGCGGCTTTGGTTATGATATGGTTTGTGGGGGAAGATTTCAATATTCCGACTTCCTCTCGGTATGGGTTTTCTCACTTGAGTTCTAGATATAGTTTGGAGTTGTTTGTTCAACTACACAATGAATTTACTCTGAAGTCACTACCTTGTTGGTTTTGTGGTTGGTTAGGCACTACTGCTGGACGGTTGTCTTAGGTACGATTTAGGAATCAAAGCGAGAATTATTACGGGGGTTTTACCATTCAAATTTTCTTAGAAGCAGCCCGGAGTTTAGATTTGTGCCCATTTGATTTTATTTTATTTTTTTTTTATTTATTTATTTATCTACTTACATTTATCATTACAGGCTAACCCAATGCGATAAATGCGCCTTAATTAACAATAACTTAATTTATACTTACAACTAATACCTATACTAACTAATATCTATAACTAATGATATACAATGCATTCCTTGTGAATTCACTCAGAGAACAATAAAATAGGTCCGTCTCACTCGCTATGAGGTTGAGCGTGCGGAGTGCACGCGTCAGCGGCGCCTCCCTTAATAGTTTGGTCCGAGCGCGCGGCTCCACTAGCAGTCGTGGCTGCCGTCGTCGCCACACGTACCTGTCCGGAACACACAAACTCACCTGACTCAGAACAACTGCATTATGCACCTTCCCTCTCAGTAATTTAAATATATATGAAGCGAGTGCCAGATCCCTCCTAACCCTTAACTCATTGTATCCTACCATACCTAAAATAAATAAGGTTGGATACATCAACGGGTAAAAGGGATAGACTCCGTAATAGCGCATATATAAATATCTAATAAATTTATTTTGAACTTTCTCCAGCATGAGACTATATTTAGCTTCATGCGGAGCCCAGATGACTGCATTACATTCTAACTGGCTCCTCACCAATGCATTATATAATGCTATAACAGCTTTCACATTCGTGAATCCTCGGACCGTACGAAGCATGAAACCAAAATTTCTATAGGCCCTTCTACAGCTACGCATGATGTGGTCACGAAAAGTCAAACCGGTGTTAAATCCTACTCCCAAGTCCTTGACTTCTGTGACCCGTTCCATAGGCAGTCCGTCAATGTAGTAGGTATGTAAGATGGGATTGTGTGCGCGAGAAAAAGTGATGGTCACACACTTTGAGCTATTAAATTGCAAGAGATTTTCTTTACTCCAGCTCACTACCCTATCGATGTCACCTTGTAGCCTGACACAGTCATCCTTGCTTTTTACAGCTAGGGCCAATTTGAGGTCGTCGGCAAACAACAAACAATCCGCGTCTTGGACTACTTCTGGTAGGTCGTTTACTACCAGAAGAAAGCTCAAAGGGCCAAGGTTACTACCTTGACTTACCCCGGACCTCGTGAAATATGGATCTGACACGTGTCCCGCATATTCCACATATTGCTGCCTATCCCTCAAATAACTGGCAAAAAAGTGGAGAGTGTGCGGGGTGAAACCAACACCTGCTAACTTTCTAAGCAACATGTCATTGTCGACTAAATCGAACGCTTTTCTAAAGTCAAAGTAAGCAGAATCAGTTTGTCCCCCACTATCCACCGTCGACACCAGATGGGCCATGTGACAGAGAAGATTACTGGTGGTACTTCTTCCCGGTCGAAACCCATGCTGAGCGTCTGATAGCTGTGCGCTAACCTGAAGATAAACACTCTTATGTATAGCAGTTTCCAATACCTTCGCCGGCGTCGACAATACTGCAACTGGTCTATACCCATCCACCGATTCTGCAGATCCTGCTTTCGGTACCGGAACAACGCGGGTCACTTTCCACCTCTCCGGAAACACGGCCGCTTTGAGGCATCGGTTAAATATATGGAGAAGCGGCTTAGCCAGCGCTACTCGACAATCCTTAAATATGTAAGGTGGAATGCCGTCAGGCCCTGCGGATCGTTTCGGCTTAAGATCTTGAAGCGCACGACACACGTCTACTAACTGTAATTGGTCCACGTGCACTCGTGCCGCTCCGTTTCCGCTTCCTGCGCTAGCTATAGCCGCATCCACATCCAACTCCGGTTGCTCTACCCTATACACCGAATAAAAATACTTCGCAAACTCTTCCACAGACTGTTGACCAGATAATGCCACCCCGTCTTTCAAGATCGCTTGCGGGCTTCTCTTACCTCTTTTAGACTTGGCATAGTTCCAAAAAGATTTAGGATCACTCAGCATTTGACCTTGAACACGGTTCCGATAGTGTTCCTGTGCCACTACTAACATATTTTTAATGTTGGTTCTACACCGAGCAAAAGCTTCGTAATCGACCCTGGACCCGCTTGCCTTGTACTGTTTATGCAGAAAAGCCTTCAATCTTATGTCGCGAATTACTTCAACAGTGTACCACTCAGGGCAATAAGCAATAAATGATGGCAATAAGCACGCTTAATATATTATTTCATGGGACTAAAACTGGCAAGATGTAGGTATGTCTCCCACACCTTTCGGAGATTGTGGATTAAGAATGAAACAAAAAGAAAGAAAGAAAAAATGTTTTGCAGATGCCACAAGTATACCTACACAACAAAAAAAAAAAACTGGAAAGAAAAAAAACGATAGTGTGTCACACACGGCTGCGCCAAATAGCTAGTGTTAGAATGGCGGTGTTACTATATGAATGTCTGTGAAATAAGTATATTTTACTAGGAGCAACCTACAGCAGTCGAAACACTAAATGCTTTATAAATAGGTGTCTTGTTGAAAAAACTAGTACCTATTTAGGACCGCATTTCACATTTCCTGTTTCTTAGGGAACTAGAAAAAAAAACACACGTATCTTACTCAGTTTCGGACACGTCATTACCATGCAAAACCCCCACATTTCACTCTACAGAAGACTAGTAGTCTTTTCAAAATATTACAATCTATGCCATGTCACCAGACAGCACAAACGAAGACATTTGCGAAACGACTTCATAAAGCTCTCATAAAATGTTTAATTTACGCGAGCATTTAGTGAAGTTCGGATGAAGCTCGTCCTACTGACATTTATGGGAACATAAACCGTTTATGGTGGTCACTAGACTGTGTTATGTTATGTGTGTGCGTTCATTTGCCAGGTTTGGTTGACGGAAAATAAAATATAGTGACGATGGTGTTTTATTGAGAGATAATGAAGCTTTGGTGTCATTGATGTTCGAACCTTCTGTGATTTTGAAATGAAATGGTGTATAACAATAACAACTATAATCTCTCTTTTTCGTGTGGTTAGAGCCTAATCTGGTGTCACAGTTTTTATGCCGCCCATGGGCCTCTGACCTGGCTTTACTTGCCGTCGAGAAATATCTCTCAGGCATGCTGGTTTGGTTATCTGACGATGTTTTTCTTCACCGAAGCAAGTGATAATTATACAACCGCACATGAATCCGAAAAAATCAGAGGTGCGTGTCTTAGGATCGAACTCGAAACCAACGGTCACACCACTAGTCAATCACTGCTGTCATTCTATCAGTGATAATGATGACATAAAAGCCAAAAATGTGTAGGACTGACACAAGCTACCGAAAAACGTATGTATGTATATCAAACCCATTGACGGTAGAAATACGAAACGCTTTGAAAGTAATTACCACTTCACTGAGCCCTCTTAATACCATGGATTATTTCTACTGTGACGTCTAAGTTATCATTCATTCTTTATGGAAGCATGTTCTTATTAATAAATTTACACTGCGTTCTAAAATTACATTATTGAAAACATACAGAAACTACTTTAAAACCATGAATAATTATGTCCCACAAAACAATTATTTACTTTTAACAATGTGGCCAAAAATCAACATGGCGTCATCGAAGAGATACTTGTACTAACGTATCCTCAAACACCACAACCTCAAATAATACAATTTGCAACCACACTCCTTCCCCTAAGCAAGACGTTACCCTTCATACATCGACTTTTAATTACCTCAATTTCCCTCAAAGGCAATCAAAGTTTACACGCCCATAATAATAACATCTTCATTACAGGCCTACAAGAACAACATCCCTATTACGTATATCACTTGCAATCGCAATCTCTTTCATGTTGTCAGTACAAGAGCCACGAGGGATTCAGCTAAGCGAAACTATCTATACGAAATTATGGATATGGCATTATCCATATGTTTCTCGAAAACTATACAGATAAAAAAAAACAGTCGGGTCAGTTCCACCTGTAAAGCTCAAATGAGTACAAATGTGTGCTCTGACTAGATATGTAGGTCCACTCGAATCTGGTGGTACTTTCCTCAAAAGACCATTTCAGACACTAATCTGCACGACTCTCATCAAAGTCCTCACAGTCCAGAGCTGTCCAGAGGATTTTAAAAGAGACTGTGACCTCAGAGTTTGTTTCGGTGTTTTTTCTCAAAGTAGCCGGATAGGAAATACTGACCCCAGCTAGTTTTTTAAACTAACTAACTTTCGTTTGAAAAATTCGTCTTATCGTACCTAAATAACGCGTTGAACTGTCCAAAAATTGAAAGGGATAGTGACTGTGAGCGTGATACGCAATTAAGCTGCAGGTCTACCCCAAAATCTCAATCCCTTTAATCAATCCCTAGACGTGAATAAAGGGGACGGTCTCCATCCCCCCAAAAACTTCAGAACTGCAATTATTGTGGTGCAACGATTTTGCTATTGAAAGCCCTAATTTTGTGATTTTGAAAATTGCTGGGGGACGATGTATACTGTGATTAGACTGCTTGTTTCTTGTGGTTTTGAAAGGAAAACCCGAAGTATTTTTTGTCGTTGACGACTTAGTATCATGAAGGGTATAATTGTGAATCATGCTTGGGAATAACGGTTTTTTTTACTGTGAAGGGTGGTAAGACTGCACAAATTCTGTCCCCTATCGTCCTTTGATTCAAAACATATTTCTACCGTTGGTTACTTTTCATGTGTATACGATGGGGAGTTTGTGCCACGACTTGATTCTTTTCTACCGACTGATTATGAATGTGTAGACATTGTAGGTTTTGTAGATTCCTACATACTTGTTAACTTTTGCTATCTCCATGGGAAACGACCAACCCGAACCATGCACCTTTTTGTTGACGTTTTATAAGTGTCCATGTAGGCTTATGTGAAAGAAAATATTTTGATAATTTTTTTCCCAACTAAAACACTTGGAAGTGGTGAAGAATAAGCATTTTGCAGGACTATTATGTATTTTTTGACAATAATGCTAATCAACCACTACACACTAAAGCTAATTGCTCAGCAAAATAAAAGATCTTTTGATTTTTGAATAATGAAATCCAGCAAATCCACGTGTTGACAAGCTTGGGTAACCTAAGCAAAAAGCATTTGCAATTTTCGGTGGAGAGACATTTCCTTCGATCCATTTTCTGATTTTCTTTTCAAACAGAATATCGACTTGGACTCACTACACTGTTTAATTCAAGATAAACTTGAAACTAATTCCACTCCTTGATACATGGAGTTATGTTTTGCCTCTAGGGAAATATGGTGAAGATACTAACACACTTGCGAAGTTTGTGCTAACAGTTTAAAACTAGGTTGATAGTACATTCCTCATCGGATGGGTAGTAGGTTATGACTATACCACTTGAACTGTGTAAGGGTGTCGTATAATGAGACTTTAATATCATATTTCATACTGAGAAAATGGAATGCAATTGTGAAGTTCTTCATGGGTTTTAATTTATCGATCTGTATTCGTGTTTAATGCTAAAGCTTTCAAAGTGTTGATGTCAATTATGTCAATGTGCGCAGAAATACATACTTAGAGAAGTAAAGCTCATCTAAATTTAACTAGCTATACTGTAATTTTACTACTAACCAGGCACAATCAGCTTGGCTAGTGGACCCGCCGAATTGCAAAATAACATTTTCGAAGACTGCAGAAGCCCTACCACGAGCGCGCGGTGTGAACGTAAAGTATATACGTCGATTTTTTTTTTATCGAAACTATAATTATCCTATATCGTTTTAGTTAAATTGTTTGTAACAACCAA
Organism: Standfussiana lucernea; assembly: GCA_964057025.1. Lineage (NCBI taxonomy): Eukaryota > Metazoa > Arthropoda > Insecta > Lepidoptera > Noctuidae > Standfussiana > Standfussiana lucernea. The sequence goes on from OZ059789.1 coordinate 1,485,365, forward strand.
AATCAGTAACACCCGTAGATACGAATACATTCTTACAATTATGAAAATATTATAACGGTGAAATGGATACTTTTATTTTTTAAATTAAAAGTATCCGTAAAAATTAACTTAACACACCAACTAACTAACTTAACGTAACTTTAATTTTTAAGTATTTATGTTACGTTTACTCCGCGCGCTCGTTCTAGGGCCACTGATCAATAATTCCCTCAAAGCAGAAGAAGGCAAGCCACCCTCAGACTAACTCTCCTGAATCGATTAAAAAATAAACACCCAACTCCAGAACCCAATCAACTCGAGCAAATAAATAAAAAACACTTAAACAAAAAAAAAGCGAATCAGATGTTTAGCAACAGGAAATCTTGGTGTTCAACTTAAATCACATTAAGGCGACAAGGCTTTTTAACCTTCCCTCGTCGCGGGGGTAAATAACACCGCGACAGCCGACGGAGCCGTGGTCGCCAATAAAACACTAATTTTTCCCTGTTGGGCTAGCTGCACAGCGAATGCGACGATGGAGATAATGCTTTTAGCTAGTCGTTTTGGATAAAAATCGTAGGGAATTAAAACGTAAACCTTTTTCGACTATAATACACACAATAAACTGAAGTTTTAGACAGGGCTACCCACATTTCGCCAGTCTTGCTTAAGTTCCACCTCATTGCGGCGAGGCTATATCCAGACACAAATTCAGACTCCGGAAAAAAAATGTGAGGAATAAAAAGCATGCCATCAATTGAAAATGTACCTTGCACACTTGCAATATGTTTTTTCCGACTCCTCCGCTATAAATTTCTGATTAATTTCATTGCGGGATCCGAGACAATTACATTGTTTCCCTGGGATTTCATCGAACTTCATTGTCTCGGCGCTTTTCTGGCAGTAACTACTGTTGATTCTGACTTTCGGGAGTCACAGTGGTTTGGGAATAATGTGGCGGACTTATCCCAAAAAGAAAATACCTTGAACACGCAGCAAAGTTTAACGAGTAAGGTTTAACATAAGTGAAACTCAACTAAATATACCCAGCGCAATGAAGCGCCCTGTTTTATAATAAATTTTATGTTAAGAGACTAAAACCACCAATTTCTTACTCTTGGCCTCAATACCTAACAAAATTTGACTATAGATTTATTCCTAATCAATTATATTAAATAGATATTTAATAAGACGTAACGAGAAAGCTATTATTCATCGCTCGCCTTGCAATGGACAAAGCCCCGTTTCTTGGTAGATGGGACGAAACAGGAAATTAACTTTCGCCTTCTCGCGTGACAAGTTTATTAAGAACAATTTCTCTGTTTATTCTTTTAGCTTTTTTTTCGTTTCATTAAACACCGAGACGCCGGTCTGGGCGGTACTTGCATTTTTTAATTAACAAATTTTCCCTTTAAATGTTTACGGGTATGTTTGATCCAGGTGGAAGTTAATGGGTTTGGTTGTAAAGTTACCTTGATGTCTTTATGTTGGGAGTTTTTTTGTTGATCTGAATGCAAAATTAGAAAATGTTAAGTAGAAAAAATATTTATATATTTCAAAAGGTGGTCAAGGCCATTTGTTAAAATAAAAAAATCTGCCCAAATTGTGGCTTTTAACGAAATAGAGTCTTACACAAGAAACAATAAAAAATCAATCAAAACATTTATTTTAATGAAACCATTTACAGGCAAAGAAGTCGGTCATTCACAAAGTTGTAGTTGAAGTTTTAAGCTTTCATTAAGACTTGCTTACTGTTACTTTGAGTGGCTACTTCACCTATTATCACTCAGTTATCAGTATTCACTAGTTTCAGTTACCAACACACATTTTTTATTTACCCACCTACCAAATACAGAGCACGAAGGTAAAGCGTAATACGCCACCTACTCAAAATTTAAAACGCCCGAGCATGCAGTTCCCCGTAGATCTTAGAAGGAGACGCTAAATGATTTACGATGCGGAAGCGAGGCCGATTCTCACAATTCTGCAGAGCTGACAAAGATTATGATGTGATTGAAGATGCGATGCTAATATGAAAATTGAGATGACTCGAAGAAACAGTTGTGGATTTATGTATTTCTCGGATTGGTTGCTAATCGAGCAAATGGCGACGCCAATAATATTCCACACAGTGAACGTTTTTATGAGATAACCAGTCAAGAAATTAAAAGAAGTTTTAAGAGGGTGTATTATGTTTTCATCAATTTACTAATATTACTAAAATATTGATCATGAATTGCAATCGTCAATACTGTGGACACTGAATATTTAATTTAAAAAAGTAACTGGAGAACTTTTTTTCTTTTTACCCCAAAACTATACCAATATAAATATACCAATACCTAACTTAGTCGTTTCATTGCAATTAATAACCAAAACTGTAGTGAAACATAGAGCACTATAAAATACGTAATTTAATATAAAAATAATAATTGATTTATTAATCAAAATAGCTATTTGCGACGTTGTCAATTTTCAGAAGGCACAGCCTTAAGACGGATTCCCACTAGGCGTATGGTGGACCGCACGTCAGTGCTAGGTAAAAAAAACTCTTCGTTTTCTACCTACTTAAACATCTACGAATAATACATTTCTATTAACAAATTGCATGTTCTTCTACGAATGGAAAGCTTAGAACTGGCAATATTCAGAAGTGAGTTGAAATCGCGCACACACAGAAACATTGTTGCATTGTACTTTTGAATATTTACTTTATGACTGCAAGTATGGGTTTCTGTACCCGTATGACCCATTGAGTAACTTTGTAATTCGTCACGATATTTATTGTAACGATGTAGGCAGTATTTCAAGATGTGGTTTAAATAGAGACTTAGGATGAATAGAAGCGATCAACACATCTAAACGGTGTTTAAAAGCTTTGTCGTCAGAAATCATAGTAATTAGATTCGTAAATAAAACATGTTTTCCTAATTTTTCAAGTGACAGAACGATGAGATTGCCTTGAATCCGTACAATAAACGGATATTTTCTCACCACAGACAAAACACGCTCAGAGACAAATTTTCCACAAAAATTCTTGCCCCAGTAACCAGTTTCCAGATTTTTCCACCCCCACTGAGCGAGACAAAGTGGCGCCATCTGTCCTTATTACGGAAACTCACCTATATTAATTCTGGTATTACACCGACTTTGTTTTATTGTGAACATGCGTCAAAAAGTAGACGTAATTTGTTATTTTTGCTAAATAAATAAGCATTTTTACAATAAAAGGTCAAGTCTTGATGAAAACTTTAACTTGGAACTCGTTTTTAATTTTCATATGGTGCCAATGGTGCCGATTTTATTAAGATCTCTTGTACAGAACGATATAAGAAGCATCCAGCTTTTAACTGCTTTTACCGGACTACGGCGGAGGATTATGATTTCAGGCCGTATTATGTATGTTTCTAGGTTCATCTGCTCCCGTATAATTTCCTAACTACATAGTTGTTTTAATTCATCTAGAAAACTTAAAGTGGTGCTATGTTGGGTAAAATCAAAGGCAAAGGCAAAAAATATTAAATATACATACATCACTACCTGAATATAATTAGATTTATATGATCTTTGTTTCAATAGTAAACTTACTGACTGTGCATTAGTGATGTGACCGTTGGACTGCCAAGTCATCATAGGTCTCGAGTTCGATCCCAAGACACGCACCTCTGATTTTTCGAAATTAATTGCGTATTGTATTATTATTATCCATTGCTTTGGTGAAGGAAACATCGTTGGGAAACCTGCATGACCGATAGATATTTCTCGACGGCATGTAAAGCCAAGTCAGAGGCCCATGGCATAAAAAATTACATGTTATTTTATGCCATTCACATTTTTGCCACCATTTTGCCACCATCCACTAGTGACATAATACGATTGATTTAAATAATGAATATGATAATAATCCATCAAGTTCTGTCGTTTGAGCAGTGGGCAAAGTTTCAAGTGTACACCATTAGCATGCTTCGCTCGCTTAAACTTGAAGTTGGTACAACACTATCGATCGTTCGAGACGTTGTAGATTAGGGATGGGGTTTCAAGATCTTTAGGGATTTTGCTATGTCAGGTAGAAATATGGAATTTAATAATTTGGTATGAGTATGGGTTTGTAAATTACAAGATACATAATAGGTAACGCCTTATGAACGTGCTTTGAGGATAAAATATCCCCTATTATTTTTATCTCTTTTCCAACATATTATTATGTCAATATTATAATAACCAATAGATGTTGCTGATACCGTGGACTGTGTACCTACTGTACCGACGACTCCATAATACTCGAAACAGGGGTCAAAGTATGAAATTGCGGTTTTATAGTAATAGATACTTTGAATTGACATTAAATCTTCATGGTGTGAGATATTCAAGTTAAACTTTTTGATGAGATTTTTCTTTTAAAAAATGTGTAACATTCGATTTTCAATTGTTTTTTTATTCAGCTTAGACGGAACAGTTGGATACTTCTAAAATCCGAGTAATTTTTGATTACGAGTTCCGACGCGGAACTAACGCGGCAGAAACAGCTCACAATATCAATGCTGCGTTTAGAGAGGAGACTGCTAATGAACGCACCATGCGTTTTTGGTTTAAACACTTTCGGAATGGAAACTTCGACTTGAAGAACGAACCACGTGAAAGACCGCCCACAGAGGTAACCAGAGGAACCAGAGGAAACCAGAGAAAGGACCAAGGCGATGACGCGACCTTTTTTGTCTTTGAGGTTGATAATAACCAGCTGCCAAGCCAGGATAATACATCAACAAGATGGTCACGATCCTCAGCCCTGAGGGATCTATAACTGTTTTAAAAAAATCGTGATTCAAAATTCTACCTCTATTTCTTTTAATTTACTTGAAGTCATTCAGCTTTCATAGGATATATTTGCATTGCTCTCTAGCTAGCTGAGTAGCTGAGCCCCTTATGACGTTATCATTAATATTGCATGGGCAATTAAATTAATTATTTGAGCAGTATACGCACGAAGTTGTAGCAAACAGTCCGTCAGCTATGCGTCGACAATATCACTGTTTACCTATCCTTCAGGATGCAACGAGTACGAAGACTGGGGACTTGAGACAAGGACAGGAAAACTGTCATTCAGAAAACCTCGTTTCATATCCAGTACATCATTATTATCATCGATGTCTTGTTCCATTCACTGTCGAATATAGGCTTCCTCGTTTTAAGCCATGCTTTCCTGGTCTGTGCTAGTCTCAATTTTACCTGCCATCTTTTGGATAACATCCACCCATCTAGCTGTTGGTCTGTCAACACTTCTTTAATACCATACTTGTTATATTTTAATCTTACATATATATTATAACTATTAATTATTTGGATATTTATACGTATATATCCTACCTATTGATGGTCTTAGAATTGGCTAGGTATTACTTATGGTACAGCACTCCCAACGTCAAAAACGGACCTCTTCTATTCCTTCTCATGCCTTTTGACAAAATTTTTAAGCCAAAAATATTTTTGAACACACACAATAGTTCCCACCGTTTTCAAAGGTATCAACGATTCTTCGCTCAAAACGTTTTCGCGTTAGGTGGTAGCATCAGTAATCAAACCCCTAGCTTACTACAGCTGGGGTAAATTGGTAAATTACCCGCAGTGGGGCCCCGCTGTTTACCTTGCGATCCCCTTGGCCTTTTCGAAGCTACCTTGCATTTTAGTTCAAACAGTATTGATTGACGGCATTAAACTTTGATGGGTTGTATATTGTTATGAATCGATTTTTTGAGTGGAAGTGAGGGGGTTTGAGTATCGTTCTGTTTGAGTAGCTAGTTTTGGTTTTACTGTCAATTCCTTGAAAGTTTCGCTGATGATTGTTTAATGTTGTTTTATACTGGTGTTATGTGGTGTGATTTCGTTTTGTATTTTAGCCGACTTCAAGAAAAGGAGGAGGTACTCAATTAGGTTGTTTTTAGGGTTCCGTACCTCAAAAGGAAAAAACGGAACCCTTATAAGATCACTTTGTTGTCCGTCCGTCCGTCCGTCCGTCCGTCTGTCAAGACCGTTTTTCTCAGGAACGCGTGGAGGTATCAAACTGAAATTTCTATATGATACTTAGTTCTACTGTCCCTGGAAGCTGTAGAAAAATCAACCTTCTAAGTCAACGCAATCAAAAGATACAGCCACTTAGGCCGCAAATTTCCGCAAATTTTCGAAACTCGCACGGGAATCAAAACCTACAGGGTACTTCCCGTGAACTTAGAATCTTGAAATTTTGTACGAAGTCACGTCTTATAGTACAGATATAGGAAAAATTACGAAAACCGTAATTTTTTAGTTTCGTCATATAAAAAAAAGTTATATACCCACAGGTTTGTACGGAACCCTCGGTGCGCGAGTCCAACTCGCACTTGACCGGTTTTTTTTTGTGTTTGTTACCTCATATCTTCGTCATTTATGAACCGATTTGAAAAATTCTTCTTTTATTTGAAAGGATATACTTTCCGATTGGTCCAATAGAAATTTCATGAAAATTAAACTATTGTGGTTGTGTTTGTGCATTTAATTAAAAGAAAAGAAAAATATTTACCATAAATCATCAGCTTAGTAAAAATGAATTGCAATCAATTGAATTAGCATCGGCCCAATAGTTATGCCTCGAGGAACTCCTAGTTATGTTACCTACTTAATCACATGTAATAATCTGGCAAATGGAAAAGTTCCAGTAAAAAAAAAAAAACGAGTAGATTGAATTATTGAATGACTTGCTGTCTACCCGCAATGTACTGAAATCTTTATTTATTCAACCTTAACCACTTGTCGACATGCAGCTAGCCCAAGGCTTAAAGTCAATCTTCGGGATTTTATCGCAACGGACCAAAGGGTTCCTGTAATGAAAATTTCATTTGTTAGTAAAATAGATTTGAAGTCAAAGGCATAAGTTAGTTTTAAATAGCATATTTGTAGTCTGAGGGTCTATTAGCACAATTTTAAAGCTAGGTGAATGAAAATTTTCGAAAGAATTGGTTTCGTTGGTGAAACCTTTTACTTTGTACTGTAATCGACATCAGAAGCATTAGGTGGCATGTAGCAAAACAGAGAGTTTGTACTTCTGAGCATACACGTTCAAATACAAAGAGTTTATACATCCGACCATAAATAAGCCTCTGGTCATGTAGCTGGGTGATTGCTGATAGCTTGTGTAAGACAAACTTACTTTGGGCCTATGTTCATAAAAGCATGTCTTTGTATTTCTGTAACGCCATCGGCAACAGTGCATAGTAACAAAGCCAATGACGCTTTCCTGATCTCTTGCAGTTGAGCTGGAAAATTAAAATTATTATTAAATGCAATGTCTTTTTCGTTTAGTTCTATAAACATTCCTTTTTCTTTAAATCTAGAATACTAAAGAACAAATAAATTTACTATTTCATGAAGTCTAAAACTTTCCTGTAGATTTAGTATGTATGTATAGAATTTTGTAAAATACTCACCTTTAGTAAACGCATAAGGTCGATTACATCTCTCATACCAATGTCTGTCTCCCTTAATAGACTTGATGATACTGTCTTTCAGCAGGCAGGCTAGAGTCGGAGGAATGTGACCTCCTTTGAGGATACGCTCAGACCATAGACCAGCCATCAAGTCTATGTCTTCGACATCTTCATACACATCTTGCATTATAATGATTCTCTGGAATATTAATGAAATTAATGACAAAAAATGTAATTGCTCTTTTATTTTAATATAAGTAAAGATATATATTATACCGTAACATTCAAATACGGTACTGATTCGTTATGCTTTGAGTCTTTCACAATCAATTAATGAATACTATGTCTGTTACAATATTTCAAATTATTCATGTCCTAATTAATTTACAAATCTGTTGATTTTACATTGATTGATTTACTCAAAATAGAAAGAATCTTCATTAAAAAAAAAAACAGGTTATTTAGGGAAATAAGACAAAAGACAAAAAATAATTCCCTACATCCTCATCCATAACCTTCCTCAGATCATTCCAGCATTTGATTTTGTACCCGAAGCAGTGGTGCACGTAGTCAATGTAAGGCCTCAAGCCGAACAAGCGGTTCTTATGCAAGTCACTGGTGGGGATGTCTACAGAATGCTGAACGTATGGTAGACCCATTTGAGCCATCTGAAAATTAAGGGTGATAAAAAGGATAAAAAAAAACGTTACATATAAACATAATATTATAAATAAGTGCTGAAAACGTTTTATAGCACCAATAAATTATAATAAAAGCCTTTACGATTTTTTTTCGTCTCTTATTAAAACACTCAATTAATTCATCCCATTAAAAGTCACTATGTGTACAGTGCAAATCTTACAACTACATAATATATTATAAAAGCGAAAGTTTGTAAAGGTTGGATGGATGTATGGACGTATGCAAAAACTACTCAATGGATTTGGATGAAATTTGGCACACAGATACATAGTTTATGACCTGGATAAACACATTATATTTTTTTTATCCCGGGAACCCATCCGTTTCCAAACCTTGGAAAGAGTTGCTTAACCCATCCGTTTCTAAACCTCTGCAACAGTCGCTTAACCTGGACCGCTAAGATAACCCATCCGTTGGAACCCTGGAAAGAGTTGCATAATCCATCCGTTTCTAAACCCTGGCAAGAGATGCTTAACCTGGATCGATAAGGTAAGCCATCCGTTTCCAAACCTTGGAAAAAGTTGCTTAACCCATCCTATTCTAAACCTCTGCAACAGTTGCTTATCCTGGACCGGTAAGGGAACCCATCCGTTTTCAAACCTTGGATCAGCGACCCCGACTTACTTGACTACCCACCCTTCTAGTAATAACACGCGTCATGTTACGTTTTGTCCGTAAGGTCACTGGCCTTTAAGTCGCGCACGTGTTCATTAGCGCAAGTATGAGTCGCGCAAATTTCCGTTCGCGCAAGTGTCCATGCGCGCAAATGTCCGTTCGCGCAAGTGTCCATGCGCGCAAATGTCCGTTCGCACAAAATTCTAGTCGCGCAACAGTCTATGCGCGCAAATGGGTTCACGCAAGTGTCCTTCGCGCAAATGTCTTTCGCGCAAGTGTCCTGATACCTCGTGGGACAATTATCAAACTCCACGCGGGAGTAGCCGCGGGTATAAGCTAGTAGGAACTATTTTTGTTTTGCATTCAGCTCTCCCTTAGAAATTTAGTGACTCACTCACATCATTAGCAATTCCATGATTGGCTTCGCCACAGGGCTGTCTAAATTTACCCTGTGTGAACTGGTATATGTTCCTGCCTTCAGCCAAATACCCAGTCCTGAAGGTATTGTTGACTATGGGATAGTCTCTGAGGAAAGTTCCGTCAGTATCGTACATTCTGGAAGAAAAATTTGAAATTGGTGAAGAGTTTCCGTATTACAAAAGTTTTTTTTAATCATCCTACCTCTTTAGTTACCGTGTTGCAAAATTGAGACCAATTTTTGTCAAATAAACCAATTTACAAAAGACCAGCCAAAAAGTGCGAGTCGGATTCGTACGAGTTCCGTAGCACCAAAAAATATCATAATTCAAAATAAACCATATTAAACCTCTATCATATGTCAATTTACACTCAACAGCAAAACTGAATATTTCGTTTTCCATATTATGTTAAGGAAAACAAAGTTGCTTCAGAAGTTTCACGATAAAGTCACATAACCCAAAAAAATAAATATCAAATCTTTTTTTCCAAAAAAACATTTGTTGAAAGTTTTTTGAACAAGAAGCTTGTATTTAACGAACCTTGATATTATGTATTTTTTTAAGTACTGTTGATACCCAGACGAATCTATAAGTTCGTATCGTTTTAGCCATCTACCTACGGAACCCTAAAAAAAATACAAATAAGAAAAACTTATACTTACTTTGCAGAGCCGTGCTGTATAAGATGGAACCATCGGAATACGAGAGTGAATTCCAAAGTCGTTGATGGGTACATTGTCTTGTCATAAATATCTCTGCATTCACAAGAATTTGATGCAATACCACATTGTACCAGATTTTTCTTACCTGAAAGATCCAATGCGAATCAATATTTGGAAAAAAAAACTAAACAACGTTAAACGTTTTTAATTAAGCAATATTATTCGATTTGCCCTAAGCTTTTGACACTGTTAACATGAACTTAGGAAAATAAAATATAATAAAGCGTTGGTGGAAAAAAGAACAAGCCAAACATTAATAATAAAAAGACTCACCTATTAATAGCGTCAACCATTCATAAATATTCACTTGTTGATAAAACGCCATATTCATTTCCCTTGCGACGAAAAACAACTGGTCATCATCCCAGCGTGGATTAATCTTAGCAAGTTGTGCGGCAAAGTAATTGTGTAGTCTCATGAACCATACACTGAATAACTGAGTTGGCAGCAAGGCGTTTGAATCTAGAAGAATACAGAATGTCTGAAGTGTTAAGCTGTTAAGAGCTAGATAATAAACCTATTGTCTAATAATTATCGGTTACAGAACCACCATTGGTTAAGTGTTTATCCACCCATATACACATTGATCAAACAACACAACATAATTTTATTGTCAAGGAAAAAAACTCATAAAGATGTTCCGAGCACCAGTGAATTTTATGAATTTTATGGCCAGCGTCGAATTAAATCAAAATAGGAATCACTTGACAGATCAGTCTTTTATGAATCTTTTTTACCATTGTAAAGGAGTAACATATAACTAAATAAAAAAAAGATTTTGACAACATACAGTAAATACATATATCTAAAAGAGTAGAATGGTAATTCTAAAATAAAAAAAACCTACAGTGTTTAAAGCACTTAGCACCAGGGCTGTTAGCAGGACAGAAGCCGGTTCCATTGGGTGGCCAGGTGATCCCATCCTCAACCTCTGTCAGGAGCTGCCCTCCTTTAAAAGATCTTATAACTGCATCCCCCTTGTTGCCGCTGTTGTATATTGGGGATAGATCGTATACAGCAGTGGCTTGTTCGACCTGAGGAGCAGAAGATGTAAACAGGGCCAAATTATATGACTTTTAAAAGTTTACATATGAAAATGCAACGAAACAAAAAACTTAAAAAATATTTTCTTAATTCATGTTTTCAAGTTACAAAAAATGAAATGTTATCATGTTACGAAAAATTTAAAAGAAGTCGTCTGTCTTGGTGACATGACATGACATGTAATGAAGATGGATGAAACGCATGTTACGATGGATGGAGAGGGAGAGGCAGGCCAAAGAAAAGGTGGATGAATTGTGTGAGGAATGATTTGAAAGAGAAAAGAGTAAATGATGCCGTGACGTCTGACACGGGAGAATGGAAGAAGAAAATGTGTTGCGCAGACCCCAAGTAAAATGGGACAAGAGCAGGAAGATGATGATGATGTTTTCAAGTTATAGCTGACTTAGATAGATAACTGGATTTAAAAATAGTGTTAAAATACAAAACAAGCTGGGATAAAAGGAAAATAGTAAACCCTCTTACCGGTGTTGGCACGCTATCATTTGTGCATCCCAAGTACTGGAAGTCAAGCGGCCTGGTCATGTTCAAGCATCGAATGCCAGAGAACCTGTGCACGGGATCGTCTTTCGGTACAATATTTGGGGCACACATGTAGTCGTTCTTACCCTTGGCGCAGCAGTCCGTCTTGTTTACTAAGAAAAATTCTGCCAGGAAAGAATATCAGTTTAGCATCAGTTCCGAATCAACGCATAATAAACATGAAGATATAAGTAAATCATATCAGTCATCCACTACTGCATATAGGCCTCTCCTAAGTTTTACCACGTCGACTGGTTCTATGCTTTCTTGCACCATGTCCTCGGTCCTTGTAGGAGGTTTCCAATATAAGGTCACATTCCAGAACATTTCATCCTCATGGGCTATCCGTTCTACGAGCAGTGTGCCCTGAGACTACCATTTGGCACGGTTGGGCACCATTGGGCAGGCTATTTGAGCACGGTACCTAAAAATACTTACTTTGCAGATGTCTACTAGCTGATTAATAGCATTTTAGCAGATTTCACTTTCAAGAATACTTGCGACAGGGTCTCGTTTATACTATACATATAACGGTCTTTTTTTTATTAGTTTCATTTTATAAATTCAATTTTGGGTATCGTGCTCATATAGCCTGCCCCAGTGTGCGTCGATTTGACTTCATAGAAGCAAATTCTTTTCTTTATCGTGTGGTTAGTACCTAAGCTGGTGTCAGAGTTTTATGTCACCCATGGACCTCTAACTTGGCTTTAAATGCTGTTGAGAAATATCATTCAAGCATGTTCCAAATGCAAGTATTGCAATCAATAATATCTTACTTATGTCGTGTGCTGATCCAACGTCTGCGAATGCGAATATTCCGAACCCTGGCACGGCTTGTGTCAGTACAGTGTTGACTGTGGTGCCTTCACAGAGCAACTTCACGCGGACTCGTCTGGGTAGCGGCAGTTCCTTGCCGGAGACTGTCTTGCGCGGGTAAGAGCCTGTAACGATGTTGGGGTTGAACCTGTTAACTTAATTGGTAGCTGTTACTTTTTACCCGACTGCAGCAAAGCCCGAAAAGAGATTTATTAAAACGGTAATCTAATCTAGTATACGCAATTTAACACAAAATGTTTATGTAAGTACCACAATAAACTTTTTGAATACTTGTTATTATAAATGTTTTCTCTAAATTAACGTTTTTCTTTCTTTGTAATAATTACTTTTATCACTTATGTTGATCGTAGTTTGCATGATATGAATAGGAAATACAGCTGTTTTTGTGGAAAATGATAAGTATTCGCAAATTAGGTGGAATTCTGATATACTTGTTTTGGTAATGTTTTTATTATCGCTTACGTTTTTAGTTCAGGGATTAAAAAAAACAATTTCGTTTTAGACAAAAAAAAAGGTAATTTATGCCCGTGTCGACTAACACCAAGTGTCATCTAAATAAGTGCTATGTTGGATTTTCAATGCTCAGCTTTGCGCACGGAGAGTTGAAATTTTAGCAGTGCATTGGATTCGAGATGTTATAGATTCGAGAAAACACTAATCTACCTATGCAAAAGTACGCTGATTTCTCATTGTAAGAGAAACTTATATAAAGCGAGGTCAGGTGTGTCACCGTGTCAAACATGACGTTCGCTAAACATCATACGTACACACCTATGATTTTTTTGCGAACGTCATGTTTTGCTAGTATCATCCTTTGCTTTGATGGTATTCAGCGATGGATGGATTAAGAAAATTTAACTTCTTACTGTCTTATATTTAAAAAAAAAAACTATTGAACGTATTTGGATGATATTTGGCGCACAGGTAACTTATAACCTGGATTAACGCATTTATATTTTTTTTGTCGATAGTACGTTCCCGTGAGACAATTATTGAACTCTATGCGGGCGAAGCCGCGGACATAAGCTAGTATTATAATAGCGAGGGTTTGTGAGGATGGATTGATAGATGTTTGTTCATCTTTCACACAAAAACTACTGAATGGATTTCTATAAAACTTTTCAGTTATGTAGCTTATACATCAGAATAACACATAGGTTATAATTTATAAAGATATATTGTAACTAAAAGATATAACGCGGGTGGAGCCGCGGGTGGATGCTAGTTCTTAATATTTCAAAGTAAACAGATTACCATTGAAGTAAGCGGGAGGCAGTAGCCTCGGATGGACCACTGTGAAGGTGCCTTGTGACGGGTTGGCGAGGTTATTGCATGTGCCATCCACGCGTCGGCGCTCCATAGGGTCGCAAGATTTCACGTCAATGGTGCAGGTTCTGTAAATGAGCGGCAGATTTTAGGCAAATAATGTAGTTACCTTTCACTCTTTTATCTTGACTTGGTTCGCTAGGTTGTCGACATGTGTGATCTAGACTCAGCGATCATTGTCGTGACAGCCAAGAGTCTCAACCAGCACCTGAAGACGCTCTCGTTAGGCAGCTGGATCAAGGGCTTGAGACAGAAAGCGGTATTTCTGGACACGGCTCGTATTTTCAGGAGCCCTGACCGCCAATAGCTTGGACTCTGTTCGTGATATTTTATGTTTTATTTTCAAATAAATAAATAAGTGAAAAAAAATCAATACATCTCCTGGGGATGCCCCGTGGAGGGGCAAAACACGTTTCGAGTATAGGTTTGGGTGCATGGCGTACTAATTATTATTGCTTATCCTGCATGTGCGTATTTTTACGGGAGCAAGGGTATTCTAAAGATTTAAGGTGTAAATCTCAAACGTTTCTGTAGAAACAGATAAATCTTAAGGATTAGAACAACATCAAAAATATACTCACGCAAGTCGACCTGTTGAATTATAATAGGCTACCATAGCATCTGAAATTCTTGTGCCATTGTAGCTATCATACAAAACAGCCTCACTTAACACCACAAAAAAAATTAAAGCTAAAATTCTCTTCAGCCACATTTTACACACTTTTACTATTACACTCGAGTAACTGATAGTTTGATAACTCTTCTTTTTATTTTATTACTTTTCCTAGTTTAAGTTATCAGTTGAATTAAAGGTAATTTAAATGCTGAACATAATAAATGGTACACTTTATTTTTTATGCTAATCGGAACATTTCAAAACTGACTGCTTAAAAAATCTGTTCTTTTGAAACTGTTATTTTTAATTAAAATTGTGGTAGCTGATTGAAGATATCATTTCATCATTCTCCTGTCCTTATCCCAGTTCATTTAGAGTCGGCGCAGCTTGTCTTCTTCTTCCATACTTCTCTATTACGTGTCATTTCATCAGACACCTCCTTTCTTGCCATATCAGCCTTCACAAAGTCTATCCATCGTTTCTTTGGTCTTCCGCTACTCTTATACCCACCGACATTCATACTCTAGTCTTTCCTCACGACATTTTCCTCTTTCCTCCGCATCACATGCCCATACCATGACAACCGATTACCACACAACCTTTCAGTCACCGGCGCCACTTTCAGACTTTCTCTTATGTACTCATTTCTCATTTTATCCATTCGCGTAACACCACACATCCCCCTCTCAGCCACATGCAAATGCCTTTCATTCATCCCTTTTGTGGCCCAACATTCTGATCCATACGAGACAGCAGATCTAACCATTGTTTCATAAATCTTCCCCTTCAGTTTAAGGGGAATGCGGGAGTCGCAGATTGTTCCCGTGACCTGCCGCCATTTCATCCATCCAGTGTTATCTCTGTGCTTAACACTACGATCTATTTCGTCATCGCTTTGCACGAGTGAGCCGAGATACCGAAGGAGACTAGAGATCTCTACCGTCGGCCTCGACACAATCGAGGCTATCCGGCCAGTACTGACTCGGGAGGAAGCACGACTCCCTGACGTTTCGGGCGTGGCAGCGTAGAGTCCTGGGATGCAGTGATGTCCTTCTGCGAAACCGTCATGTCGCAGAAGGAAGCTGCGGAAAGGGAGAGGGAGATGACGAGCTCCCGCCCATCCCGCAGCAGACGCACCGGGCGTTGGCAGAGGGTGGATAACGCCCTCTTCCGGCCCCCCTAAACTGGTCCAGGGGCGACGGATTCAGACACGGATTCGAACACACTGGATCCGAGACGGTGGTGCGTAGTGTCCCCCGGGATCAGGCCCGTAGGTCAAGCGGGCCGGCACTAGTCCGGGGCAGCGGAAGTTACATTCGTTTCCGCTGCGTCCTCCAGGGCGGAGGACATCCATTGAGGATTTAAACATTGTGAAAAAAAGGCCTCAAAGGTGAACACTCATCGAGGGGCATAGAATGCATCAATCGGCAGTTTTGAATCGGCGAACATAAATTCGTCACCAGCTGCCGATAATGCTGACCAAGTGCCGCCCGCCACCGCCGTCACCTGCACCTCAACACCGGCTGCGGAAACGTCACGCGTAGGTAAGTCGACCCCTAAACGTGCCTAAACTGCTATTGTCTCGACTAGCAAGTCTGATGCGTCGCAGCCTAAGCTACTAACCAAAATAGGGGAAAAACTGAAGAAGGGTGCCCAAGTCTGCGGTCCGTAGCTCCAAAAACAGGCAAAGTTGATGAAGAGGTCTTCATTAAAGTGGAAAAGATGAAGAAGCCCTGTTCCTACTGTGCCTACGATGCAGCAATACATATCGTGTCTGCATTACTCCACGAAGATTGAGGAAGTCGTGGAGTATTTGAGAGTGAGGACC
Organism: Standfussiana lucernea; assembly: GCA_964057025.1. NCBI lineage: Eukaryota > Metazoa > Arthropoda > Insecta > Lepidoptera > Noctuidae > Standfussiana > Standfussiana lucernea. The sequence goes on from OZ059789.1 coordinate 1,501,450, forward strand.
GACTGGACTCTTAGGGTTGAATGGTTGGAATTGCGCCACAACCTCAACTTTAAGCCGTTCGTAGTACGAGTTCCCACCCACCAGCTACAGACCTTCTTGAAAGAGGACTTTAGGCTGAAAGGTGTCGTGTATCAACGTTTCAGGGCGACCTCTGCGACACCACGCAACGAAACACGACGCTGACAACTTTACAGGTATACCTAGATATTAAATAGTTTAAGGGTTTTTATATGTACTAGTTTATTACTGTATAAGATTATTTTGTAATTTTTTTCTATGGGCCTCAGTAGCCTGATAATAAAATGGTTAACGGCTTAACTTGTTTCCCGAGGCATGTGGATGGTCACCCTTCCATGAATCAACCTTGGCAAGCGCAGCTTAACCTTGAATATCAACCTTAGCGGCTGTTATGACTTACATCGGGATAAAATATTAGGCATTACTAAACGAACCCAGGACCTCTTGCTCAGCAATCGCATTTGCCACCACTCGACCAACATGGCAGTTATAAATTAATCTCTTCTCACAATAAAAAAAAAACATCCTGATTTTGCGATGACAGTTATGTTTTGTTCATTCATAGGATATCCTCACCCTGTATTATTTCTCTGTTCATAGACCCTCAGCTGAGTTATATTCGCAGGTTTCCCAGAGACTCAATCATATAGGACGGCATTCAACCTTCCAATAGACAGACTAACAAAAGTCAGAAGAATCAGGCGTTTGGCCATCTTCAACGTTTGATGCGACTTTTAGTTAGACTAAACGCTCTTATTAGTGTAGAAGATCAATGCTAAAAGCCTATCAATTCATTAAAATGGTTGCTTATCAGCTCCGTACCTGTTTACTTAAATACTCTATGACAGGTTCGGTGATATCTATTATTTTATTGAATTCAGGTAAGTTTTATTTTGTTGACCTTATTCCAATTAATGTTAAATCCATATCTATTAGCTACCAGTAACCCCTTTTCTAGCCATAATTAACATTTTGAATACGAAACATCTTTTTTTTTGTTTTTCAACTAATTCATTCATTCCTCCGCATGATCTTATCACACAACTCGGTCACTGGTGTCCTCTTCTACTAACACACTTATTTCTGATTCTATCTATTCAATTAACACCACTTTATATTTTGGTTAAGGATTCGCATCTTAGCTGCATTTCTCCTCTGAATCGAAAACTTGTGTATAGGTCTTTTTTGATTGTAGCTCTCATCTTTTAGTTCTGTTTAAGATTATCAGACTCGCTTACCTGCTTAGATACTTCCCTCAGATCCTCAGTGCCTAGACGTATAATTGACGTTCACTCAGCGATAACGATGACAGAAAAATCATAAATGTATTGGATTGACTTAAGCTATCAGAAACGTAATGTCAATCCTGTTGAAAGTTGTTACAGAAACAGTTTGAAAACGATTTTCCCTGGTATAGTCTCTCTTGTGACTGTCTAGAATTAATAATATTTAATAATATTTTAATGAGCCTGATGTATTTCATTGCTGAGCAAATGCTTCTCTTCCCTCTTTCCAGTTTTCTCTGTCTGCGGCTATTTGGTCCCAATCCTTTTTGTAAGAGATTGAAAACAATGGAGATGGCGCGATCTCCATTGTTTTGAATAAAACTCGTGGGTGAATTTCCGGAACGACAACATACCTACGGTTTTTTTGCATACTTGTCTGTGATTATAATCGTGAGGTATTGATTTGCCAAATAATTTGAGCATCGTTCAACTTAATTATTATTGCTCAAACATTTTCTAACACACAAATGTGTAGTTGATAATTATCGGCAACTATTGGTGTACAAAATAGTCTTTGCGATGTAATTATTTACTGATAATAATGGTAATAGTTATTGAAGGATAATTCTAATTATGGCCTTGGTATCGCGACTTTGCATATATACAATTGGAAATAAAATGTGGATCTTATAGAAACCCAATTAGAATTAAATAAAAAAAAATGATAACACTGTGTCTTCATATTTTATTCTTGTTTATAAATTGGAGCTAATGTTACACTTTAATTTTATTTTCAACTGTCAAAAATTGATTAGAAAAAATAATTGGAATACGTAAAAAGTTTTTAGAGAGCATTTGTTAATAGGACTTATACAACAACATAATAATATGTTGTTGAACAACACCTGTTAATTAAAGAAATAAAGTTGTTTCGTCAGTAAATGCTATAATATTAATGACAACAGTAATGATGTCTGATGAATACTTAGACTTAGATACAGAAAAATATACAAATTGGTCTGAAATAACTAACACTCATAATTATGTCTTCACTTTTGGAATTATATTATTTAATTATAATTATATAAATCTTGCTAGATACTCATTCTTTCCACGGCGTTAGGTTCAATTTTCCGATTTTACAAGAACTGCATTTCGTCAATGGATTCCTGTAAAGATAAGGTGTATATAAATGGCGATGCACATATTGTGATGGTCGCATTCAGTCTGTTAGAAGCGAACCCAAATGCATGGCTGACCCAATAGAGGATGCATTTCGGTTTTAACAAACAAACGAACAAACGAGTGACATAATGCCCAAGGCATTAAGTCCGCCTTTGTACAGTGTTATTTATACTTGTGCATAAAGTTTTAATAAATAAATAAATAATGGCAGACTGGCAGACTCGTCTCAAAATTAAATTGTTGTTTTTGTGTGTATTTATGTATGTATCGTTATATTTTATTTATAAATATTTTCTTTCTTTGTTTTTTTTTCCTGTGCACCTACTATATTTTTCTCTCTGCATCACCCTCAGGTAGACTGGTAGAAAATGCCCAAGGCATTTGTACAGTCTTTTTTATACTTGTACATAAAGTTTTAATGAAAAATATATAAAAAATAGTGAACACGACATTCGCATCGATAACGGCGTAAGGATTTAATTTCTGAATGCTAGGAGTTGTCAGTACTTACTTAGATGTGATGGTGTGAAAAGCATTTGGTTGTATTTCTCTTACGTGGTCACCGACCCAACATAGCATTCCTGCTAAGGTCGTCTTTCGAATTGCTTTCAGTTGTTCTAAAATGAAGAAAAATTATATTAACATCTTTATTCTTATCATCTTAAAATACACAAAACCTTGTTAGATGAGACTCTTTACATCACTGGAAAAATGGTGTACTATGTCTATAACTATGGCTGTCATACTTCACTGCTGCACTTGGTCTGTTGTAAGTGGCTTGCTGTTTTTACAAATTATCATATTATTTTTTCCAAGTTACAGAAGAATCATTGTTAATCATTGATTAACAGAATAATTTTCATTATCCTGGTTTTATTCAAGACTTAGGCTTATGAAAGAATTTTCATTCGACTATAAGTTCAAACCAAATAAGTTCTGATTAAAGTGCAATCAAGCACTTTAATCAAGCAAGTGAATCTTATTACACTCACCTTCATTAAACGCGTGTGGCCTATTCGGCCTCTCATACCAGTGCCTGTCAGAGGCAATGGTCCGTCTCAGTTGTTCTATGAACAAACAGTACAGGGTTTCTGGGACCTTCCCACCTTTCACGTGTTTTTCTGCCCACATTGCACTCATTAACTCCAAGTCTGACGGGCATTTGTGGTTTTGCATCAAGTTGTATAGGCGCTGGAAGCAAGTAGAAGTTAAGAAGATGACACTGACTTGTAGTCCATGAAAGGGGTACATTGTTCAACTTTGGATAATAACTTGCCTCTTTTGACCTTCGAGCCACTCGTTTGAAGTGGTCAACCGCCAGTGTTCTCCGTTGTACATTGCTAAAATACGAGAGTAGAAGCTTCTCGAAATTTTGGATGACTAATGACTGAGTTCAGAAAAAATGACTGTATAAATCATTAGATATGAAAAAACAAGGTGCAGCACCCCAATAGTAACATCCTTTAAGTCGCATTTCGGAGGATTTTGAAATGAATGAATGCTCGTGAATGATGTTTGAAAAATTCGTCTGTTCGATAAAGTAAAAAACGCAAGGATAAACCCTGCGTTTGTACGTTGTTAACATTTTAACAACGTACAAACGCAGGGTTTATAAGGTTAGGTTAAGGTTTTACGATGTATACTGAAAATACTATCAAATTAGTTACCTCTGGATAAAAATGATCTTTCAAATCAGAAAACTTCTTGTATGACCTCTTCGTGCAAAATTCTTTATACTTTATGTAAGGCGGAAAACCGAAGAATCTTCCTTTAGCTAAGTCGCTAGCGCCAACATCTGCAGCCAATTGTACGGTACCCAAAACTCTATCACCCATCTGGAAAAAATAAGATAACTATTTAATAAAAATAGTGGGGTCATAGCTGATTACTGACAGATTCATGGTCGATCTTAGAGATTAAGCGACGCCTTCTGAGGTCGGTCCATGATTGGACTTGGGATTGACCCCGGACCAACACCTTAATGCGCTTTGGAAAGCACGTCAAGCTGTTGGTCCCGGCAGTCATTTGTAGATCTTTGACAGTAGTTACGGGTAGTTAGAAGCCTCAAGGCGTGGTCACTATATGCAAACAAAAGTAATAAATGTTTCCGCAGTATTTGTATGTATATGTTAGTATGGAGTACTTACATCAGTATCAATAGTAAGGTCAAACCTGCCGCCCGGTTGTCTAAAACTGCCTTGAGTAAATTCTACCATATTGTTACCTACGGTATAATACCCTGTTCGAGCAGTTGCGTTAGCCAAAGGGAATGTTTTAAGAAAATATCCATCTTTGTCGTACAGCCTAAAACAAAACTAGCAGTATAGAAATTCACAAACAAAAATAGTCAGCAATACCCAGAAATCATGAAGTTTTTTTGATAACAGTTAGTGCAAAATCACCTTTCAAAAATGAAATTAAAAACTTGCAAGTGTATTTTCCCTATACGCACAGGTTTAAGCCAGGAACAATGTTTGCTAAGGGATCAACCGTGAAATTGCGAAAAATAATTAGCTACTCTTTACATTTATGTTCGCATAGCTCGACCAAATTTAGTAAACTGCTGTTTTTTTTTTCATTTTCCAGGGGTGGTCCCGTAGTAAATGCTGTTAAATTTCATGAATTTTTCAGTAATATTTCTAACGATTAACCTAATACCTCTAGAAATAAAATTATACAAACTTCATTGTTGTCTCCTGAATAGTGTGGAACCATCTATGCGCATAAACGTATTCATCTGTCATTTGTGGCTGAACATTTTCATCGTACAAGTCCCGGAATCCTCCGTCGCAGGATATGATGCCATCCCTAATCATATTTGATCTGCCTGAGAGATTATAAAATAATTACGGTAATGTAGCAGCGAAAAGCAGCCAGCACTTTTGAAGACCTAATAACCAGATGTCGCGATTACCTGTGATATCTACTGGGCACAACTCATTTGACATAATAATTGTATATTTATCACCAATTTGAAAATAAGAAGAAGGAAAGTAAAAAAGTAGCAACTATAGAAACAAGAACAAAATAAAAACAATTAAAATAAATCTATACTAACAGCAAACTGAAATATAGCATTAAAAATCCTCCTCAAAGCTGTCAATCGGGAATTTGCCAAGAGAATGTCGGCATAGCATGTTGTATGGCAATGGGCCAAAAATTACCAAGGCAAAAGCCAGCCTTTGGGTCACGAGAAGCGTCAACTAACCTTTTTCATATTTCATTGAAAAGGTTGTGAGCATTTGGGTCCCACTGCCCGACAACAAACTCAACCAACAGTTGTTTCCAACCTCAAACGGCTCGGTAAATATCGTGTTGCGCCGACCCCAAGTGGCACGCACTTCGGCTGCATGACATGCTTTGGTGTCCGAGGTAATTAAGTACTTCACCACAGACAGTACCACAGACACAGAAAGTAGTGTCGTCAAACAAAGTGCTTATGTTCGACAACGCTAGTCAGCAAGCAGGAGTAGTAGCAGACGTGTTCAGTAAATTGTTCTGCACTACTCTGCAGAGGCGCATCCCATCGTTTCTTGGTCTCATCCTCTCTTCGCTGGCATAACAATACTCTTACCTAAAAATATCGGCAGCAGCTCATAAAGAAATATCTGTATTGATATGGCAATGTTGATATCCCTGGCGGTGAAAAATAGGCGTTCATCACACCAGGTAGGGTTCAGTTTGCGTAGTATCTCCGCTATCTTATTGTGTTGTCTATAGAAGAGGATGTTGATGAGATTCGTTCCTAGTGAGTTGTTTGCGTCTGTGAAGGTTAAAAGGATATTAACATCTATTATTTTTCTCTTCATCAATGTGACTTTCGCTGATAAATATACGGCTTACTCTTCGTCAGAATCCTGAGTCTCAGCTGTGTTGAAACTATTGGATGTTTTGTAATAATTTGCCTAGTTTTTTCCTGATTATGTTGTAGTTGGCTTCCAGTCTAACCAGGTGTAGCTGAATATCAAAATTGTACATGGAGCCCCAGCATCGAAGGGTTAGGCAGAGGTCTAACTTATAGTACACCCACATTTCGCCAGTTATAATTTAAGTCCCATGTAATAGGAGGCAAGCCTATTGCAATTAACCGGACACAAATCTAGACTCCGTGGCTGCTACTGAGAAAATTCCTGGTGGAAAAACCCATTCGACTCGGGAATCGAACCCGGGCCTCATGTTCAGCAGTCGCGCTTGCGACCACTCGACATACTCTGTTAACGGGTAATAAAATCCTTGGTCTGTTTTATAAAGCCTATATAGTATGTATGTATGTATATAGTTGGATTTGCACTTACGATACTTGTGGCATCGCGTCTCCCTTGGACGCTGATTCATGAAGCAGAGAGTTGAACCGGGATCACTTGGTGGAAATAACAAACCGTTTTCTTTTTCCATTACTAGCAACCCGTTCTTGAATGTCCTAAGTCGGTCATTATATCCTGGACTTGTGTTGTAGGTGTTGGATAAATCGTACACTGGAGTCTGAAATACTATCTGTAAGGAAGGAAAACACATCAGGATTCCTATAAAATATACAATTTCAAAAAAAGTCGAAAACATGTTTCGAATTATGCTCGGGTTCACGGTATAAGACACCATGACAGTTATCAATCCTTGACCAAGGTTTCAGTTCATGAAAATGAAGTGAAAATTCACCTAATTTCATTTTTATTGGTTTCCGAAAAACAACAGCTGTTTGCAAAATTTACATTTGATAAATATACATTTTTTTTTCCAAACAACGAAAAGTTTTAATTCTCAAGGTCTGAACCTGTCTCTATGATCATAATCTATCTATACGATATTCCTTACATCGTGTTTAGAAAGATTATGTTACTAAACCAACATACAGAAGGTACAACTAAAGGATTCTATTTACAAACAAAAGCCGCCGACATGTCGGTGACATGTCAGCGCCTTGCTTGCGCGCTCGGTTGACAAGCGACACAAACTGTATTGTTAAAAAAAGTTGCACATATCGTCAGACATGCCGCCGACAAAGTTTTTGACTTGCAATGTTTTGAAACCGACAACAAAGTCACCGACATTGTATGTCGGTGACATTGTATGTCGGTGGGTCGGCGGCTTTGTTGCGTAAACCCCTAAATGCTTACTCTGATGAATTCACTGCCTTTATCGAGACAACCGTACGTCTGGAAGCTCTGAGGTCTGGTGAGGTTCATGCAGTTGACGCCAGAGAAACGGTGCACAGGATCGTCTCCCGGAACCGTAATTGGTGTACATCTGTAGTCATTTCTGCCTTCTGGCTTGCAGCAGGTTGTTATATTTTGTATGTAGTTTACTGAAATCATAAAAAGGGGTTATCAGCCATTTGTGTCCCACTGCAGGGCAAAGGCCTCCCTTCCCACCTTCCACTTAAAGGAGTAAGAGTTCATAAAAAATATGAAGAGAAGTTATTCCAAGGAAGGCAGTTATGCCATCGTTATGTCACTTCTGGCATTTCATATCTGTCTTAATTAAGTGACTATAATTCACATTGTAATAATTTTCTTGTTGGCTTATTGTTGATTGAGGTAAATTAAATTTGACAGGACTGATTCCAATATTGTTTCCCAACGATTTTAATAGAACGTGGAAGTCATGTTACTACATAGTAGTAAGAAGCTCGAAATTCTGACAACTAGTCTTACCAAGGGATATCGTATTACCCATGTACTGGATTATGACAGATAGACAGTCGATCCATGTAAAATAATGATATTCATCTGCATCCGATTAAACTGGCCCCAACACCTCTGACCTCAACATAGTTGGGGAATAGGATAGGCAGATGATGTGAGTCATGTTACTTACAAATATCATGGATGGAGTTGACATCGCCAGAACTAAATAAAATGTAGTATGAAGCTAATTGGGTGACTCTTAGGTCTGAAGCTTTTCCAGTTCTTAGTGTTTCAGTACGTAATCTTCGAACTAACTCTAACTCGCCGCCATCTGCAGCTTTTCTGGGTTCATAATCTGAAAAGTAATAAAATATTTTAGATAAATGAAAAAAAATATGTCGGTAGAAATAGAACCACAATAGCATGATCATAATCAACCATTAACGCACCCAATGATGGGTAACACACAAGCTTCCAAACTTTGAGAAGCAGACCACAGTAATAGTAGTAAAAAGTAGCAATAGTATATTAAGAATTAAAATTTCGAGAGCATTGGTAATGGAATAAATTTCACAAAGTAAAGTTTGCTGGGTTCGAACTCGGTAAATCATGTTGTGAGAAATTCTAAAATTCAACTATTTTATGGTAAGGTAGTGTTTTTTTTTTTTTTTTGTAAAATCATACTTTCCTTTTGTTTGTGTCAGCCTACTCTGTTCCACAAATGATTTTCCAATTTTTATTACAATTTGCCTTCTTTGACGAATCCGTTAAGAATGATCCCAGACCGACACGTCGTCATTATATTTTACTTACTTGGACTAAAATCCGTCGGAAGCAGCCTAATTGTGGGGGTACGATGAGTACCTCTGCTGGGGTACTTTAGATTGTTGCAAGATCCATCGACACGATTCCATTCCTCTGGGTCACAAGGCTTTACGTCAACGGTGCAGACACTAGAAGAAGACATAGAACTAGTTCACATTGCTGAAGATTGCGTTCTATTTTTCGTTTTGCGTGAATTTCGTTTTATTTTTCTTGGTTTGACACAAAAGAAATAGTTTGTCACTTGATCACGTGACTCCAAAGTAATCTACGCAAAATACCGCGACTGAGAACAGTTCGTCAGTTGAAACCCGGTAAAATTGACCGCCTACGGGCGCAGCGTCATATCAAACTCATAGAAAAACACGCCTCTGGCCGTATGGACACATGAACGTGTTAAAAAGAGATGCATTGCAGCGTCTGTTTACAAAGCCAAAAAGGCGTCAGAGATAAAAATCCAGAGACTTACCCTGTATTATTTCTCTCCGCGTAAATCCTCAGTTGAGTTTTATTCGCTGGTTTCCCAGTAACACAATCATACAGTACGGCATTCAAGCCTCCGACACACAGACTAACTAGAGTCAGAAGAATCAGCAGTTTGGCCATCTTCTTAGCTTGATTCAGACTAACTTAGAATGAACCCTGCTGGTCTATTAATGTAAAAATAAGACAAAATTAGCGTTAGTGTTGAAGATAAGCCAAATAGAATAAAAGGCTAATGAAGTCATTAAAATGGTATTTTTTTACCGAAATGTGCCTCAAAATGTGCTTTCATCGGTGGTTTACATAAATATTTTATTTATACCAATTATTTCTCCATACATCGATGATACCGTTACACCTTATTGTTTTATTACCGTAATTGGAGATAATTTTATACTTTATTTTATTTTCAGCTGTCAATAGTTGTTCTGAATAAATAAATTGAATACCTTAAAACATCTTTTAGTTTCTATGGCATTTGTTATCCGGTACTTTACAACAAAAACATATTTTCTTTTATAAAACCTGCCAATTAAAGAAATAAAGTTGCTTCGTCGTAAATAAACAATACAAAATTGAAGGAATGTCCACAAAAAGTTACACACATAGTAAGAAAACAAGCGCATCACGAAAATACATTTATTTTAATCTATTTATCTTTAAAGAAGTCTCAAGAAATATAATGTCCGTTCTTACAAGGACTAGATGACTTAATTCAATGCCTAAGCTAAAGTGGGCTTTTAAAAATTTGGAGGCAGTAAAATATGCATCTGAAATAACTAACAATCATAAAGTGGAATGCCGACAAAAAAATCATCGAATGTGGAATTATATTATCTCAGTTAAATATATAATCTTGCTATACATAATCCGATTAACCCGTTTGTTTGCATTTAAAAGATTCTTTCCACGGCGCCAAGTTCAATTTTCCGATTTTAGATGAACTGCATTTCGTCAAGGGGTTCCTGTGAAGACAACTTATAGCTACATTAACTATAACACAAAATATTTACAGAAAATTTTAAAACAGTAGTCCCAAAACATATTTAATGCTTTTGGTGCCGATAAATATAGTCTCAACGACAAAACAGATTTTTGTATTTAGACGGAAATACAAAGGTGTAAACAAATTTATCGCATAATCATGCTTTTCAAAGATCCGATCACGAACCAAAAACATTCTAGTGCACCTGTTTCAGATTCTATTGGTCGTTTAGAAGACTTTTGTTTGTGTAACTTACCTAGATGATATCGCGTAAAAGGCATTCGGCTGAATTTCAGTCACAAAATTACCGACCGTACACAACATGCCTGCTATCGTGACATTTCGAATGGCTTTTAGTTGTTCTAAAAACAAAACAAAGGGAATGGAACAGTATACAGAAAGAAGAAATATAAATGTTATTCTTCATAGTGTAAACATTACACGGCCAGCAACGTCTTTTGTTTCCACAGCATGACGATAGCTTCATTGCTGATTTATCAGTGTAAAAGAATGGGAAAATAACATATAATATCCCGTCGGGCAATTACCGTAAACCACGCAGGCGAAGCCGCGTGCACAAGTTAACAATATCAAATCCAATCATAGCAAAAGATTAAACTCTAGAATCGGACTCACCTTCAGTAAACGCATGTGGTCTATTGGGTCTCTCATACCAATGCCTATCAGAGGCGATGCTCCTTCTCAATTGTTCCACCAGCAAACAGTACATGGTTTGAGGCACCCTTCCACCTCTTACGTGCTTTTCAGCCCACAAAGCCGCCATCAGTTCAATGTCATTGGGATCTTTGTACACTTGTCTTAGACGGTACAGACGCTGAAATGAATTGAGTCTGGTTAAGATTTTCAAGATGGTTCGATGACCTCAAGAAGGTCAGAGGACAGGATGTTGTGGCGCTATTGTCATAAACCTATAGTGGTCTACTGCAGGCTGGACATGGGCTTCACGAATCGCAGGCCATGTAAATTACTCGTCAGCTACTCTCTTCCATCGGCTGCAAGCCACCCTGCGAAGACTGTCGAGCGTTAAATTCTGCATATAAGCAAAATTAACGCTGTGCCGATACCAAAACGATCGTCGCGCGAAACCGTGACAATCACGTTCATTTTGTTTGTTCGTCGAACCGGAACGCGTGGTCGCACAGACAGAGGGCGCCTGTTAGTTTTCCAAACAACGTTGTTTTAACTAATCTGACCGTATATATTACCTCTTCACTGAAACTGTTTTCCAAGTCATCAAAGGTTTTATATGCCATTTTCGTGCAAAACTCTTTGTACTTTATGTAGGGTTGCAATCCGAAGAACCTTCCTCTAGTTAAATCGGCGGTTGCTACATCTGAAGACAACAATATACGGCCTAGTGCTCTATCAGCCATCTGAAATTAAAAATAAGTGTAGTTTCTATACAGCAAAATTTAAACTTGTTGCCTAGATAACTCAGACTTGTAATGCACCGGTTCTACATCGTCAGCAGATAATTTTACTTGCTGATCCCGATCTGAGGCAATGTCTTTAAGTGATTATCAAGTGTAAGTGCATTAGGCATGAAGTTTCACAGAAACAATTGTGAACGGCTCGAGTTGAGACAATGCTGATACCGTGCAGTATATAATATTATAAAACACAATCGAAACGAAAAGATCGCACTTACATCATAATCAATAGTGAAGTCAAACCTTCCACAGGCCTGTCTGACACTCCCTTGAATAACTTGCAGCATGTTATCATCAACGGCTAAGAATCCTGTCCGTGTAGTACCGTTGACGTAAGGGAATGTTTTAGTAAAATGACCGTATTTGTCATAAAGCCTGAAATTAGGAAACGTAATTAATTATAAAGTTAGTGGCAAATTTTTAGCGTACCCGCCCTTCCCCTTTACTATCATGCTGCAACCTACCAAGAAAAAAAAAATACAGAAAAAGAAATCAGCGTCATCATTATCTCAATTTTCTTTTTAGCAGATTTATATGTCCCACTGCTGGGCAAAGCTCTCCCCGATATACTTCCAGGTACTCTTCTCCACCTCGAACCAGCCTTCGTGATGCGCGTCCAGATCATCTCGCCACCTCTTTCTAGGCCGGCCATCCTCAGGCACCTATCGTGTTGAGACCTATGCCGAGCGGTCGTTATGCATGCGGCCCACGTGAACTGCCCATCCATCCCATTTTAGTCTGGCAGCCTCAAATTAAACAGTTATAAAACGGAAATGTAGAGAAAAAGTCTTTAGTCATGGACATTAAAATGTACAAACTTCAAGGTAGTCTCCTGAATAGTGTGAAACCATCTTTTCACGTAAACATATTCATCAGACATTTGCGGCTGTATATTTTCATCGTACAAGTCTCTGAAACCTCCATCGCTGGATATAACGCCGTCTCTAATCATATTTTTTTTACCTGTGAAAGTATTTTGTTCTTAGAAAATATCAGTTCACAGTACCAACATGTTTTGTATAATGGAAAAAACGTTATTGCAAAAAAAAACAAAAAACAAGTGGAAAATAACTTTACTTTCGGAAGTCGGTGACTATTAAGTCGGTTTCATTGACTTTTTAACCGACTTCAAAAAAAGGAGGAGGTTTTCAATTCGGTTGTATTTTTTTCTTTTTTGTGTTTGTTACCACATATCTTCGTAATTTATTAACCGATTTGAAAAATTCTTCTTTTATCTGAATGGATCTACTTCCCCATTGGTTCCATAGAAATTTCATCAAAATCGGTTAAGCTGTTTGGTTTTTAAATCGCATCACACACAAATCCTTATCAAGTATCAATTTCGCAATTTCTATTACTTGGATGACATATTTTGATTTAAAAACCAAACTGCTGAACCGATTTTAATGAGATTTCTATGGGACCAATCGGGAAGTGTATCTATTCAGATAAAAGAAGATTTTTTCAAATCGGTTTATAAATGACGAAGATATGAGGTAATAAACACAAAAAAAAACAACCGAATTGAGAACCTCCTCCTTCTTTTGAAGTCGGTTTAAAACTTAACATTTGACTGTGTTTGCTAGTAAACAATTTGGAGTATGCACGTTTGATTCATCAAAAGGACATGATTAAAATAAAGTTTTATAATAAAGCTATGAAAAAATAATTTCTGTTGTAATCACCATCAATAAAATCTGTATCAAGACCAAAACACCATACGATGCCAATCAAACATAAAAATAATCTAATAAATCCAACGAACCCAATAAGCAAGGCAGTAGCTCATACAAGTAAATCTGCAACGATATTGCAATATTGATATCTCTTGCTGTGTAGAAAAGACGTTCATCATTCCAAGACGGGTTCAGTTCGTGAAGCTCCTTAGCTATCTGATTGTGTTGTATATAGAAAAGGATGTTGATCAGATTCGGTCCCATTACGTTGTTGGATTCTGTAAAATAGAGAAGATGAAGATGAGAGCCAATTCGTCGCATATGTATAATTTTCCCGGCAAGCGTGACGTGGGATGCTCCAAAGCTACTGGCTGGCCAAGCTAGGTAGCTCGCAAAGCACGTCAAGCCTTTGTTCACGACTGCCATTTGTACATTGGTATTTTTAACAGTTTTTACATGACTACCAAGTAACGACTTAAACTGTAGTGTCAGACTTTTGAGCCACTTTTTACAGTGGCCCGAAAGTCTGACAGTGAAGTTTTACCTAGGTGTATCGTATTACCGACTTCTAACTGGGTAGTGGTTTTTGTGGAGGTCAGATAGGCATTTGCTTCATCAAGATGCGGCATTTTATGCTAAGTTGATCAACGGAGCCAATTTTCTTTAAGTCAAGAAATCAATAGGTACTTACGATACTTATGACACCGCGTTTCCCTGGGACGTTGATTCAGGAAGCAATAGTCGGAATCAGGATCTGTCGGTGGAAATAATAGACCGTTCTCTTTCTCCACTTTGAGCAGGCCATACTTATAAGTCCTGAGTCTTTCAATAAAACCTGGCAAATGGTTGTAAGTGTTGGATAGATCGAAGACTGGTGTTTGGAAGACGTACTGAAAGAATAAAACACTGATTTATTACACTTGTGGAATCTTTATTCTTATTTGCAAAATAGGCCTAAAATTGTCCCATGGCACGGCCTGTCTGAGAGAGGGATAGGGCTAAAATCCATGATGAGTTTGTCGCATCTCATCGAATTTTTGGTTGTAGGACATACTGGTTGCATGATGTTTTTTTTCACTGTTTTGAGAGTATTGGTGATGAAATTATTTACGAAGTAGAGTGCCTGCCTGGGTTGAAACCTACGACCTCCGACCCATTAGTCGCACTCATTTCTACTTTGCCATTTCTACTCAATATTGGTAAGCAAGTGTGTTTAATAGATCATTATCCTTGCTCGACCAAGTTGGTCAAGTGGTCACAACCCCGACTTCTGTACATGACGTCCAAATTGTAATTGAGTTTTTTCAGTAGCAGCCACGGAACCTGGATTTCTGCCGAGTTGATGTAATAGGCTCGCCCCCTTTTACATGGGACTTAAACATAACTGGCGAAATTTTGTGTGTGTACTATTAGGGACACCTCTGCCGAACCCTTTAGGGATGTTATGTATGTAATCCTTGCTCCTAACTAACTTACTGGTTTCTGATTATGTTGTAGGAGGTTGTAATTTTTCTCCCCAACTAAAATCCTAGAAATTGGCAAAGGGTTGGTGTTTTGGGTGACTGTGTTGTGTAATTTTGAAGTAAAAAAATGCTAACTTTTTGCCTTATTTGACTTTAAATTTGTGATAAAAAAATAACTGGTACATACTCTAACAAACTCAGTGCCATTATCAAGACACCCGTATGTCTGGAAGCTCTGAGGTCTAGTAAGGTTCTGGCAGCTGATGCCAGAAAATCTGTGCACAGGATCATCAACAGGGATCTTGATTGGTGTACACCTGTAGTCCTTTCTGCCTTCTGGTTTGCAGCAGGTTGTTAAATTTCGGGCATAGTTTACTGAAATCATACGAAATTGTGAAGCTTTTTGTAGTAGTTATTTGTTATTCACCTGTTATAGTTACCACACGAGTTTATATGAAACTCTCCTGATGTCTCCACTGCGCTAACTCTCCACCATTTTTGTAGACTTGAATGTTTCTTTCACCAAAATAATTATGTACGTACTTATTATCAACGACTTAGGAATTACTTTCAAACGCTGTCCGACTTTGACAGATCAGGAACACCTGTTTTCGAAATGTTTGTTATTTCCGCAATTCAAATTGAACCTTTTTCTTTATCATCATTCTCCTGACCTTACCCACTGGGGTAAAGAAAAAGACATGCTGCGCTGGTCCCAAATGAACTGTCAGTTGGGACCAGCGCAGCATGTCTTTTTCTTCCATCCTTCTCTATTAGTCGTCTTCTCATGATTCATGTATCCATCGTTTTTTTGGTCAAGTCAACGAAATTAAAAGTGATTCAGGATGCATGATCACGAGTAAATCAGAGAGACAATTGCGGAATGAATACGGATGTGGTGAGACTAACTACCTCTAAAACTTCAAGAAAGCTACTAACCGATGTCGTGGATAGAGTTGATATCGCCGTTTTCAAATAAAATATAGTATGATACCATCTGAGTGAGCCTCAGGTCTGATGCTTTGCCTGTCTGGAGGATTTTAATTCGTAATCTTCTTGTTAAAGGTAGCTCACAACCATTCGCTGCTTTTCTGGGTTCATAATCTAAGAAAATTATTAAAAGCTATTTTAATAATATATTTTGAATAATGCATTATTAGGTAACTTCACAAATGTAAAAGTGCCAATAGGTGTGGCACAAAAATAGCAATAACATAGTCTAATCTACATATCCTTCTCTCTTTGGTTCTTGGGCCAAGTTAGTTTCCTTACAATGTTTTTCTTCACCGTTGTAGCAGTGGTGACGAAATAATTTAAATACACAAAAGAATAGTGCCTGTCTAGAATCGAAATTACGGCTTGCAAACCGTCGTGGCCTTTCCGACTGCTTGCATGTAATTAAGATATAACTAAACCTCACGCCTGTAATTCCCAGAGGGTTAAACAGAGTTGTAACTCACATTTCGCCAGTTATGTTTTAAGACCCATGTAATAGAGAGGGAGTGAATTGCCATCAACCGGGCACAAATCCAGACTACGCGGCTGCTACTGAGGAAATCCTGATGGAAAAACCCAATAACACTTTGCCCGACCTGGGAATCGAACCATGTATCTCATGCTCAGCAGTTGCTGCATTCTTTAATCTGAGTGTGTAATTATGATATATTTCAAGATAGTTACTTACAGCCGGTTCACACGGCGACGATTCGTTTTTTTTTACTTATCGTCTTTTTTCACGTTTCGTCATTTTTTTTACGGCGGCGATGCTTTTTAAATGCTCGTGTTCACACGCATCACGAATCGTGAAAAATGATGGACACTTCACAAAACACGAATCGTGAATTTTTTGTGACGGATCGTGATAAAACACGATTCCGTATGCAATGTGAACGTACATCCGTAGTGACGTATCGTGTTTTATGACGGATCGTCAATGACGGGAAGGCTTGTGAATGAGCTCTTACTTGGACTGAAATCGTAGGGTCGAAGCAACCTAACAGTAGGGGTGTCGTGAGTACCTCTGCTAGGGTACTTTAGATTATTGCAAGATCCGTCCACACGTTTCCATTCATTTGGATCACAAGGTTTCACCTCCACTGTACAATACCTAGAAATGTTGGGGTAGATTCAGCTTTTCAGGATTCAAAGGTACTTTTAAAACATTTTAAATAATTCCCTTGGGCAAAGGTGTTGTGCTTCTTCGCGCCATTTTTCTTTTTAATATAACGACGCACGGTTTGGACTCGTGGATAGAGACCGCAAAACACCGGGAGAGTCGGAAAGGAATGGAGAGGCTTATTAAAAAAAAACCCTTTTTCGTTATTCTGGTGAATAATTACGTCATCATGATTAATTTGAAGTTACTCTTTATTTCACTGAATTTAATCAAAAACGTCCAAAGAAAAATTTGTCAATAATTTCTTTGATTTGCTCAATACACACGAAGCGATTGAACTCTGCTATTCGATCGCTTCGTGTCAAACCAGGCGTCTGAGGGATCACTAGAAGGTAGGACGACAATTATCTGTTTACTGATTCTAGAATCACAGATCTCTCTAAGCTTCGCGATTATGAAAATCATCAACAACAATTTGGTACTCCTAAAACATTATAGTCATTTCACAGTTATTTAGCCTGTGGTAAATGCAAACCAACGGCAATCTTATAAAAACGTAAATAAAGTGCAAGATAATAAACACAAGACTTCCCATGTGGTCTCTCGGACCATGAAACTAAACAACTTTTGTTCTACGAGCTCTTGAAAATCGCAAAAAAAAAGATGTTTTATAGGAACTGACACGATCAGCTGATCAACCTGTATGGTAAAACCAATAAAAAAGCTATGAATTTCCAAAAGTAATACAATATAAGTTGTTAAGTTTCATGGTCTGACACACCACACGAGAGGTCTTGCGTTTATAAAGAAATAATGAAACGAAAATAATTACTTATTGTAAGCAAATGATGCTCGCTAAGATCTTGACAGTGATTCAATTTCAGAGTTGAAAAATAACTGTGAAAGTGCACAGTGACATGTCAAGCTATACTATCCAGTATAGCATGACCTCGCTTTGTATTGATTTCTTGTACATTCAATGAAAGATCCGCTTATACTGGTTATCATAGGTTGATTGGTCGGCATGCGTACTGTAGTGTAGTTGAGCTTCTATAATTAAATACTCACCCTATATTATTTTTTGCTTTATAAACCTTCAGCTGAGTTCTATTCACTGGTTTCCCAGAGAAGTTATCATAAAGAATGGCATATAACCCACCGATACAGAGACTAACAAAAGTCAAAAGTATTGATATTTTAATCATCTTTGTCGCTTGCTGTTGAAAAAGTATGTTATTCAATTGTCACTAAGATTCGTATTAGAGACTGTCACTCAACACTCAAGCATCACTCAACACTCAAGCATCACTTAAAGCTAGATTTTAGAGAACATATTTTGATTGGTTGAAACACATTTTAATTACATTGAGTCTTGAGTGACATTCTGTCATACGGGCATTGTATCTGCATTACAGAAATTTACATCGTACCTATAAATAATATACCATAAAACCACTGTTTTGTTGTGTCCTGAAGTTTGGTTAAGCAATAAACCTCTTTTTAAACCGCTGACACTGCTACTAATGATAATTATTTTTATATCTTCCTGCCCTTGTCCCAAGTTACTTGGGGTCGGCGCAACACGTCTTTTTCTTTAATTCTCCTCTGTCAACCGTCACGCTATCATTTATTCCTTTTTCTTTCATAGCATTCCTCACACAATCCATCCATTGTTTCCTTGGTTTTCCTCTTCTTCTCCATCTATTAACATTTACATATATTCATGACTCTTTTATTCACATGCGATTCTTCCCTCCTCAATATAATGTTATTCTAATTATTTTAATAATTTAAAAAAAAACAACCAGATATTTTTAAACTGGTTTCGTTAACTAAATATTTTATTTGAATACTTACACGACTCAAATGCGACGAAACTGATTAGAAAGTATTTTGTTTATTTTAATAAACTTACCACCTTAATCGTGAAATGAGTTTTTTCATGCGCAATGCACGCAGAGGTGTTAAAATCATTTAATGATTTATGGTATCGTGAACAGATAGGAAAGAATATTGACTTTTAGTCACGTTGTGTAATCTATATTATAAAGAGTTATTTGTATGTTTGGATGTAGCGGGGTAATCTTATATCGGGGTCTCTTATCTTCGGAATTGCTGATAAAAAAAAAAAACAATAATGAAAGGCTAAATTATCCCCAATTGTTCCGGCCATAATGGGAGCGAAGCTGCGGACCAAAGCTAGTTCATAACAAAGGAGAAAAATGTATAATTAAAACACTGATGTAAATGTGTAAGTATGTATATTTGCCTTATTTACAAAATGAAATCTATGAGGTATCCATGCGTCATGTTCATGAACGGGCGCTGGTAGTTGTGACTGGTCATCTCTTAGTTGCCACGGTTTATTTAAACCAATTATTTTATTTTTGAATTGTCTTTTTTTGTTTTTACTATGGACACTTTTAATGTGCACGTCTGGCTGCATCGTTCTCACACATGTACCATCTCATATAGAATGATGTATCCAAGGATTTTGTGACAACATTTTGATTTAAGAGTGTCCATGGAGTTTGTTGCCCATTCTTCTCCATAGAGATCTACGCTTTGGAATGGGCAACTACAGTACTTTCACAGTTATTATGTCTTGTGACTGGGACTGTAGCTTCATTTTTTGACAATTCAAAAGTGCCTGTGCCTACTTGAAATAAATGCTTTGATTCTGATTTTATTATTTTATGTTCAGCTGTAAAAAAAAGTGATAGGCTATGCACGTTGACATAAAGCAGTGCAGCGCAATTGCTATTTTCTGGTTAACCCCAATATTGAAATGTCTGTCTATGCTGAGCAAGTACTGTCCACCCACTTCGAATAGTCTAGGGCAGGAATCTCGTCACAGCTGACGATCTCGTTACTGAAAAGAAACATTAAAGCTTGAACATCATCATATGCGTAGTCATTTTCCCGACTATGTTAGGGTCGGCTTTCAGTGTTGAATACTTGGTTTTTAAGTGGACCATCCATCTACACTAACATTTCTTTATATTCATCACTAAGGAGTGATGAGTTTGAGTGGGAGAAAAAATCTAAATTATGACTATTCATGCGTTTTGATTCCTTCCAAGGACCAACTAATTACATTATACTTATGATAGAGTTTAGGGGGTTGAAGAACAAGGTGTAAAGTTCTTCATTCCCAGTTAAAAAGGGGGGCTCCTCCGACCAGATGGGTGTTTGATCTGGTGGGCTACTGCACAGCAGTTGTTGTTGGGTTTTTCTAAATAGTCTTAAGTCGTGGATAACTTTAATAGCCCGATTCAGAATTTGTTTGTTAGTTCTTAATTTGTGTCATAGATGGCGCTGTAGGACTTTTTTCAGGATAATGCAAAATGTACTATTGTCATATCAATATCTATCAAGCCTATAGCCTGCCAGCAAACTAAATAAAACACGGACAAAAATTTTGTTTAGTGTACATACCCAGTCGTAGGCAACTCGAATGCTCTGGGCTGCACCTCGGTAACGCCATCTCCAATATCACACAGCATCCTTGCTACTGTCGCTTTTCTTATTTCTTGCAGTTGTTCTGTTGACAAAACAAAAATGTCAAAGAAATTGCTAAAGTAATTTTTTGAAAGCAATTTAATCCAATTCACAAAAGCCAGAGGGCCCAGACGTCAACGACTACAAACACTAGGAAGTGGTGAAGAGCAGACGTCGATCGATAAATCGATACAAGATTATGAATAAGTACATACCCGAAGTAAATGCATTGGGTCTATTCTCTCTCTCATACCAGTGCCTATCGGACACCATCGACAATTTCAGCTGCTGGGCCACAACGCAGTAAAACGTCGGTGGGACATAGGAGTTTGCCTTTTTCTTCTCAACCCATATACCAGCTAAAAGGTCTATGTCATCTACGAACGAGTACAGGTCTTTTAGCTGCGTTATTCTCTGTAATAATTAGGAAAATATCTATATTACTATTATTTAGTATTTACAGGCACAAAAGGTACAAAGGAGGAGTTAATCTAATCAACCAAGGGTAGTGAAGATATAATAACTCCGCCTTTACCTTACCTTTTTTGTACCTTTTATGGTAAATTCATTCATTTAACATTATATGCATGAGAGAATTACAATGTTAATAAAATTTAAGTTATGTCCTAAATTAAATTTTTCTTTATTAGTAAACAGCATCTTCATTGCTCAACCGATCGCACATCGAGGAGCTCGTGGCTAAATAATAACCGTCACTCGGATCAATCTTCACGTTAAGCCGCGCTTGCCTAGGTTGGTCTGTAGATGGGTGACCACCCATACATACCGAGTTTCCTCCGTGCCTCGGAAAGCACGTTAAACCGTAGGTCCCGGCTGTCATTTGTATATTTTTGACAGTCGATAGAGGTAGTCAGTGACTCGAAAGTCTGACAACCAGTCTTACCAAGGGGTATTGTATTACCCAGTACTAACTGGGTTGTGGTGGTCAGATAAGCAGTCACTCCATGTACAATACTGGTGTTTAGAAGCATCCGGCTAGACTGGAAGCCGACCTTAACATAGTTGGGAAAAGGCTAAGCAGATGGATGAGTACCTAAACAGCATCATCATCATCATTTTAGTCGACTGCTAGATATAAGCCTCCTTCGAGGATCGCCACATCAACCGGTCCTATACTTTTGACATTCCGCAGATTCCTGCGGCCGTCGCTATATTATAGGTCCACCTTGCAGAAGGCTTTTCAACGTTGAGCCTTCCCGTACGCGTTCGCTACTTCAGAAGTTTTCAACCCCAACGCCCATTTTTTTCGACAATACAATAATATTATGAAATAAAAAGTTTACCTCCACGTCAATGATATCAGACAAATCATCGAAGCTCGTGATAGTATCCCCGAAGCAGTGGTTTCTGTAATTAATGTAACTTTGGAAGCCGAAGTAACGGTTCTTAGCTAAATCGTTGGTCATGATGTCATTCGACCTTTGTAAACCACCAAGACCTCGTTGTACGATCTGAAAATGAAAAAAAAAGTGTAACGATGCTTTAAAAAAAAAAATATTTTTCTTCCTCTTCTGAGTAAAATAACCCAAACATAAACGTTTGTTTTAAAAAACTTGGAAAAAGTAATGAAAACTTATTTATTATTCCTTACATCAGGGTCAGCAATATAGTCTTCGGAATTTGCAGTTGGTTGTCTGAAGAAACCTTGAGTTACGTAGTCCATGGTATCGTCAACTTTCAAGAAGTCAGTGTTTGACGTCAGGTCCACAATGGGGAACGTTGACTTGTGGGTCCCATTTTTGTAATACATCCTATATTCAAACACAATATAATGATAATATTTATAATATAGTAAGGAAAAATAAATCCAGCGAACGGAAAATTAAAACATGGTTGTCAAAACTTGCTTTCAAGAACAAATAAATAGACATAGAGATGTCACTGTTGGACGATTTCTAAAGCTTGTATGGGTTAAATAAAAAAAAAAGATAAAATGTAAGAAAAAAACTAATAACCTCAAGTCCCCATCTTGTAAAGAATGCATCCATCTCAACACAACAGGGTACTCCAAGTATATTTGTGGCAGTACACTGTCGTCGTAAGGGTCTCTGAATCCAGAGTCACTGGATAGTACACCGTCCTGGATCAAATTGTCCGTACCTATGAGGAAATATAAAATTAATAAAGAAGAAAAATGTTGTTACAATAATTTGACGTATGAATGAGTTACAAAAAAGGCCAAATCCCTGGCAAACGACAACATTGGTAATAAGGCTGGCAGCTTCGTCACGCTGAATGGTAATGCTGATTCTCGAGCCGAAAAAAATCCGTATATACTGTAAATTATACAAAACTGTAAAACTACGGATGATAAAAATCACGAAGAACTCACCCATCAAAGTAGCCACAAGTTCATAGTAGAACATTTGAACACCATAGGCAATATTAATTTCCCTAGCCTGCGCAAACAGTTGATCATCAGTCCAGCAGGGATTGATCTCAGCAAGTTTCGTGGCAATGAAGTTGTGGTTGTTCCAGAAGAGAATAATACCCACGAAGTTGATGCCAAGAAGGAGGTTAAGGCTCGCTGAAAAAACAGTTTGTTGTAAAGAATTTACGTCGTTACTGATATACCGGGTCAAAGACGAAATTTAAAAAGTCATCGATAGCGATTTCTACCTAGTAACTATAGCTAATCACTTAGCCATTAGCCGTTGGAACTGTAGTTACTTGAAATTAAGAGTATAAAAACTTTAGTTTTTTATTCTATCGTCATGAGGTACATATACAGATACCTGAAACGCTAAATAATTTTACTTGACCATAAACTGTCTCGTAGTAGTTGACACATTTGACATTGCATTGAACTCACATGTGTCAGGGAAATAAATTCTGTTATTGTTCGTTACAGTAACCAGCTTTCCACCAGAGTTTGCTCGTCTTGCTTTCTCTTCCTTGTTACCATATACAGGAGATAAATCTACAAGGGGTGTGGCATCTACGATCTGTAAAATGATAAGTTTACAAACGATGTATTTCAAGTCGTTTATTTGACCGTTAGTTTATAACTTACAATCTACTGAGACGGCAAATCTCCCACCAAAAGTATTCATGGATAAAGATGGAAAGATATTGGTGAATGACTCAAACTTTACTTTGTTACGACTCAAACTTTATAAAATGTACCATATTACCTATGTTCAACAAATAAATACTTTGACTTTGACTTTGAATAAAAATCTAGGTTCGAAATTTTCAAAATGTTCAATATACACCTTTAGAAGGAACTTTTAATAGTTTAATTAGTGTAATTTGTAATTCTGTTACAATAAGAAAGCACTTACTCTCAAAGGCGTTGTAGTGTTGGCCAAACATCCAGATGTCTGGAACGTTAGCGGTCTGGTCATGTTCAAACATCTAATTCCAGAGAAGCGGTGTACGTAGTCAGTCTTCGGCACTTTGTTTGGGGTGCATGCGTAGTCCTTTTTACCGGCCTCTTTGCAGCAGTATGGCCTCCAAGTCACATAGTTTGCTAAGATGAAAAAACATTTTTTTTTTTTTTTTTTTAATTCAGTTATTTTTCTCGGTATTTTCTTTCTTTATTCGGCACAGATTATCCTCGTCCCACGACGTGATGTTAATCTTGGCTAAACAATACTTATGAAAACTCAGTAAATAAATACCCAGAGATTTGCATATTAAGGTGGATATGGCCCGGATTCCACCCAAGCAGAGACTAGTGGAGCCAGTGGTTGAAATCCACATCGCGTTTTTTCTGTCTCCTATGATTGGTTGAATCTTGCAAGTCTCCGCAATGGTGAAAACCTAGCTTTATGATAAATTTTTCTTGAAGGACGAAAATCATAAATGCTTCTTAACAGAACAAAGTGAATGAACACAGAATCAAGCAAAAACAGTCCTTCAAAATAAAAAGTAATGATCTACTTACTGGTGTCTCGAGTGTTGGTGATATCAGTAGCGAAGAACACAAACAAGTGGTTGATGATGCTCGTAAGATGCTCGTCATCCACGCGGCCTTCCGACCAGATCGTAGTGCGCACAACCCTGGTGAGATTGAGTTCATGACCAGATCGTGAACGTCGGGGCTCAAATTCTGTGGATGAGGTAAAAATTAGGTTTTTGCATATGAAAAAATTACTGTTGTTCTCATGATCGCAACATTGTCGAGAGTTATTCCCTAGGTTTAATTTCCAGGTCCAGCAAAGTGCCTTTGGGTTGTTCCATTACGAATTTCTTTGTAGTTGCTACTAAAGATGGGAAAAACATATTTTGCCTAAAACGGTTAAATAGGCCGTGCATTATGGTGACTTGTCTAATTACTAATCAAAACATCAATTTATCGTTTGGTTTTAGTTTCAACATTTTTGTAATAATGTTCTTGTTACCTGATTTTGAATGCATATGATAAGATGCATCTAGTATTCTGTTGTATGGAGTGCGGGTACCACCATAGGAAGGGAACTTCAAATTATTACAAGTGCCATCTATACGTCTGCCTTCGGTTTCGCTGCATGTTTCGACTACAATCGTGCAGTTTCTGTAAATTAATTACTTTAGAAAAAGTCCTTAAAGCATTGGAAATGATAAGCTTCAATTACGCTACCCATAGTCGGCTGTTAAGCCTTTTTTGACCACACAGCTAGGTGCTTCGTCATAATTATGCAACTAATAAACCAAGGTAAGGTTTTACTATTTCAGTGGCCACATGGGCGATTTATGTCAAACGTGGTATCAACCAAAATTTCTAGTTGTGTGGTTTCAACCCAAGTTTTTTTTTTAAACCTAATAATTTATTATTGATGAAAGAACCACTTACGCCAGTGTGCCATTTGCAGTGTATTGAGCAACGGCAGCAGAATTCAAAGGTTGGCCAAAAAACGAACTGTAGTAGGTGGAGTCCCCCAAAACGGAACACAATGATGTGAAGACTATTAATAATTTGAGTGTCTTCTCCATCTTGCTGGTTTCGAATGACGACAAAGCAAAGATGGTAGCTCTTATATTCTTTGAATGTGTTAATTTATTGAATTGTTGAAAACGTGTTGCTACTGAGTGTAGAATTTCGACTTGAGGTTCTGTATTCGTTTTTAATAATTGTCATCGTGAGACAATCTTGTATGATTGAAATGGTGAGCTTCTAATTTTTAATTGATAAAAGTGGAAAGATAACTGGTCATGAGAGTGTAGGCAGGTCAAGAGCAAGGTATACCGACGACCTGGTAGGTACGGCAAGAGTTGGATGCGGGAAGCCCAAGACCAGGTAAAGTGGCAGGCATGAGTTGAGTGCGGGAGGCCTAAAACGGGTAAAGTGGAGGAGGGTGAACCTACCCTTCGCATCAGGCGGTTTCGAGTTGAAAAAGAGAGCGAGAAGAAGACAAGTGGAGAAAATTGCCATCGAACGGAGACTTTGTTAAGAACGCAGATAACGAGAATTTCGATGTCGAAGATAGTGTACAGTATGGCCACTCACTATGTTCAAGGTGGCGCTGTTGGTCAAAAAAATATGATATGTCATCGATATGTCAAACTGGGTACATTTAAGTTAAGTATAGTTTTGCCACCTGCACAGAAAAGTTGGTTGAAGTGCACTCAGTTGTGATGATCTAACATAATGACAAAACAATGAAAGAAATAAGTGGAGATTTCACGTTTGAACCCAAAAATGTTACATTAATTTACTTTGGAACAAAATGGACAGTATACGTAGGAACAATTGTCCAAACTGTTTCCTTATACTTTTCAATTATGTATTTACAATTTTGACACAACTGTGTAAATAATTATCACGTTTTTTTTTTTCAATAAATAGTAATCTTTATTTTAATGTATTTAAAAATCCTTTATAATACAATTTTAATGGTCTTAATTACTGTTACTATAAAATAATGCCTTTACGTTAACATTAGCATTCCGTAACGTTGTAGTCAATACATTGCTGCATCGAGGAAATAATTTTCAGGAACCTATTCAAAAGGTGACATTTTACTGCAGATATGTAACAATATGTAACGATATTTTTTAAATAATCTTCGAATTAATTGGTACAAAGTTCGATTGATTTTCCATTACTCGCAAAACGCTATTAATTTTATAAGAACCTTGAAACGCCAGGTGGCCAGACTCAAATATTTTCTTTACACATACGCAAACAGACGCAAATAGTTTTTTTTATTTGGTTAGTGAGACATTCAGCCCCCCATTATTTGTGGAGGCCTTCAGAAGAAAATGGGAAACAGTATCCTCTATTCTGCAGGGTACTGCGGAATAGAGGATACTGTACTGTGTGTGTGTATGGTAATACTGTGATTACCTATTCTTTTGCTTACCTCGTTCACCACGTTACGTCACCATTACACTCTCTTGCCCTTATCCCAATCATTTGCGTTTTGAGCAGCTAGTCTTCTTCATCTATACTCCTCTTTAAGTAATCACAATAGTCACCCTCTTTCTAGTCATAGCATCTTTCAAACAGTTTCTCTAGGAACAGTCCACAGTCTTCAGTTTCATACGTCAGACTAATTTTTCCAATTGGTTTAATAACCGCTATGGATAGAGATTAGTGGAAGGAGGCATGGGAGGCCTTTGCCCTGTAGTAGAACCCAAATGGCTGTTAATAATTATTATTATTTGAGACACTAACCCTAAGCTAAGAACCACAGTTCTTAAAAACGGTGTAAGTAAAATACATCTTTTCGTAACTGACGTACTACTACTAGTATATTAACTCAACAATAACCTTTATAATATAAGGTGCCTCTTTCTTTTTTCAAACCCCAGCTCAGCACTTAGTTCGAACATGAAAACATAATCAAGAGCTTATGCGGCGGCTTATATTCCATAATCTGGGAAACCGGAGACTATTGTTTACGGGTAGGACGAAGCAAAAATAAACAAAACGTTATTCAATCTACCCTCCTACGGTAAGCAATCACTTGATGGTAGGGAAGACGGCAGTGTTGTAAGCTATGAAGTAAGCGTATGAGCATTTTACCATTGAAGTGCAAATTGAAGGTAATCATAAAATTAAATAAATGTAAATAGCCTTTATTTCCCTGAAAACAATTTGTAATTTTCTAAACTGAAAATATTAAAGGGTTAACCATTTCTTGGTGAAGATATTCTCCATCTGTTGCCATCCCTGTGGTAATACCTAAAATTATGAATAGTAAAAATATTTTTATTGAAATGCCAACCAGAACCACCAGCGTTGCGGACAGAGTAGCAACGGATACATTGAATTCAAATGTCATCATCTTCACTATTGAAATACTCGTACCAAACGTTACTGATCTGTTAATAAAACTCATGGAGATTTAGAAAAAATACAACGTTTGTTCTCACTACAGTTTATCTCTTTATAAATCAAAAGACTGCTTTATATAAATAGTTCAAAACAAAAAAAAGTACTCACCATGACCAAAGTCAACTGCATCGTTCAAACCCGCTCACTCCATAGCCCCAGTCTCCCCAACACTCCGCCACATGACGTGACAGGCGGCCGCGACTGACATATCCGAAATCGCTGCGACATTCTTCCTAAACGTCTTCCCAAACAATGCAACGAGGGTCCACTGACATACCATACCAGATTTACCATCTCAATACACCCTAACGTCAACACAAGAAAGACAAATTTAGTCTACCTCAGCTGCATGATTAACTTTGAGTGATGACCAATTATGTATACAGATTTAATGTATTTTATTTGAATGAGTATAAGGGTGTTATTCGCTTGCTGAATTATAGTTTAACAGTTGTGTAGGTATCAGGGGTGTGACGTTAGATTATTTGAGAAAGTTTTCGTTTTGCAATGAGGTGATGGATTCGATTTTAACTGTTTGTTGTTGGATGGAGTCTTGCTAGGGGAGATAAATTTCATTTATCTGGCTTTTATCTACCTTAATATATAGGTATTTGTTGGTGGTGTCAAAACTACAAATACCATAACAAATACAAAAATTACGGCAACTTATCCGATTACCATTTTTCCCTCTTGCGAAACCGAGCTAAGGAATTAGAGGCGATTTGTTTTGATGCTTATATGGAAAAAACTTAAATCCTCAATCGCTAAAAATCCCAAAATGTTTCTGGTCGTATAACAAAAGCAAAAGAAGTGGTAATACATTACTTAACATACTACATAAGTCATTTATTCATTTGTTTAACATAGGCAGGTGCAATAATAATGGTATAATAAAAAATTCGCTATGTTATGCCAGAAGGCGTACAAATGTTTGAAATTAGGTTCTAATTATTTGTTTTTAATTCAAGCCAGGCAAGTCTCAATATTAAATAACATAAGCCTGGTCAAAAAAAAACCATTAAATAAAAGTACACAATACAAATTAATTAACAGTAAATAGCAATAGAAATCAATCCCAATAAAATAAGAGAAAAAAAAAACAAAAACAGATTGTCAATACAGTACACATTTCATTACATGGACTCGTCCGCAGACACTGGCGAGGGTATCACTGAGCTTTTTTACTCTTACTTTTAGTCTACCTTCCAAGAATCTGACGATCTGGATGTTAATATAGACATTCATTCATTCATACATTCATTCTGCTAGCTCGGTGAACTTGAGTACGGCAGGGTGTGTCCGAAGACGGTACTCAAGCTACTTAAAGGTTTGGACCCATCTAAATCTGGTGGGCCAGATTTGATACCCTACATTTTTATATTTAATTTTGCAAAGAGCCCGTTGGCCCCAGTCTGTGTGCTGTTTGAGAGAGAGTGTGAGTGTGCCGTTGAGATAGGGTATCGTCCCGAAGATGTTGAAATCTAAAAAAAAAAACTGTCCAAAATAAAATAAAAAATTATCTTGGAGATAAAAAACTACTTTAGAAACTCAAATATCCTTCTATACGCTGATGATATGAAGGTCCTAAAGTCCATACGCACATTATCTGATACTGAGCTACTTCAGTCAGACCTTGAAAGATTTAACTAAATGTACCCAAATGTTTTCACGTAATATTCACTCGCCAGAAATCTATCATTGGCCAAGGGTATACACTAGATGGTACTTACATAAGTAAAGAAACCAGTATCAGGGATCTTGGTGTGGCACACGACAACAAGTTGCGTTTTGATGATCATGTAGAAACAGTTGTCAACAAGGCGTTCAAAGCCTTGGGCTTCATTATTAGAGCTTGTTCTAGCTTTCGTTCCCTAAAACCATTAAAAGTTCTTTACTGTTCTCTAGTGCGTAGCCACCTTGAGTACGTTTCTCAAGTATGCAACTTTCAATATGACATCTACAAATCTCGTATTGAGTCTGTTCAAAGGAAATTTTTGCAGTACTTGGACTTCAAGGCTAGGTAATTTTATTGTCAGTCGACTATGAACACCGTTGTAAGCGATATCATTTAGATTAAGTTAGACGTAACATCAGTGATATCTGTTTTTTAGTGAACATCGCAAACGGCTCCGTCGATTGTCCAGAACTGCTTAGCAAAATACTTGTTCGTACTAATCTAAACAACTTAAGAAAACGGCCGCTACTCCACGTACCATTCACTCGATTAAGTTTAGGCGCAACACCTTCTGGATACGTAGTGTTGTAGCTTTCAATAGTTTACCATCACACCTGGAAATCGCTTTATTTTGCACCAGCGCACATACAATTGGAAAGGTTTTAAACAAGGAGTATTTTGGTGACAACCATAAATAGCTTATAATTCCGATTTTCATATTGCACGACTTGACATACCTAATGTATTATCTCATCATACCTAATAAATATGTTTACATTGTAATCTGTTTACTTAGTCAAATCGCTGTAACTGGTCAATGCAAATAACGCGTAACTAAGTAGGTATATACATGTGGAAGCTTGTAATTATGAAATGTCCTTACTTATGCATGATATTCAAATTGTTATTAGTCTGTAAGATTTCTTTAAAATTAAATGAATAAAGAAATAATAAGAAATATGCCTGTCTGAACTGAAGTAAGAAACAACGTTAAGTCCTAATAGAAACGTAAAACTCATCAAATACAGAAGGGCCTAATATAAGGCCCCGAGAAAAACCAATGTCCAAGCAACGATTGAAGTATAAAGTAAATATAATTTACTGTCAAATATAATTATTATGATCATTAAAAACTTGGTATGTCATGTTTTCTCTTTTACATACAAATTATTTGATTGGTGAGTTAATTATATCAAGGTTGATATTACTAATCGGAAGCCATTGATAATCCCCTGTAACTTAGGCTATAAAATTATTCTATAGTTGTTTTTCATTTTAAACTTTGGATATTTGATTATTTTCTGCTCCTTCATGTCTGGACTATAGTATCCAAGCTCACTTATAAATTTCAAGCACGTTAACCAATACATTACGTTTACGATGTTCAGCATTTCCAACTCATTCCTTTACATGAAAACAAGTACCAAAAACTACATACATTTAGTAGCAAATGGCCAGAGCATGCGATTGCTCGCATATTGAATGCAGCGAAATGCATACAAATACTGTGTTTACTGTCTACCCCCTGATGGATGGTCTCGGCTACTTTTTGTGAACGTTTCGCTATGAATTTTGGATTTCTATCTCTATTTCTCGTGGGATGGGGTTTCTTTTAAAATATTTTTGGGGATAAAGATGCTAGTATGAATTAGAAAGGAAATTGTTTACTTGATTTTACACTTTTTTCAGGTATTAGATAGATACATTTAAGAAAAACCCTTGATATCTCGTAATTAAGGAATAAAATAAAACAAAATGTATAAATGACAGACGATCTAATACAATAAAAAATCTTAGTTTCATAACTACTTGAACTTATCTCTACTAGAAATTATGCTATTGACTCATAGAAGCAAAATTTTAATTATAATCGTCACTGCAGAAGAATCATGGACAATATCAGTAAGTT
Source organism: Standfussiana lucernea (assembly GCA_964057025.1). Taxonomy (NCBI): domain Eukaryota; kingdom Metazoa; phylum Arthropoda; class Insecta; order Lepidoptera; family Noctuidae; genus Standfussiana; species Standfussiana lucernea. Next base: position 1,532,869 of record OZ059789.1, read on the forward strand.
GAATCAAAAGAACACTACTACTATCAACCAACACTTGTGATTGTTTATACATTTAATTTACAGCATTCAGAACCTCCAATTTACAATCGGCCTCAATCAAATACCTCGTCAATCCAAACGACAAATTGTTCATTTACCGCATTTCATAAAAGCACAAACTACATAATTGACATAGTCGCCATGGTACCGATCAGGCCTCACTCAAACACTGACTCAGTCAGTCAATTTGAAGACCGCAAATTGCGCCTCTTGCTAATTAAGGTTTGCCGTGCACCAGTTTGTAAGTGGCTACGAAGGGAGCGATTTGGTTACCAAATATTTGATTGATTTAATAGCTGGTTGTTTGACGATAGATGTTGAGAAGAGACTGGAGAAGTACTAAGTACCACTGAGAAGTGGAGAGGAGATTTATTCCTCATAAGATATAAGGAAGAAAAAAGTATGGCACCGCCACCTGAATATATTTATTATTGTGATAAGAGCCGGAAAATAACGATGACATCTTGTAAAGTTTCCAGAAAATTTATGAGAGTGACGAAACATTTTTTGATTAACATTTGGCTGGAACTTAAATATTCATTTCGTATTTCTGATTGGAGTTTTTTTGTTACGTTTGTAAAATAAAAAATGTGAATGTGTGAAATGAATAAAACATCAAATTTTTTATAATTTTTGGATACCGTTGTAAATGAAATTTATTGAATCTCAAATGTTCACTGCAAAACATTTTTTGGTAGAAATCTAAAAGATTTGGTAGAAAACTAAAAACTAGAACAAAACCCGCCAACGTCAAAGCCTCAACCACCGCAGTGCAACAATAATTGATAGTTTCCAGTCGCTGGGACATTCCTACTCACGCGCTGTTATTTAGCACCGACATGTTGACAGTAATAACATGGCTGATCTGTGTTTATTTACATAAAATTGACACCACACTAGTGTGAAAACAACTACTATTGAGGATTTTCTATAGGTCTGCTATTAAGTATTGGATTGACTGGTAAATAAAACCCGTTTGTTGAAAAGTCGGGTATAATTTTCTTGTGTCGTATTACAGTCGTATGGCAATGGCGGGTTTCTTTGATTCGAGTTAGATAGAAAGTTGGGACCGTCTTTAGTTTCGTTTCCTGTACTCGTCTTCTAAGCTTTGTAGAAACATTGATTTTGCCTCCGACTAGCATAGTTAATATTTAGTAAGTGTGTGTGGCTATGAAGTAATTCTTCTAGCTACGAGTACCTAGTCATTGTATTGGCCATAGGGAGCTCTGAAATAATTTGTGTGATTAGGGTATTTTTAACCGACTTCAAAAAAAGGAGGAGGTTCTCAATTCGGTTGTATGTTTTTTTTTTTTTGTGTTTGTTACCTCATATCTCCGTCATTTATGAACCGATTTGAAAAAATCTTTTATCTGAATGAATCTACTTCCCGATTGGTCCCATAGAAATTTCATCAAAATCGGTTCAGCAGTTTGGTTTTGAAATCAAAATAACTGGAAAAAATGTCATCCAAGTAAAGAAATTGCGAAATTAATACTTGACAAGTATTTGTGTGTGATAAATTAACTAAAAAGGGTAAAATAAAAACTTTTTTGCAAAAAAAACCGACTTCCAAAAAAAACACTAAAAAAGTGGAAAATAACTTTACTTTCGGAAGTCGGTGGCAAAAAAGTCAATGCAATAAACAGTAGTCACCGACTTCCGAAAGTAAAGTTATTTTCCACGTTTTTAGTGTTTTTTTTGGAAGTCGGTTTTTTTTTGCAAAAAAGTTTTTTGATAAAGAAGGCTGTGAAGTGACTGATATCAATGACAATGTTAATAGTAATAACATGAATGACTACCTCGTTGGACTAATGATCGCAAGCGCGACTGCTAAGCATGAGGTCCGAGGGTTCGATTCTCAGGTCGGGCAAAGTGTAGAATTTCTCAGTACAGCAGTTTGTGTCCGGTTGATGGCTATCAATAGGCTCGCCCCTTATTACATGGGACTTAAACATAACTGGCGAAATGGTGTACCATTAGGTACACCTCTGCCTAACTCTTTGGGAATTACAGGCGTTATGTCAATATATCTATAGCTGACTGTTCCAAGGGACGACAAAACGTGTAGTGGTGCACAAGACTCAACAGTTTTCTATAAATCCATGGAACCTGCATCGATATTCGCTGACTATAAGTGAACTGTAATAGATAGGCACAAAGAGCGAAAACAAACAGCAATTTAAATCGCTCATCGGATTGAATCGAAACAAGAGGTCGTGTTGCATCAATTAAAGGATTACCGCCTGCTGTTAATTCGCTACCGTTGTTTTGGAACCGAATTGTACCCACGTCTGTTTTGTTTGTTTTCATTATACATTTAGTCATTAATTACCTACTCATTACATACTTTTTCGTTAATATTGTAAGTACCCATTAGGTTAAACTCCTCTACTTCATCTTCCTTCACAATCAATATTTTAATCGGTTGTTCTTTCTTTGCTTTTAATACCATTTTTAGTTTTTATGACGTTACGTGTTTGATGTGGCTCCATCATTTTGAAAGAGAATCTAATTTAAGGTTGTATGCCAATCACAGCTTGAAGTCTACAGTCTTTTCACAATCATTTTACCTCTGACATCGGCGTACCAACCGCAACCGTATTACAATAAGAATAAAGATCACTGTGAAACTTTGACAGTACTAATACTTGATATCACAACTTTTATCAGAGCTTTTATGCACATGAAGCTGTAAAAAACACTCCCATCCACTCATATCTTTCACAATCCCAGTTCGTTTCAGCCATGAGAGTATGCGACAAAGCGGAGCGTCGCATCAATTAAAGGATTAACGAGATGGTGCGTTAAATGTATGCAGTTGTTCCCTCCGCTGATTGACCGTTTGTACGGCCCGTCGTTTTAATCTTTTAATTGATTTGATTTACAGAATCTATGCTGTCTCTACAGGAACTAGTTATGTTTATGAGACGTCGCAAAAAATTACCTTACCAAAAATATGATGTTCGATCATGATGAACAGATCTAGATGAATTAGTTTGGATAAGGAGAATTCTTCAGAGGGCATAAATGAAGTGACATCATGTCAGCCATAATGGTGTCAAAACGTATTGTATGTTAATTTCGGTGGTAATAGGAATACGAACCGCTTTATAAGCGAGTGCTGCTTGTGTAGGCCCTCCGGCCTAGTTTACAAGGTTACATGCAAATTATACAGTTTGGGCCCAGTAAGTGGCCATCAGGGACGTTATTCGGTCGTCAAGAGTGCAGGTGTTTACCTGCACTCTACCAAATTTAGCCAAATTATGTTTGCAGCGGCCTACTTGGGTACGCAATCAATTCAAAGCTTTCCTAATAGGTCACTGCAGTTCGCTAAGCCAGGTGTTCTGGAGCTTCACGAAGTCGTGTGGCGGTGGACTTCTCTTGCCATAACTTGCTCCGTTTTTAAGGTGGCCAAGATAAGATGGCTAAGATTTCTAATAATTAATTCTACATTAGTAGTAAATAGTAAAAATTTAGCTTATTTAATAAAATGCCTTGAAAATAATCCACAATATTCACAGCACAGTAAGATCTATTTGTATAAAACATTAACTCTGTTTTTATTTGCTCAGTCCGCAATCATACGGAGATGCCCCGTTGTGACGGCTGACTTGAAGTATTTATTGCACACTATAAGATAACGGAAACTGCGGAGAAAATATCAGGCGCAGATATTTTAATGTTAAGAGGTTGCTACATTTACAGGGGTTAAAATTGAGAGCAAACTTATAAAGTCTAGAATTTTAAACTAGAGGGCAAAGTCAAAAACTTTATGGACTGGCTAAAGCAAGATAGCTTGGCAGAGGTACAAAACGGTATAGAAACGATTGTCTTATATCTAGGCCTTATCGTGAATCAATAAAAAGCTTTGTTGAATAAATTCATTACACTTCAAAACTGCCCATTTATCCAACACTCATTCCTTTCCTACAACTTAACTTCTTGAACATAAACTTAAATTCTTACACTCTTGTTTAGAAGATACAGAATATAGTCCATTCAATAAACTACAAAGTGAATGTGTACGATCCCTAACGGGGGCTAAAAGACGAGCACAATTCAATGTGTTGTCTCGCAGCGCGATTTATTCTCATAACAAGACGCTCTCGTACAAAAATAGTCAACTTTAACACAGTGTAGCTATGGGATAGTAGTTGAGTGGAGTATTTGTTTTTATATTGTATTTTGTGTGGGTTCCGTTCTTGTGTGCTGGTGATCTCTTCTTCTAGATGTTGACATTCAGCAGTTGGTGTCCATTTTTAGACTGTCAAGAAATTGATTGTGAGTCTGGTCTTTCTATTAGTGAGGGACATAATGCTAAGGTATACATATAAAATATATCAGTTGATACTGTCCCACTGCTGGACAAAGCCCCAGCTCCATTCGTTTCTTTGTCACTACTGGTGACTTTTGTTGACCAATCTTTTATGAAGACGTCTAGTTCGCTTCTGAAGGTTACCCGGCATTTTTGGTGATGTTAAAACAGCAAAGTAGCTTTGTCAGAAATAGTTAGCAGCCGTATGATATTTTTAATAAAAAGACTGTGCTATATATAAGGTAGGGCATGAAAATGTCAGAGGTTTCTATGTCAAATACGACATCAAAAAATGCGAACAGTAATAATGTCATCGATTCCAACTAAATAAAAATTCAATTGTAGAAAAATATTCTTCCCATAATAAAAATATCCTTAGCGAAAAGCCGTTCAAACAACACCCACCCTTACTTTCAAAGACACAGAGCTGATTTCCGTTCAAAATTATTTGGAAAAAATGCTTGGACAATACCTGTTACCATGGAAACGGCACGAACGGTGCGCCAAATGAATCTTGCATCTGCAGAAACTAATAATCCCTTTGATGGAAGTATCAAAGTCGTGCAGCAGGACAGTAAAACGTAAGATTGTTATCAAGTAACAATGTCGAGTGAAGTGGACAATGGAGTAAAACTGTTTGCCTCACTCTTAAGGGCTATTAGAAATGTCCACGAGTTCCGTAAGGGGGTCTGCACGATTTTGTTCGCAGCTATTGTTGGCCTTGAGATGTTTGCTCGATGTTTTACGATTTTTTGCACTGAAAGTTGGGGCTTATCTGGTACAGATCCTCACTGAAACAGTCCAGTGTCCAAGAGAATGGTAGGAAATATATTGGCTGAGTAAATAATGGTGGAGTTTAAAAATGCTGGTCGTACGCAGGAAACGACTGGTATTTAGCTTGCGACTTTCAAGAACAGAGAATTCAGTGAATTAAGGACCACTGTGAGAGACCATCATCCAAATCTTCACGAGGTAGCCCTCTGCAAATGATCAACATGCGAGTGTTTTCAAGCTCTGAATAATCTCCATGGGTTCTTTAAACTCTTCAAGGTCTTCTAACTAGGTCCATATTTGATTAAAAGATTTTGTTATCAATTCATGTTAGAACGACAGCGGTCTACTAACACTAACACTTTTGTTGTCATTAAAGATTAGATTTTCCAAAAATTTGGAATTAATTTATCTATTTCAGATTCACAACAAAAGATTTTGGGGACATCAAGCTCTCAATCCTACTTAATGAATGAACAGTTGGCTGGTTTCTTCCCAATAATCCCTTAGTCGCCCCTAACGATTGCATTAGAACATAACTGTAGTATTGTTTACCGTTCGTCTATAGTCACCATAGTAACACGATTCCCCTAATCGACTCGAATGTCGCCAAGAAAATGGGTAGCAATCAATCAATACTTGAGAACTTTGGAGGAAAAGTGAGTGATTTGTCAGACTTCTTTTTATTTAGACAAATTAATAAAGGAGCTACTAACCACTGTTAAATGTGTGTATATATATGGCTTTATTTCATATTTTTTAGTACTGAATGGATGTCACCGTGCAACGTTTTTTGGGAAATCTAATAGGCTAGAAACACATAAATGCCAAGTTTGTCGTAAAAGTAAAGTATTTGTTTGTACCGAAGATATTATACTAATTTTACTTGCTGAATAATCTGAGATTAATATATATAAATATTATCCGAGAGCAACGAACCGCAGAATATCGGTTCGTTGCTCTCGGATAATTCGCTAAGCATATTAAAATAAAATAAAAAAAGATTGTCAACAACAAGTCTGCTATAGTCACCCCAGAGCAACCCAAGCAAAGAATTCGAAATTCTCAAACTCTGTTTTAATTAGCAAAAAGAAATCGGAGGAAAAAGTTTTTAACAAAACTCCCTCCAACGAGAAACTGAATAATACGATTTTAATTGAACTTAATTAAAAAAATTACACAAAAACGTTCCTGAGAAGAATAAAAAAATAATTGGAACAGATTGTCGCGGACTTGTTATAATTTTATGACTATCAAAGTGTTGTTGTGAAACATTCTACTTTGTAGACTTTCTGGAATTGGGTCTGATGTTTATTTGATGAAGTAATTAATAAAGCTTTGTTAGAAAGTCCCTAGTAAGAAATAAAAGACTTTGACGATGAGAATTTGACAAGGAATTGGGATCACAAAGATATAAAAATGTATTTGAAATCATATTAAAATATAAGCTAGGGTAATAGATACAGCCTAAGAAGTAAAGAAGAATATCTAAGAGATCTTCGCCCAGAAGCTATAACAATAATGGAGAAAACAATAGTTTCGTAATGTATGTTAATCATTTCTCAAATCCGATATCAGAATGTTTTCTGATACTTATACTATAATTCATACATCAAAGATTATTTTATAATCGTACTGCAATGAAATTAGATACAGATATATCAAAATGCAATTGAAACGTATGGCAAACACGATAGTTTGATTTAACTCCACGAAATTCAATCTCAGAATTTTATATTCATCTTTCTTTTTATATCCATCTTTTATTTTAATTTACGACTTATTTTTTTGACGTTTGCCCATATTTTACCCAAAGACTCTATTTTATATACAGTACTACAAATCTGTCTTTGAAGTTACTAAATTTCTCAAAAGCCATGGATTAAGTAAATAAAATCTCGGTGTTACTCATTAAGACATCCGTGTTCTTAGGTATGTTAAATTAAACTTAAATGTCCCGTGCCGTCTGTTGAGCTGGTACAGGCAAGCACATTAGTCAAAGTAAGCGTAGCATGCTGGTACAGTTGAAAGCAAAACACTTTGATGTTTTGTCATCAGAAATGAAATTTACAGAGGTCGGTCAATAGTTGCTTTTTTGGAAGCGACGATGATTCATATAGAATATCCAAATGTGGTAGAAAAAGGAAAAGTACTGTTGCTTGAAGAATTTTACGGGAGCAAGTCGAAGTCATCACTGCCTAGTCTTTTTCCGTCATATTGGGCTTGGTTTCCAGTTTAAACGGAAGCAGCTGAATACTAGTATTTTACATGAACCGACTGCCTATCTGACCTTCACAACCCACATAGTACTGGGTACTGGTGGTACTGGTAATGCGATGATATTCTTGGTAAGACTGGTTATCAGACTTTGGATTCACTATCTGTGACGACTGTCAAAGATCTACAAATGACAGCTGAAATCAACGGCTTAACGTGTTTTCCTAGGCACGGCGGAAACTCTGTATGTAATGGGTGGTCCCCCATTCACGGACCAACCTAGGCAAGTGCGGTTTAACCTGAAGATTGTCCCGAGCGGTTCTTATCATTTAGTTACTGAGAAGCTGCCAAACAGCTGCTGCTGTTGCTACTGAATCCTACCGAAAGTCGTTGTAGAAGTACGAAACGCTTGATTCTACTTGTCTATGGTCCTCTGACGAAAAATATAGTACACTAATGGTGTACTATGAAAATGGTGTACTTATGGTGTACTATGAAAATATACTATGTATATAATATACATCTTTTTGCTCAATATGTGATTTACTATGTTGAATTTGCGACGTAGAAGGATATTCCACACTTATTTTGCCTGCTCAAAGTTTTTCCCTACGAGTATTTCTCAAACGAAATAAATCCTAACTAATATCGTATTCACCAGTACACCACGTCATCCACATTTGTCAGTCGGCTGTTATAATTGGCACCAGACATGCGCCACTCCTGCACATTCAAATAACCCGACTTTACACGAACATACACGAGTATTTCCGAATTTCTAAATGACAGAACGAAGCGGAACTTACATTGATTGGTGGGTTTTGGAAATAAACGTGGTTTTCTTTTGTTTTTAATACTTACGTGAATTGGGTGCAATGATTTGAAGCTGAAATAAAAGAGTATCTATACTAACTTTTCAGTCAGTGTTGAGTATTGATCCAGGTTTTTGACATTATACCATTATACTAGCTAGTTCATTTTTTTTTGTGCATTTCTACATTTTTTATCCTTTCTCCTGATACCTGAGTACTATCAGTGTGTATTTACAACATTAGTTTAAGTATATGCGAAACCTGAAACACGTGTCTTGTATTTTATGTGAAGAATCTATGTACAAAATTTCAAAACTGTGTCATGAAAAATCACAAAGTTATAAGCTTGTTATGTTACCTGGTTGTCCGTGCAAAAACATACTCACCCCACGCCTAATGCCTGTGTTGTGCGCGTATGATTGCGGATAGGTCGCTCGGTGTCCAACTCGTAACCTTTTTTAAATATTTTTGGGACAAAATATAACATGATATAAAAAAATATTGGAATCGATTCAGTTACTTATTCTGAACAAACTATATTCTGGTTTCGCATATACTAAAAATAATGTTGTATATGTTTTTTGTTTTCTGATACCTGTGTACGAACAACGTTGATTACTATCAAAGTCATTCCTGAAGAATTTACGTCATGAATTTACAAGTGAGAGTGAAAGTTACGACGTTTTAAACATTATCAAGGTATATGATAAATTGGAGAGGCCTTTGTCCAGCATCTTCCTGCCCTCGTCCCATTCTACTTGGCGTCGGCGCAACACTTTTTCTTCTTCCATTCTCCCCTGTCACGGCATCAGTTAATTCAGTTAATCAGTTAAACGGCCAAATGATCATTAACCAAAACATTCATGAAATTAAATGAAGGCAAAGCGTTCGTCGCAAAAGCTGAGGAAGAGTGTGCAATCCTGTCATTATGATCAAAAGAATGTGGTACTTCTGTCAAATTAATCATGTCAGGAACAATAGGCGCAACATTAGGAACTGTGCATGCACCATCAGTTTCTATGTTATCTTTAGCAAGAGGCAGAGAAGACTGAACTTCTTTATCCATTTTGAACAAACAATATGATTATAATTGATGAGCAAAGCAAAATGCAAGACTTCAAAAGTTATAAAATATTTGAGGTTAAGTTAAAATATTTTTCAAGTTACAAGTTGTTTTTTTTATGAAAATATCAAAGTATTTAGCAATGAAAAGATGCAGCAATAATTTACAACATAAGTTTAAGTCACTTAAAGTATGATTATTAAGTTAAACTAAAGTTCACTTAAAATTTAATTGCAGTTCAATTAAAATTACTCCAGCTGTAGAATGCTGTAGCGCTAATGATGATTATATTATGTGTGTCCGATAATGAAGTTTATGTTTGCATAAATGAAAAAAAAAACATTGTTACACCCGCTATGAGACTCACCATTTTTTGACAGCTGCCATTTTGTTTTTACCTAGATGTCATTCTATCTTGTCTATAGTCAAACAGGTTACAAAAGCTAGCCAACGATGTAAAACCTGACGCTTGCATACTCAGACCTGACATAATGTCACTAATTGTATGCTATTAGTACTAATTAAAATACTACGCGTACTACTGCGTAACTCATTAACACGTTACAGTTAGTGCATGCCTAGAATAATAAGACCTATTCCGATAGGGAAGTTTACTGTACTTATGTAGGTAGGTAATTACGTTTATTTTGTAGAAAAATGAATAAATACGAAAATACGTTAATTGCGATTAATATATTGTTCGCAATAAACGTTTTGACGTTGACTTTGAAAATAAGGGATGTCTTGTGTACCATTCATCCTATAATTGATTTTTAGATTTTATCATCGAAATTTATAGCTATAACATACATAAATATAACAAGACTGTATTCTTGGAGGGGTTAGGCAGAGATGCATCTGTAATATACCGACATTTCGCCAGTTATTTTGAAATCTTAATTAATTGAGCCAATTGCCATCAACTGGCTGTTAATCGAGACTGAGCCGCAAATGAAAAGTGCCTGATGGAAATACCTAATACTACTTTGCCCTACGTCGGAATCGAATCAAAGAACACTTAAAGAATGATAGATACAATGTTGAATTTCTGACTTTCACGTTCTTCTTTCAAAAGAAAACAAAGAGCATTATTAAGCCTAGGAAAATTCCCACCAGTCTTGCAACATCATTCTCAAATAAACTGAAAAGAAGTTTTGCATATGAACAGAAATAAAATTAACACAAGTAATCATGCGAGAAAGCTGTGCCTCATTAGCATCTCAAAATTTCATATTCACATGAATCATAAACCAAAACTTTTACTTTACCGCCAATGAGCGTCAATTTATCATTTGTGTACTAACAAGCCACGTAAGTCCATATCAAACATCCTGTATTACAAAATTTATGTTAATTTGACAGCCGAAGGAAGCCGACAATTGCCGACGTCACCCGAAAGCAGGTTCGTTACTGCCCCCACTAAGTGCGCTAACAATTGACGTGAACTAGAAATCAATTACTACTTACATTAGAACAAAAAGGGACCGGTAGCAGAAACGTGATATCTCTGAAATTTGATAATTTGGTTTAGAACAAACGGACAAACATGCCCGCATAATCTTTCAACAATCGACAATCTTTCAACTTTCAACCTTAATGTACCCCAAATACAGCCTACAACTCTTTGCCTAATATGTTTATAGACATAGAGCTGTAAAATCCCTGTTAGCCTTTCCCACGTTACTTCATTACATCAAACATTCTGCCACGCGTATTATGGTAATAGAAAAAAAAATAACTTGGCTACTTTGCATAATCCGTGAATGACAGCGTGACATTAAGTTGTCTGTTTATTTCGCCAAGATTATGACCTTTGGCCCACAGTGAATCCTACTCTACAGCTCAGAAAATAAGGTTGATATTAATAGTAAGTAAATGTTTGTGAGGTGGTAACGGTCAGAGTGACGTGACAGTGGTGTGAAGCGAACGATTTTGTTTGTTTTCTTTTTTATTAATGTTTGGAGTCGCCATGTTTTTGTACATTGTCAAGTACTTATTTTTTGAATAATGTTGTTTTATTGAATGAGTTAGCTACTACACTAAGCTAACTGCAACAAGATTTCTTTCTGCTTTGGAAACTCTATCTCATGCGGAAATTCCAACAAAAGTGTACAATCACAAAAGACTGCTTCTTGTTCAGGTAATTTTATTGTAAATGAATAAATTTTCCACAAAAAAAAAATTGGGGCAGAAACGCAAAAACTGTTATTGCTAAAATAGTAGGCGCAAAATATGTTATCATTAAATATCGATATAAGGACCATCTACAATATAAATGACTAGCCAATGGATGAATATTCCTCCTCTGTGTAGGTCAGAATTTACCTTAAGGAAACCTACTTACTAACTGGATTAGAAATATCCTATGTCCCAAGCCAGGTCATGGTCTACCAGTGTATAAAACATTAAAATCCGTGCAGCCATTAAGGTGAGTAAAGGTAACAGACACACATACAAAGTAATTTTCACATTTGTGATATTAGTATGGATGATTAAGACATCTTGCAGCTTAAACAATTTATTCTTCCATATAAACACACAAAACAAAGCGAACTATAAATAAAAGCTTCATTAATCATGAATCATATTTATTTCAGTAAATTGGTTTTAAAAAACACCTTTACACGCCACATCATGTTGTTTTAAAGCTAGATGGGGCCGGTGTTTCGTATCTGACTACTGTGAGAAGAAACAGCCGAAACAAACTGAGAGGTCACTATCTCTTTTAAAGTCCAGACATTGGTCAAATCATATGAGGACCATGCAGATTAGTGTCTGAGATGGTCTTTTGATGAAAGAACCACACAAAGAATGGACCTGTCCAGTCAGTGCAAGCATTTGTCAATGATCGTGTAGCTCGACTCATAACCCAAGGAGCTCAACAACATGTAAAACAATACCATTCATTCCTTAAATTTGAAAAACCCTTTTAAAATACTCAATGCGTCCCTAATGGGTAAGATAGTATTTATGGAGACGAGTGTTCTATCCGATTTCATCCGAGTAGAAAGTATATGGGTCAAAGACTATCTGGTTACTGACTACTTGCTTTGTTGTAACATAGAATAATACCACAATGACAAAAGATTTATTTCAGTAGGTAAGTGGGTTTGTACCAAAAATTTTACACGACAAATTATTATTTTTTGTTTTCTTAGCACGATGCAAAAGAACAGCTTTTAACTGATCGGTAGCACAATGCTAACATTTTGAAACCACCACACATTAGCACGCAAATTGCCTACAATAGATTATTGACGACTTTCCAAGAATATTTGGAACTACAAAAAAGTAGTCATAGTGCGTTAGTAGGCATCGTGCTACGAAATCTTATTTTTACTGATTACTCTTAGAAGAAACACAGAAACAAACTCAGAGGTCGCAGTTTCTTTTACAGTCAAAAATTCCATTGTCTAGGTCAGATCATGTAAGGATCTGGCATCTGAGATGGTCTTTTAAAAAGAATAAAAAAGGAAGAAACAATTTCTCCTAATAAGAAAAATTACATACCATGACGATGTTTACACAAAGAATATAAATACAACGATCTACCTATAATCACAACATCACATTGATGTTACTTTTGTCTTTGTCCCTTCAGACAGAAGTTTGACAAAGGTGTACCTTATAGTACACCCACCTGTGGGAGAGTGTACTACGTATAGTACTCGCCAGTTATGTTTAAGTCCCATTTGTAACGGGGGCCTATTGCCATCACCCGTGCACAAAACCTGACTCCGTGCCTGCTACTGACAAATTCCTGATGGAATAACCCAATAACGATTTGCCCTACCCGGGAATCGAAACCAGGACCTCACTGTGACAACAATGATTTCTATAAGTATTATATTTCTATCGGTATTATTTATATCAGATCTCTTATAATAGTTCCCAGACGATTCTCCTCAGACTATAGGATAGAGTAGAATACACTTTATTGTGCACCAAAATACTACTGTACTACTATTTTTTTGCAAAAAAAAAGATAAACGAAGAAAAAAAATCTAAAGAGAAAAGTATACGAAATAGAAGTTAGTCATACAACATCATGTTTATTCCGGAATATCAAACGTATAGAATTTAATAATACATCATTTTATCATATTGACGTACTCACCCCCCCCGTATAAATATAGAGGGGATGGTATTTTCGATGCTTAAGAAAAATTCCTTAGTTACACATGGTTGTAAACATTTTCGAATAATAAACGTCCAGTTAGGTATATGAATATTCATATCTGTTTAACCGACTTCCAAAAGGAGGAGGTTATTGATGTTTAAACTAGTTTTCCTTGACTTCGCCTCATCGTATGTAAGTGACTACATATTATCAAAACCTGAAAGTGAAGGTAGGGCACTCGCACTTAATAAAATCTCTTTACAATTTAAAACTATTTTATAATTAAGTCTATAGGCGCTTGAAATTGACGAATAAAATGAACATTACATTTTTATTTAGTCAAATAAAAACAAACAAGACAAGACAAAGTAAGTAAAAACAAAGGTACAATGACATTGTAATTGAAAACTACGGAATAGGAAAATGCCGTACGCATTTTCATCTACGTTCACATATCCACCCCATAACAGAATTAACTTAAAGACACACAATATACATATAAATTATTTCCCTTGCATTAGATAACATCATCTATTATGTAGTTGTTCTAAGAAAGTTTACTTAATGCGGCCCCTAAAGGGGATCATGCCAATTTTCTTAAGACAACAAGGGGTTGCAACGAATGACTTAAATTTTTAATGTAATCGATCTTTTCAGGAGTATTTTGGAGTTTTATTGCATTTTGATAAAAGGCCTTGATGGGAGGAGGAGCTCGTGGCTAAATAATAACAGCCGCTCGGGTCGATCGTCAGGTTAAGCCGCGCTTGCCTGGGTTGATCCGTGGATGGGTGACCACCCATACATACCGAGTTTCCTCCGTGCCTCGTAAAGCACGTTAAGCCGTTGGTCCCGGCGGTCAATTGACAATTGACTTTCGGGTCGCTGACTAGGTAGTCAGCGACCCAAAAGTCTGACAACCAGTCTTCCCAATGGGTATCGTATTACCCAGTACTAACTGGGTTGTGGAGGTCAGATAAGCAGTCGCTCCATGTAAAATACTGGTATTACGCTGCATCCGGTTAGACTGGAAGGCGACCACAAAATAGTTGGGAAAAGGCTAGGCAGATGATGCTCAAAGGCCTTGATGGTGTTTCAATTCAAGCAATATTATTTTACTTCTGAGATCTTAGAATTCATTCAATAATGTAAAGATCGTGGAAGTGACTGGGGGTGAAAGTTTTTATGAGAAATTGAAGAATGGAAATTTGTTTAAGAATATGTATAGATACTACCCGTAACTGTTAAATTTTCCCAATCAACCTTGAACCTAATCCTTAAACAATACAGCTGAAAATCTATTTAAAAAATTTACAGATTGTTGTAGCTCGATGTGATGGCGTCTGTACTTAACACATAAATTATGAAACTTTATTAAGTATTGATAAAAATTAATGAAAAAGAAAAGGAAAGCAATAGACGTAATACCATCCGAGTACGAGTTGTTGTTGTGGTCCAAAATAAAAAGTAATTTATTTAACCCTTGACTAGACTATAACTTGTATTATTTTAAATTTTGTATAGTATTAGCCGTACACCACTGAACTACCCCCCCTTTTTTGTATTTCATGTTCGTACAGTCCATCCGAAGGTTGTCTGGAAGAGATCGCTATCAGCGATAAGACCGCCATTGTAACCATAAAATTAACAATTTTTGTAAAATCGTTCTGTATCAATTTTGGTGTACAATAAAGTATATTCTATTCTATAACGAGTGGTCGCAAGCGCGACTGCTAATCATGATGTTCTGGGTTCGATTTCAAGGTCGCTCAAAGTTTTATTTGTTTTTTTTTCCATCAGGAATTTTCTCAGTTGCAGCCATAGTCAGGATTTATGATGGTATGGTTATATACACTGAGTATCAGCACTTTTTTAACGTTAAAATTTACAAGAGACAGTCCACCAAACGCTAGCCCTGCTGGGCAGAGAAAGTAGCAGAACAATCGCCACAGTCCACAAGACACAAAAAAAAATTAAGAAAAGAAAAAGTAGTGCTTAGTTTTTATCTGATTAAAGTTTAATTTACGCAGCTTTAAAATTCTTGAACTAGTATGTTCATTTACATAGAAAAACCCAAAAAAGTTTTTCTAACTTTCCCAGACAAGCTCGACTAAAATAATGATAATTATGCACACTCGGTACGAAATCGTAGGCAAGTCGTAACTCATTTACGATTAATCATTCCGGCTTTAGCTAATGTATTCAGGGGTTAAAACTATTTGCATACAGTTACATATCTCTGCGTTAACAAGCCTTATGTACTTGTAGTTGAGTTATGTATGGTTAATTTAGGGTTTACAATTATGCGTCTAGGGTACTATTACCTAAAACATTTTCTCATCTAGACCGGAAAACCTACATATTACTTGCTGTTTTAAATTATCAGATGGCGTTTACTTACATGAAATAAACCTTGAGAACTTTTTTCCCATGGGGGTGGTCAGAAACTACACAATGCCACCTGCTACGACCATAATTCCTTTTGTCTACATTTATACAATCACCTAGTCATAAACGCACGCCACTTTTCATAGGTCCTTATTATTTGCCGTGTATCAAAAAGGGCAATGCCCAATTTTGTATGAGAGTTCTTTTGTCTTTTGCTTCTCGACTGAATCATAGGTAAAATATAGAAAATATTAAAGATAGTCATCGAAACAGCAAAATATTTTACTTTTATTTGCAACGTTGCGAAGAACGCCCCCTAAAAAGAAAGAGAGCAAATTATTTGTCAGTAATGTGTTCATAAATAAATAAATATCCATTGGGGAATATAATCTTTTTAGTTTTGATATTGTTCTATCAGTAAGTTGTTGTTTTTTTTACTTTTGTGTACATGATTTTGTTTTACAGGTTCTTGCTCTGATACATGATGTGTTTTGTTTGGTACCCATTCAATTTAAATAAACCGTTCATCATTAAGCAGCAAATTCATAATTACCTATTTAAATTCTAATATCGTCTTATTTGTTTCTTATACCAGCAGAGCTACCTTACTTGTAATATAAACCACTTTTTATACACACAATATAATATTTCTGTAAAAACACCTCTAGTGTGACCACCAGCTAATCATAAATAATCATGATCATTTATTTTGACAACCACATTTTTTACTTTTTTTTACACTTACGGCTGTAATGGGATATGATATAGGAAGTATCAAATTAACGTAAATGTGACTGCTTTTACTAATGAACTAATTGACAATTCTTGTAGTCAGTTTGTATTAAGATCCGTTTATTTTTGATTGGATTGCAGCTATCTTCTTTGTTTTTTGTATGGTTAGTGCCTAACCTGGTGTCAGTGTTTGTGTGTGTCAGTGCCACCCATAGGCCTCTGACTTGGCTTTACATGCCGTCGAGAAATATCTCCCAGGCATGCTAGTTTCCTCATGATGTTTTCCTTCACCGAAGCAAATCATAATTACATATATTATATGCACATGATTCCGAAAAATCAGAGGTGCTTGTCTAGGGTGCGAACTCGAGACCTATGACTTGGCAGTCCAACGGTCACACAACTGAGCTATCACTTCTTAAAAACTAAATCATAACGGTCCTTTCTTACAAGCCTAAAACTACTACTAGTCTTCACGATGTTAGGGTTTCTGAACAGTCTGCTTACCCAAGGAGTTTCCCGTATTGTTGGCCCCTAGGCACACCACTGGTTTCAGTTACTGGTACACAGGCCATCTCCTCTATGAGAAGGAGTAGGCTGTAATGCACCACCCGGGCCTAATGCGGGTGTCACTCATGTCTTCGAATTTTTGGTTCTGTGACATATAAAATGACATGTCCTACAGTCAAAAGTCTCAAAAAGACATGAGTCACGGTGTTTTCTTTACCATTTTGAGCGCAGTGGTCATGAAATAATTTAAACAAAGTAATATGCCTTTCTAGGTTCAAACGTACGACCAACAAGTCGCAAGTTAGGATGTTACAAAGTCCAGGCAAAGTATTTATTAGTGTGATTTTTGGTGTTACAGTAGGTCCTTTTTTTTTCGGATGGGAAATCATCAAATGACTTCTCCCGCTCTGGGCTGAGCGGGAGGGAGTGTCAGACTTTTACTGACTAAAACCCATCCATGTTCCTTCATCGCCCTTTGTGTTCCGGGGCCGCGGTATCTCTTTCGAACAACCCGCAGCACCCGGCAGGCATCGGCCCTTGCGGGCCCCTTCCCTATGCTGACATCTCTTTGAGGCGCGCGTGGAACACGAACGCGCCGTCGACACGGCCTGTCGTCCTACGACGGAGGGACGGCGAGCTAGCCCTTAGCTCACCGTCCACAGGCCCGCGTCTACGGTGGCCGGGCGCACAGTGCGTCTCCCGCGGGATACAGTAGGTCCTATAGTTAGGTTATGGTAACTCAAAAAACTACCCATTAGGGCATGCACTATTTAACAAATTAGAATTCGAAATCAATACATACAAATTATTAAGAATACAATTATTTTCGATAATAAACATTTTGAATATAATTAATTATTATAATAAACCACTGGACTGTTCATACAACTAGACAGATTCATAGGAAATTTAAAAGGTACTAGTGTGTAGCAACGTTAAAATAGAAATATCAAAAATGATGCTGGTGAAATAATAACTATTTGATGGTTAAATAAATGCCATTGCTTGATACTGCATGCATTCCACTCCATCTAAAATAGTAGCTAGAGCCAGAAGCAAATTAAAATATCGAGGCAGCAATTAAAGGCAATTTATTAGAGATTCTTAATTATTATTGCAGCTTAACCCTCGGGTGCCGTACAATTTATTATGATCAACAAGTGTTCGATCGTATGAGGTATTCGTTCGCGTGATTAATACAGGTATCAGCGGGTTAAAGGTAAGACTTAGAGAAATAAAATATGAAGAACAATATTTATGATTTATTTAGTAAATTAAATAAACTCCGAATAATCAGCGAATCCGTCACGAAAAATTCACGATTCGTGTTTGTTGACGTACATACATGATTTTTAAAAAACGATACGTGATTTTAGACGTTTCCGTCATTTTTCAAAATTCGTGATTCCTGTGAGTACGGGCATTTCAAAAGCATTGCCGCCGTCAAAGAAATTGACGGATCGTGAAAAAAGACGATACGTCAAAAAACTGATCGTCTTAGGGTGAACGGGCTGTTACTCTATATAATTATAATCTTGAATGTTTGGCTTGATTGCCTAGAAAACGGTGAAGACAAACAGGTTAACTATATTAATATTCCTATTACTGGGACACTAGACTAAACTATTAACTCAAAGCATTAATTTCAAAAAGACCTTTAACAGGCATTTTTGAATTATCAAAAACAAAAGGACGAAACTACAAATCACAAGACATAATAACTGTGAAAGTACTGCAGTTGATTTCTATGGAAAAGAATGCGAAAGAAACTCCATGGACACTCTTTCAAATCAAAATATACTCCACTTTGTAAGAAGAAATGAGTCATAATCCACCAGACGGGCCAAAGGGGGTTGGTGCGGTGGAATTCTTATTCTTAAACTGATCATTAACTGAGTCTTGACCCATATCGCCACTGTAAATGTTAATTGTCTCATCACTGTAGTTGAAATTATTTGCATTGGCTTTAATTAATAACGTTGATAGTGATAAATTGTAGCTGAATTAAGAAGAACGTTGGCACCATCATACATCCCTGTGGTATTCCAAAATATGTGTCCATTTACATTAATAAAATATGTACTGTTTTTAAGGCAAGCCATAAAACATAGTCAACTCAATCGAGAGAGGTCGAAGGTCTGCGTATCTTTTTGCTATTGAAGCCGTTGTTCGTCAAGGAGCTGTTCTTTTCTTTAGTTCTGCGATTCTTTTTCTGCTGCATATCAACAACCCGCTTCAGCTGTTGAATATGCAGATGAAAACATAATCTTGAAAATATACCTGTCCACTGGAAGAGCCAGCAGAAAGACAATAGCTACTCTTAGAAAAGCCATGGCCCCATCGTACATCCCTGTGGTATTTAGAAAGGAACACATTAACAGCACTAAATAAATTTTACTCTTTCGACTGTTTTTACTGCAATGCAAGTCATAAAAAGTCATTAGACACCAAAGACCTTACTCAAGTTTTAAGTAATAAAATGCTTCCAAAAACAGCCTCCCCTTAACATCAAAATATCATTCTCAACGATGATATTTATATCATATTTTATGACACGCATAAACACGGGATGGGCGGTGACGACTGTGTTCTGTTTACAACGTCGATCGCTATCTGGACGTCGAGATGCTTATCCATAAATGTATGGAGATGTATCTTCATATTGCTGACGAGATAGGAGATATTAATTATGATACTTCATGTTTGCGATGTTTTTTATAAGGCCTGCTACGATATTTACATACATGTAAGTATTCGATACGTTACAAAAACATTGCAAAACCGAATATTATGCAGATATAACATTCGGGAAATAATATTTTGTATTGTGGCGAGCCGATCCGAACATGATTCCAACGAAGACAGCTGATGCCGAACGTATTTTGCTAATCCGCACGAGCTAAACGTAAAGATTTATTATTTAACAAATTCTGACGAATCTAATGTGGCCGAATTCAATGAAGCTTGTTATTTTGTTAAATTGTCAGATTTAGGTCTTTTTGGACTGGTTGTAATCTGTCACAAAACAGAATTTATAAATGGCTAAGCAAGCAGCCGTCATTTCTCCATGGATAAACATGAGATGGAAGATTTCAGGCTTTCATTGTCAGTACCGTTTCAGTCATCTCTTTGAAAGAGTTCGATCGTGGGGAAGAAAATTTAATTATAGTTGGGTTTTAATACATAAATGACGTGACGTAGTACGCCCAGTAATGTAATGCATTGTGTATGCTTTAGCTAAAAAGACCCGAATTTATGATAGAATTCACCTGTTCTTTACAACAATTAAAGTTTATTATCTAATTATTCTTCCTCCCAGCATGAAAATGTAAGACGAATGTTAAAATTAATATTTCAACTTGTTATGAGAATCGCAATACATTAATCTCTCGTGAATGTCACACACCAAAAGGAATGAATGATTGCTATATTACTTGGAAAACCAGCAGCAGTGAGCGAATGACCGGTCAGGTAATTGGTCTTCGTTAACAAACAATTTTAAACCTTAAGTCTTCGTTTCAAGATTGAAATTGAGCTTTTATTAACTGTAATTGAAAAGGAATTTCACTTTGCAGTAGTGTGATGCCCCGCGGTGAGACCTGCAATTTTTGGAATATAATTTATTTGATTAAAATTTCTTTGTGCTGTTTAAAATTTATCAAGGTGCCGAAATATAATACTGTGGGTAACCTTACAAGGAAAGCTGTTAATAATATTAATTCGGATTTCACAAAGATAAATGCTTCGCAAAGCAGCTCCCATGCACAAAATTTGGTAACTTTTGTGATGTGACAAAAACTAGTGATGTATTGACAAAAACCTTGTACTTGGTATTTTTACCTATAGCAAATACCTTGGGAATTTATAAATTAAAGTTAAGAAAAATTCAAAATTAAGATCGTACTTATTATGTAAACCTATTTTAGGCTAAAAATGTAACACCAAGTTTTAACCCTTGACCGCCGAAGAAGTATTGAAGAAGAGCATCAACGTAATCGTAATCGCTTTGAAGTAATTATTTCGTATCTTCATTGTAAGTAATATCTAATCGTTGATTACATAAAAACTTTTTTGCAAAAAAAAACCGACTTCCAAAGAAAACACTAAAAAAGTGGAAAATAACTTTACTTTCGGAAGTCGGTGACTATTGTTTGTTTCATTGACTTTTTTGCCACCGACTTCCGAAAGTAAAGTTATTTTCCACTTTTTTTGTGTTTTCTTTGGAAGTCGGTTTTTTTTTTGCAAAAAAGTTTTTATTTTACCCTTTTTAGTTATCGCATCACACACAAATCCTTGTCAAGTATCAATTTCGCAATTTCTTTTACTTGAATGACATATTGTTTCCAGCTATTTTGATTTCAAAACCAAACTACTGAACCGATTTCGATGAAATTTCTATGGGAGCAATCGGGAAGTAGATCCATTCAGATAAAAGAAGAATTTTTCAAATCGGTTCATAAATGACGAAGATATGAGGTAACAAACACAAAAATTTCCAGCTATTTTCATTTCAAAACCAAACTGCTGAACCGATTTTAATGAAATTTCTATGGGAGCAATCGGGAAGTAGATCCATTCAGATAAAAGAAGAATTTTTCAAATCGGTTCATAAATGACGAAGATATGAGGTAACAAACACAAAAATTTCCAGCTATTTTCATTTCAAAACCAAACTGCTGAACCGATTTTAATGAAATTTCTATGGGACCAATCGGGAAGTAGATCCATTCAGATAAAAGAAGAATTTTTCAAATCGGTTCATAAATGACGGAGATATGAGGTAACAAACACAAAAAAAAAAAACAAAAAAAAAAAAAACATACAACCGAATTGAGAACCTCCTCCTTTTTTAGAAGTCGGTTAAAAATGGACAGTTAAACAAGGTGTTCCCAAAAAAAAAGTAAAGAATACGTTCATGTTCATTTATACTCATGAGGACACTTAAGTTCGTTTACTTTGTTCTTATTAACAACAATGTAAGTTAATTTATCAACACCTTATTTCTTTTATCCTTTTTTTTGTCTTGCTTTACATCATAAGTATGATCATCTAATCATAAAAAAACTATTGTCGAAAGCTGACAATTTTCAACTCTATCACACCCAATTCAACCATGACAAACACAGCACACAATTTCGCGAAATTCAAACCACGAACACCCAAACTCCATACGACTAGAAGCTCATATGTTTTAATTAGATAGTTACAATCGTTCAAAGCGTATGTTATTTCCATCTTACATTTAAATGAGTTATAACCATTTCTGAGAAGCACTTAATGCTGTTATGACGCGTAATAAATTGTCAAATCTTCTTGTGTTCCAGCTATTTCCAGAGTTGAATTTATATGGGAATTTGTATGTTTTATTTAGTATCTTCTGTTGGGTTCATGACTTTTATTACGTGTCTAAAGTGACGGGCTATGGCGGGATTTAGAAAAGGGTTACATTGTATTTTGAGCGTGTTTTGTAAGTCCGTGTCTGTGATGTTTTCATCTACGTAGATAATAAAAATAGAAATAAATATTTTTTTCAAAATTTTCCTTAAAGGGGGCGCAGAGAGGTTTGGGATTCTGAGGGAAAAAATGATGAAGATTGAGGATTAGTTTTTTTGGTATAAAAAATTAATAATTGGTCAACAGACTGATGTTTGACCGCGTCATTGATATAGTGTTCAGTCAAACATCAATCTATCCAGTGTTCAGCAATGCTGAGCAAGACGTTCTGAGTTCGATATGGCCCAAGTGTTATAAAATTAGAATTGTTTCTTTCAGAAATGTCTCAATTATTGGCGATAGTCTCGCCCCATATTACATGGGACTTATACATAACCGGTGACATGTGGATTACATGTGGATAGGAACACTTTTGCCTAATCCTTCGGAGAAACAGTGTATATGCTATGAATTGGTCAACTAGATCCAGACGCAAACACTTCGATACAATACTGCTAAGCCTTATACCCACCCCTTATAATCCACGCACACACAACCACTAACAGTCTAAGTCTAAGACTATCTACACCCCACACATCCTCCAACGTATGAATGCCCTCAATTTGCGAACTTGGCAAACAGTTCGGGACTGAATCGGTCGCAATGAGCTCTTAATCGCCGATAAACATGTTAAGCGTGAATAGGAGTTCGTTATTGATGTTATGAAGAGCTAAACTTGTGAAGACAAGTCGGTAATGTGTTGAAGTAGTTCGTGGTTGGAGTTTGTTGGTTTCTTTTAAAGTTTGTATAGTGCATTAGTTCTATAGTCAGACGTTGTTGGCCTGTCTAGTTTTGTTAACTCCAAAACCCCATATCTGAAGTAGGGATTGAGTTAGGGAGTTATAGTTTGTAATCAAGTACAGAAATTGGAAGTGACCTTGGAAAGGAAAGGCAAGATGAGATGACACTAAAAATATAAAATGTAAGAGGAAATTACGAAGTAAGATTTTGGTGTTGACAAGCACCAAGCGAAAATGTAATGAGCTCATAAAGAAATTGGTGGTGGAAGTTAATAGGGCAGCTTTGTATAAGAGGCTTCTTCAATCAACACATCATATTGCAGTCCACTGATGGACATAACTTCTTTTAAGTTGGGCTACAACACACTCCTCCACCTTCCGCATTTCGTCTAACCTATGCAGCTACTTTTGTTAGATTAGCTATTGAAAAAGAATAGAAATATATAGTAAACTATTAAAGAAAATAGAGTGGCTCCAAAATAAATGAATAAAAGTGTAAAGCAGAAAATAACGCGACATGATATACATATTTCAATAAACAATACTTAGCCAAGAAGAATAATAATTTGGTGAGTATTAAAAAAAAGGAGTTAACAAATTTCACAATAGTGAAGCTAGTCTGACATTTACTACAGGCGCTAATATCCACATGTCTGTATGCCTTAAAAATAAACTAGCTTTGACTAAACGTTCTTATATACCAGTCTCTCATTCATTCCATCTCAAACAATAAAACAAACTGAATTGTTCTCCATCACTGACAGCCGTGCCGTTGTCATGGCAACGAACCCCCGACCTACCCTACTAGAAAACCTAATAAAAATACATGGGGGTTGCCAATTTACATATGCGGCTCATCACAACCTTGGGTCCATGGAAAATAGGGTTTATATTCGAAGGGTTTAGATGTAAGAAGTTTGTTAGGACTAAACGAATAAACAGTGGTCCCTCGCTTATTTAGTAATACAATACTTTTTGTATTTCAAAAAGGAAATGTGTGATGACAGTTTTATTTTATTTAATGTATTTTACTTTAGTTACGAAAACTTGGTTCAAGTTGTAGTATTATGGATGATTATATTGATTATATTGAAAGAGAAAGGGTAAAATTAAACGTTTTGGAAATAACATGTATAATCAGCGAGTGGCATTAACATTTATCTTGTAGTCGATGGTGGTTTCAGCCGAATGTTTCATTTTGTTTTTCACCTATTCGACGATACGTGTTTGTAACAGTTCTGATGACATAATTTAATTTTGTTATTAAAATCAATGGGAAACCACTGACTAAACGATGACGACATTATAAGATAACATATCTAATGAAATTAGCACACATTCCTTCTTTTATAATGCACTTAATTCTGTGCTCGGCTTCGTCCGCGAGGTTCCCGTATAAAAAAGTAGTCTATGTCTCGAGATAATGTACCTTTCAAATATAGAAATAATTTTTCAAACATGTTCCGTGGTTTCGGAGATTACTCTCTGCATATATACAACCTCACACAATTCGCAATCTATTTACGATCATGGAGCTTGCAACTGCGCCAAAATATCGGGAACTCAAAATAAATAGTAAACATGGTAAATATCCCTGGTTTCAGTGATAATGCTTTTTTACGTATTTATAATTATTAGCATTGAAGAAATAGGTATAGAAAGTAAAGTTTGTTTCCTTGTCTGTTCAATGTTTATCCTATAAAGAGTAAAAAACAAATCAACGGCGATCATTGAACAAGCCGTATAATAGTTCTGAACAACTAATTAATTATGCTAAAAAAAATACAAGTAAACTTTAAGAGGCTCGATGCGACAGCTGTCAACCGTAAGTTTGTACGTCGTGTACAACACCTCGTGCAAAAATCAGAATTGAATCATTAATCGATTTCCTATTTATAATACAGGAAACTGTTGTGTGAATATTAATTTAATTTATGAATTATTAATTAGTTAAGAGCTGATTCATTGATGAATTGATTAATTACGTGAATCACCTTTTATATTTGTATTTTACATTTAAACAATCAATTAATAGATTGTTTGTAAAACATATCAAGCGAAAAATACTAGGTTGATTTGTATGCCGTTGTATGCAGTTGCCCTCTGGTTCATAACTAACAGTTCGGGACGACCCAAATGGCGCAGCGGTAGTGAGGCTGCCTTACGTTCATAGGGTTCCGGCTTCGAATCCCGGTAGGAGCAAGTGTTTGTGTTATGAGCATGGACATTTGTTTCCGAGTCATGGATGTTTATATGTATAATAAATATGTATTTACAAACAAAAAGTATCTATGTAGTATATCAACTATCTGGTGTCCCCGACACAAGCCTCGTTGCTTAGTGAGGCACTAGATGGCGCTGTGTGTAATGTCCAGCGATATTTATTTATTTATTATTATTTATTAACAGCTAACCAAGTTTTAAAAGGTTAATTTATTATGAATTGAACAAAAACTTGACTGCCTGGTTGGTCTTGTGGACGCAGGCGCGACTGCTGAGCACGAGGTACTGGGTTCGAATCCCTGGTCGGGTAAAGTGCTATTGGGATTTTCCATCAGCGATTTCTCAGTAGCAGTCACGGAGTCAGGATTTGTGCCCAGTTGATGGCAATTGGCTCGCCCTCTATTACATGGGACTTAGAAGTAAAACAGGCGAAACGTGGTTGTACTATTAGGTACACCGCTGCCTAGAACTTCGGGAATTACTATCTATTATGTGAATTTTGAACAAACATTTCATTATCTTGTGATTTACTTCCGTTACATCTTGCGCCCCAGGACCGCCTAGGGCGCAAGATGCACTCCCACAAAAAAAACTATTTTATCCACCCAAACTTATCACGAGAGGTTGAAAGCAATTCTACTACTGACTAAAAGTCCTAGCCCATATGTACAGTGACACATTTACACACATTACGACCCCGATACAGGACGTGTAAACATTAAAAAATATACAGGATGTTCTGCAATTGAAGGTGCAACGATCTATGTAAATGTCACTGATAGGAAATTCGCCAGACTGAAGAATGCGCAGATGTAGTGTAAATCAGATAAAGCAATGCCAGTGTCAAACGAGCTCGGGGTTGGCTTGTAGACTGGCGGGTGACACGCTGCGGTTGATACGCTCAGGTTAACACATTCGCTGCTAAGTTCAAATAATCATTTTACGTATAAAGACGACTCGGGAGGCGGGTTGTGCGCACACAAAATAATTATTGCTCGACCCATAATTATGCTGGGTACTTAGCACCAAAACTGTTAAACGGATAAAGAACTGCAAAAGTGTGGAGTCGTTCACACAAACGAAAGTGAAAAACACGGGCAATTTTTTCTTATGTAGGTAACATAAGAAAGAAAACATAGAAACCCTCACAGCGGACGCCTTTGTCGCAGCAGGCTTATTATTAAAAAAAAAATCGTAAATTTAAAATAGGCGTAATCCACTAAGGATTTATTTAAGAACTAGTAGAGGAAGGTGAAATAATCATGGAAATTTCGAAATATATATTTTTCTTTTCAATTTATTAGAAAAAATAACGAAATTTACCACATTTCTGAGAAAGTTTTGAAATTAATTGTAGCCGAGATGAAATTGAAACTAGATTTGAACGATTTAAACACGATAATAATAATTTGGCATTGAGAACTAAAAAAATAATATTCTCCTCAAATTAGAACGCCTGCTCGTCTACACCACAAATCTCGCACGAGCGATGCATGTAAAACGGTCAGCGATTGAGTCAGCGATCGCCAACGGAATTCTGAACGGTTCTGACAATCGCGACATTATTGACTTTTATATCGGCATGTAAACTGTTGGACATCCGTCGGTGTGTGTCCTGTGTTTATCGCTGTCAATATAATTTTGAAAGTCTATTTCGTTGGGCTGTGACTAGAATTTTAGTGAGGATAAAATAAATGGCTTCTTGGAAGACAGCTGGATATTTTATGGTAGCAAGTTATAGATTTGAACGTGCCAAAAGACAGCAAGGCTTTTGGTGACTAAGGTAGCTGAATATGATGTTATTAATAACATAACATCCGTCATGCTGTAATCACCGAAGGGTTTGCCAGAGGTAGTTTAGTACCTAATAGTACACCCACATTTCGCCAGCAATGTTTAAGGCCCATGTAATAAGGGGCGAGCCTATTGCCATCAACCGGGCACAAATCCAGACTCCGTGGCTGCTACTGAGAAATTCCTGTGTTATTACACTTTTCCCGAACCGGGAATCGATCTCAGGATATCATGCTCCGCAGTTGCGCTTGCAACTCGACCAACAAGTCAGTCACTGATTTTCAAGTTAAATGACATTTTGAAAACATCAATTGGGTTACTTCGGCACATCTTTCATTGTAAGAATTTCATTTGCCCTTTTAAACACTAATCAATTAAATAGGTTCATACTTCAGAAAATACACCCATGTAAAGTAATTTAGAATTATATTCAACAATAGCATAAACAATACAATTGAATACTCTATAGATAAATTAGTTATGCTTATTGCTTAGTGCCTTCCCCTCGTTGCATTGACAACCAATTGTGGTGTCCAATTAGTGGATGTTTGACCACAAACTGTACCGGAATACATTGACGGTTTAGCTGGATTATAGTTCAATGAACTGCTAAAGAAGTAATTGGAGTGATGTATCGGAAGTGTAATTAGAAAGGAGTCTTAGCAGAATAACTCATAATTAGCTAATTGCAAAGTGACCTTAATTTATTTGTGATAATACCAATCCAA
Source organism: Standfussiana lucernea (assembly GCA_964057025.1). Taxonomy (NCBI): domain Eukaryota; kingdom Metazoa; phylum Arthropoda; class Insecta; order Lepidoptera; family Noctuidae; genus Standfussiana; species Standfussiana lucernea. Next base: position 1,560,811 of record OZ059789.1, read on the forward strand.
ATCGCTTCATTCGATCGGCTTGGGAGAGTCCTTAACATTCCCACAGTAAGATGAATCACAGATCTCATCTTTGTTTGAGGGAGCGGGCCCAAATCTACGTATTATTATTTCCTAGCTATTAATCTGAAAAATGCGGTTATCAGTTTTTGTGGTTATAATTATACTACTGCCTAGCGGATTGAAAACTGCACCCCAAGAACAACTGCTGTAATCAGTTCCGATGTATTTGTTGAGGATTGTATTTTTGGCTACAGTATTACCTTTTGTTTTGAGAAAGCTTTGGGCACCTATCAATCTATCAAATCAGTATATCGCAGTCCTCTCTCCTCAGCTCTGTAGTCAATCTTCCGCATTTATTCTGCAACTGTTTTAAGACGTTTCTCACTACGCTTGCCATGGTTTCTATTCGAGCCCCCGATTTTTGATTCGGAAATCGAATCGAAGCGTTTATGAATATGGGCAGAGCTCGTCGATTCGACTTTAGTGATTAAAACGTAGAAGGGAATGTGCACTTACGTACCTATTTTTCTGTGGCCTTATTTACGTATCTATTTTTATAGGATGCGGTATCCTATAAAAATATAGCCGCACAACAGATAATAAAGCAAGTGAAGCGATGTAAAAATTGTAGCGTGTGTCTGACAGCTCCCCGCTGTAGCGATGCTGCGAACTGACAGTATACAGCGTGGTTGCAAATTTTATATAAAAACCTTTTTATTTCTCTTTGGGTGTAAGAATAGTGGTATCTTTTTCGTTTAAGAAAGAAACCTGCAACAGAGATGGTCTTTAGAAAATATGGCTTTTATGACTTTTATTTTACTATTGTGTGTATGTAGAATAGTGATGAATGAATTCTATTTCGAGTCTTGCTGTTCTCTTCCCAAACAAGAAGAAAAAGTAAAATAAGAAATGGAATGGGTATAAAATGAGTTTTACCTGCACGCATAATGATTTCTGCAAAACAGTTGTCATATTACGCGATACTTTTAATTAATTACGAAGCAATCAGTTTACATAATTTCAATTGCCATTTTTTTCATACAGTATACACAGCTTTATTTTAACTATATTTTTTAACCAACCTGTAAGGAGTTGATCGAGATATTAAAGTCAAGCTGCATGGGAGCTCCGCAATATTTGGGATAGGAACAAAATTGCATCGGCTATCAAAGATGTAAAGTCCATTTTAAAGTGGTCAGAGTTCCGGTAGACTGAGGGCGAAAATTATCATTTTCCTGACAATGACGTGTTGGGTCTTTTCCATTACGTTTTACTTACTTGAAATCATAATAGGAATAATGAATAAGCTTTACGTGAACTACTTTTTTACCCGATTGCGGTGGGATCCAAAAGGAGGTAAATGTTGTTAATATAAACAATAATCGCGGAATATATCCCGTAAGTGATAGTGTAAGTTGAGGTAAATGTTTTTAATTGGGATACATTCAGTTTTAAACCCATCAAACTGCGTGACATTTTACATCCTAGTATTAAATAGACTTTCGAGTAATTAACAATTATGGGTTTTTAGAAACCTTCCATCGGAAACCATAAGACCGATACATGCCACAACCAGAATTATTATATTCACATTTTGCAAATCAGCGTCAATTTTTTTGACATCCACCGATATTTTGGAGCGTGCATCCCCTACAGGGGGTCACGTGTCGCGATCATTAGAACCAGATGCTATGGGGTCGTTCGTGTGTGAATAATAATCACAGGGACGACTAATTGACGGGTTGCCGGGACATGACAGACGCGGGTCTCTGAACAGAAGCCGGTGTGGGTAGGTTTTTATTCGAATAATTTTATTTGATTGATGGTGGGTGGTGAGAATTGTTTAAAGATAATTACATATTACCATAACATAAAATCACGCTTGTAATCCCCGAACTATTAGGCAGAGGTGTACCTAATAGTACCTACCTACACCCAAATTTTCGCCGGTTACGTTTAAGTCCCATGTAATAGTGGGCGAGCCTATTGCCATCAACTAGGCACAAAACCAGACTCCTTGGCTGCTACTGAGAAATTCCTGAAGGAAAACCTAATAACACTACCCGACCCGGCCATAGAACCCAGGCCATACCATTACCATAATTATTTTCAGGTTATTCCGAAAGGTTATATAATGGTTGTCTTGATTTTTACCTTGGGGATTTGCCGGAATCGGGAACAGAATCTAAGTTATATCGCTGCTAGTGGTCATAGAAGTCTTCCCACAATACACATGTTATAATATTGTATCGTAGAAAACTTGAGCTATTTAAGGTTCTATTTAACTTTACCGCATATGCAGATCCGGACTTCATTTTCGTCGATTACCTACTTAAGTCCTATTTACAAGATGCAAGTTACCTGTGGGAATACAATTGAAGCAAAAACAAAAAAAAATATACATGATTATCACTTGCTTCGGTGAAGGAAGATATCGTGAGGAAACCAGTATGCCTGAGAGATATTTCTCGCCGGCATGTAAAGCCAAGTCAGAAGCCCATGGGCGGCATAAAAACTCAAACATCAGGCTAGGCACTAACCACACGATAAATAATATAGAATAAAAACTTTACATTTTGTTGTTGCTTCAACTTACGGTAAATTAACTGCATCGTGTAATTCGAGGCTCTATTTGCCGTGGTCAGATCGAAGCCCTTTCATCTTCAATACTGGTATTCAGCTGCAAAATAAGAACGAAGTGGTGTGAAAAATATTCCTAATTACTTACCGAAGCGTGTCTCCAGCGTGCAATTACTATTAGTTTATAGCAATTAATTCGGGAGCAGTCGTTCCGAAGTTTTCGCCAATTAGACCAACTTCATACGATCGATTAGTAGATTTTAAAGGGCTGCAAAGCATGAAATGATGGCGGTGGTTCTAATTAACGCTAAAGTTTGTATCTTGCTGTGAATTCGTTACTAACGATTTTTTGGCAGTAAAAGTTTTTAATAAAAAATAATAGTACGAGTATAATATAAAATAATTGCTAACACGTTACTTACAACAAGTATCATGGGTGGCACTTCTTCTTAGCGTGTCGATGACAATTCAAATTGAGTCAGCCCAATATTTGGCGACGAGTTTGGCACTTTCAGTAGCGTCCATCAGCTCCTGTGATGTGCAAACAACATGACAGGCAGGACACGATATCAAGTGTCCCATCGTTTGTGAGGCAACACCACATTTACACTCCAGGGCAGAGTCATCTATGAATCTCCACCTGAACAGGTTTTCCTTGCTTCGGCCAACCTGTGTCCGGAGTCTATTTAGAGACTTTCAGGTCGGCCATGGCAACTCGTGTCCAGGTGGGAGACTTTCAGCAAGTGGCACAAAAGGCCTTAAAATACGTCTTTATTTCCTTTCGAAACTCTCATCAATTTCCCAACCCGCTTCCTCTTCTCACTCGCACCACCCCACGCCGGTCAAACCCACTGTGTGAACATAACGAGGTACACGTGTGACGTCATCAGTTTGTTACTGTAATTAACTGTTTGCGTCACTTGCAGTGAGCACCGGACTGCAGGCCCACTGCAAGGGACAGGAAGGGTTATGGGTGGAGAAAGTATAGATTGATGACGGTTGTTGATACTAGTTTTTATGTCTCTATGGGATCAATATCCAAACCACGAAAAAATTATCAGCCGTCCCTACATTTGGGTCGACTATCAACTGATAGCAGTGATAGCTTAGTGGTGTGACCGTTAGACTGCCAAGTCATAGGTCTCGAGTTTGAACCTAACACACGCACCTCTGATTTTTCGGAATCATGTGCGTATTGCATAATTATCACTTTCTTCGGTGAAGGAAAACATCGTGAGGAAACCAGCATGCCTGAGAGATATTTCTTGACGGCATGTAATGCCAAGTCAGAAGCCCACGGGCGGCATAAAAACTCTGACACCAGGTTAGGCACTAACCACACGATAAAGAAGAAAGAATCAACTGATACTTTTGAAACAGATTTTAGTTCCAATATCTCCACTATAACAATATCCCTGTAGTCACTGCAAAATAAAACCGGATTATTTTTGTAGAAACTAACCAAAATATTGTTTTGACAGAAAGTCTCAAGCGAATCACGAGTGGAGGTAATATCCTCAGCACATAGCGGCCAGAAACGCAATATCATGCAAATATTATTACACTACATAGAACTTTTCGACGAGCAAAATTACTGTTTGAGCGACTTTCATAACTTTTTTCTTTATTATTTTTCTGATTTTTGAGGACAGTATTTAAAGTGGCTTAGATAATTGACGTAGATCATGTGTTTAAATAAAATGTAACCCTTCACACGTTTTTTTAACCGACTTCAAAAAAAGGAGGAGGTTCTCAATTCGGTTGTATGTTTTTTTTTGTGTTTGTTACCTCATATCTCCGTCATTTATGAACCGATTTGAAAAATTCTTCTTTTATCTGAATGGATCTACTTTCCAATTGCTCCCATGGAAATTTCATCAAAATCGGTTCAGCAGTTTGGTTTTGAAATCAAAATAGCTGGAAAAAATATGTCATCCAGTATGTGATACGATAACTAAAAAAAACCGACTTCCAAAAAAAACACTAAAAAAAGTGGAAAACAACTTTACTTTCGGAAGTCGGTGACTATTGTTTGTTTCATTGACTTTTTTGCCACCGACTACCCGAAAGTAAAGTTATTTTCCACTTTTTTTAGTGTTTTTTTTTGGAAGTCGGGTTTTTTTTGCAAAGAATTTTTTTTCGGTTAAGTTATTTATTGTTTGTGGTCCACTTAATGTAAGAAATAATAATTGTAAGTTCTTACCTATTTAACTTCGTAACTAAATATTGGGTGCTATGCTGGACTGCCTGATTGGTCTCGTGGTCGTAAGCGCGACTGCTGAGCATGAAGTCCTGGGTTCGATACCTGAGTCGGATAAAGTGTTATTGGGTTTTTCCATCAGGAATTTCTCAGTAGCAGCCACGGAGTCTGGATTTGTGCCTGGTTGATGGCAATAGGCTCGCTCACCATTACATGGGACTTAAAAAACAGAAATGGCGAAATTTGGGTGTACTTGTAAGGTACACGTCTGCCTAATCTTTCGGGGATTACAGGCGTCATGTTATGATGGAGATGGATGCGATGGAGCGAAGACCAAAGAAAAGATGGATGGAATGGTTGAGGAACGATAAGAAGGAAAAAGGAGTATGATAGCGTGACAATTGAGTGGGGAGAATGGAAGAAAAAAAATGTATTGCGCCGACCCCAAATAACATGGGAAAAGGGCAAGAAGATGATGACTTTCCAGTAAGAAACTATACTATGATCCTTAACCTCAACTTAGTGCCTGAGAAAAAAACAGAAAGACACTGTAAATGTAAAAGTCATTTCACGATACAATATAAGAGTCAACAAGTTAATACAACTCAAAAAAGCATGGATGATATTAAAATATTAAAACAGGTGTCTCAAGTGTCTAGTTGTCTACCCTTTACTGAGCAAAAATAATTGTCACGTTTTATTTTATCAGTAGTTAATTAAAACAAGGTGAACTGTGACGTCATAATATAATGGCAGTTGCTCTGTAAAACAAACGGATGGATGGTTTTGTGAGAAAGAAGTAAATGACATCGTGAAGACTGACAGGGGAGAATGATAGAAAAAAGACGTTTCGCCGACTAAAAGTAATATGGGACATCGACAGGAAGATGATGGTTCTCTGTATGATAAACTGAACTCGATTCATTCATAAGAAATTGACTCCGACGATGGATGTTTTGAGGTAATCGGTTGTCATGGTATGGGCTTGTGATGCTGAGGACGGAGGAAAAGGTCGTGAGGAAAGTTTTGAGTATGAATGTGGATGCCTATAATAAGAAATACTCTAATACAAAAAATATTTTTACTGGTGGCTGCTAAGATGACGAGTAAGGTTAAGAAAAACTTTCAAAACTATACGCGTCGAGTACCACACATGTTTTATAGCATCGTTGTTGAGCAGCTGAAGAAAGCGATGCAGTCTGACAGACACTGGTATGAGAGGCCGAATAGACCTCATGCTTTAATTATTGGTGAGTATTTTATCTGGACCGGAAGTGTGCTAACACTTGGTAGGTGGAGTAGAGCCCTCACTGAATGGTAACCGAAAGACGATAGAAGAAGTATTAGTAGACCAATAGCCAGATGGTTGGATGATATTCAGAAAATCGTGGGTTAGACCTGGTTGAGACCCGCGCAGACCAGGGACGAATAGCAAAGGGGCGGAGGGCTATACTTTGCAGTAGGTGGAACAATGCTGCAAATGATGATGATGATAACCAATCATTGAGAGTGCCAGTATAGGGCCACTAACATCAGCCCCCAAGACGTAGATCGTGCAGTCAGGCCGTTGCCTAACTAGAAATCTCCAGGGCCGGACGGGCTCTTTGGATCAAATGGTTCCAAAGATCGCTCGATTGCTTGGCATTTCAGTTTCAATCAGCCTTAGAATCAGGGTTACTGCCCCAGTTCCTGGCGACAGGAATAACTCACATCCTTCATAAATCACGTGGTGGGGCATGTTACATCTTCTTTCATATCCACCTACACATCCCAGGATTTAACGAACGAAGGAACGAGGTTAATGATACAGTCATCCAGGTAGCAAAGGTTGTGTAGTCAATCGATTCGAAAGGAAGCAGGAAACGAGATGATTAAATTGCGTTTTTTTTGTCGTAGATTTCAGTAAAACAACGCTAAATTAGGTACATAAATTATTTTAAGATCATCTTTAGCTAAGACTAGCATAGGCTGTTAACCTTGACAATTACTTTTTTATCAACACCACTGTAGGTAACAAAAATAATATTTTCGACTATTCATGGTACATCAACAGATGTGTGACGACGTTGCCGTAAGCGTCCGTGCCGTCAAACAGCTGCATAAGTAAACAAAATAAACAGTGGTACACCCACTACTTACCTGTTCATATTTCACATGTATTTGAAGGTATTATATCATTACCTTATTCATTCATCATTATCATTTATGGTTATGGTGAATGAAAGCAGTATTTAGGCCAAACGTAGGCTTATCCAATCGACAATTCTCATCCCACCCTATTAGGTTCACTATATATTTCAATAACCGGGTACCTCTACAATCAACACTCTTGGTATTGAGAATTTTGTAACACTTGAATCACATAGGACCGCATTCTCGTACTTAGCGATCGAGATTTGAACTGACCAATGACGAGACCAATATTGATGTTATTATTGTATTGTATTTGTATTGTAGTCTGATGTATTTTTTTTTGTGTTTGTTACCTCATATCTTCATCATTTATGAACCGATTTGAAAAAATCTTCTTTTATCTAAAAGGATATACTTTCCGATTGTTCCCATCAAAATTTTATCAAAATTGGTTTAGTGGTTTGGTAATTAAATCAAAATATTTGGTAAAAAATGTTATCCAAGTTAAAGAAATTGCGAAATTGATAGTTGAAAAAGGCTTTGAGATTTGATGTGATACGATAACTAAAAACGGGTAAAGTAAAAACTTTTTGAAAAAAAAAACCGACTTCCAAAAATAAACCAACAAAATGGAAAATAACTTTATACTTTCGGAAGTCGGTGGCAAAAAAGTCAATGAAACAAACAGTAGTCACCGACTTCCAAAAGTAAAGTTATTTTCCATTTTTTTGGTGCTTTTTTCTAGAAGACGTTTTCTCTTGGAGGTAGAACGTACAAAATGGCACCTGCTACGAATAAACTGAATAAATTATTCAAATAGAACATTTTTAAGAGGAAGAAGGAAAGAGAAATAGAAATCACATCAAACTCACAAATAATGAAATTACTGGTTAAACTAGTTCATAGGAATATTTTCAAACTAACAAAAAAATCCTAGCATTGAAAAAAAAATTACAAACAAACTAAATAGCATAAAACTGTTAACGAAATACAACACCATTTATAAAATATTGGTTTACTAACCTTAGGTATAATTTGCTCTAATTCGGGTCTGGAAATAACATTTAAGATACTAATTTGGCATAGGCTTTTGATACAGCGACTTTACAACATGTGTTTAGTGTTTATACCGATACGGGGGTCGTTAACCTGTCAGTGGTAGCCTATTAATCTACATCATGAAGAAAATTCCGAATATGAAAAATAATGTCCTATGACTAAACTACTGGATATATTCGAATGAATTCTTGTACGGAGACTGGGAACGTCATGAGGTATACGCAGTTTAATTTATTGTCGTATTGTCGGCGCCACCCTGTATAGGAGAAAGTGACAAAGAGACCAAATAAATTCAATGAGCTAGTCCGATGGAGGTAACGAAATGACGACCCATATATGTACCTAGAAGGCAGATATAAAGGTATAGTAGAAGTACTTTCAATGCATATGCATGACTACATTAAAACAATATGAAGAAATAAACAATTTTCCTTATAGCACACGTGCTGAGGAAATGATACGACATTAAAAATGCATAATTACGTTCAATATTATCTTTGATCAACTGTTTAAATAAGTTAATTACATGCACGTCTCGCTTTTATAGGTAAATAGCTTCTGCACAATTTATGTTCTGGAAAATAGGAGGAATGGTCAAGTGTGATGGACACAATATTCGTTGATTCCGTACAAAATATAATATTATTCATTTAGATGCATATGATGATGATTATGTTATTGCGTGTTTTTAATCAAACATTCCTTTGTCCTTTTCCCAGCTCTGTTAGGGTTGGAATGATGTTTTGAATTATTTTTCTGGTTAGTCCTGTCCCATTTCTAGGCCAAAGCATCTCATGGTTTAGCTCTAAACCTATCCAGTTTAGAAGAATTCACCGAATCCGTCCCAGTATTTCTTCTATTAGAATTCCTTATGCAACTCCGCTTTAATGTCTCTGGGCAGTTTTGTGAAAAAATCTAAAAGCACAACATCGACAAAGGTGTGACAAAGTTAACATCGAAGCAAAACCAGCCAGCAATATTTTGGTACGGAACCCTGAAAGTATTCAGCTGTTTCATGTAATTTTATTTCTTCTTGAGTAAACGCCTGTAATGTATTAAGCTAAGAAGGCTAGGATAACCCTATAAAACATCACCGCCTTCCTTTATTAATATAATAATTATAAAATTAGTCGACGTTTACTGGCTTTCTGCAACGTTTCTAAACCGAATTTTGAATATAACTTGCAGTTTCTCCGGAATTATATTTATGAACATGAGTTTGTATCGGTCCACTGAAAGCCAAAACACTTCCATTCTTTAGGCTATAACTTTCGAATATTTGATATTTTAAAATTCTTCACCTAAAAATTTGTCTAAATAGTCGTACAGGTACTGAACTAGTGAAAGCATATCTAAGTAAAATGAATTTTAGTCCCGAGACAGTAAATATAAATTAGAAGACATTGAAAAAGGTAAAAAGTACAGTTGTTAAAAAAATGGGATGTTCATACCCACAGCTGCAAAAAAATGGGTTAAAAATGACGCTTATTGACTTGCATCTTAAATTATAAATATGTCTGAAGTTGTAACCAGCCGCATAATGCTATAAAAGCAGTGGTGTTAATGAGCAGACGCTTCTGCGCCGCAAGTGAAAGAGAATCAAAAAACCAGATGTTGGTGAAAGGTATATTCTTGTTGTACTTATGTGCAGAACTGACCAGAGCAACGGTATATAACGTGTATAATGGTCAGGCCGTGACTGAAGAACAGCTTTCCAGTTATCAAGATCGAGGTCTTGTGGAGTAAGTTTTTGCTACCTTTTTAATCAGATGATAATCCTGAGGCTTTAAAGTTTCTGAACCGATAAATCACAAATATATTCAAAATGTACTTAAGCGTGCTTTAAACTTAAGTTACCATAAACGTTATGTTATTGGAATGTTTGAGAACGATCCATGCATAAAATAAATTTGAATTGTTATTTATTTATTTAATTTTAAAGAAAGCTTACAGACTAATAACAATATTTAATATCATGCATAAGTAAAAACATTTGCTAATTACAAGCTTCCACATATATATGTATATCTACTTAGTTGCTCGTTATTTGCGTTAACCAGTTAAAGCAATTTGGCTAAGTAAACAGATTACAATGTAAACATATTACGTATGTCGAGATAATATATTCGGTATGTCAAGTCGTGTCAAAATCGGAATTAAAAGCTATTTATTGTTATCACCAAAATACTCCTTGTTTAAAATATTTCTAATTTTATGTGCGCTGGTGCAAAATAAATCGATTATTTCAAAGTATGATGACATTTTGAATACTCTTCGGCAGTTGTAGTGGTCTGTGGTGGCACAGTAGAAACAGTAACTCGTGGGTTCGAACCCCAGCAGGCACGGAAGTAATTAATTTCATCACCACGGCTGTCGAAACGGTGAAGGAAAACATCGTGTGAAAACTAGCATGAGTAAATTTTTGGTTCTACCAAAAAAATTATATGGAACTAAAACACATCACAGAGTTGCATATAACAGGCAGAGGTGTATATAACAAGTAAACCTACATTTCGCCAGTTATGTTTAAGCCCCATATAAAAGGGGACGAGCCTATTGTCATCAACCGGGCACAAATCCAAACTCCGTCGCTGCTACTGAAAATATCCTGATGGAAAAACTCTATTTTCTTTTTTTTGGAACTAAAACATAACTGTCAAAATATGGATTAGGCAAACTTTGACTAACCCCTCGAGGATAAAAGGCGTGATGTTATGCTTATGCTTAGACTCACACTCCGATTTCACAGAACATGCACAGTAGATATTTCTCCTTGCGACGAAGAAGAGGGAAGACGAATAGATGGCTCATGTAACGATTTCAATAATCCAGCGAACGGAGTTTCTATGACACCACCTACGAGGTTGGTGCCGGCAGTCTTCGATGATGGTAAATACTTGAATACCGGCTATAGTTTGTAGTAGATACACGATGACTTAAAAAGCTAACAAGCCACGTCGAACACGTGGTTGTCTTATAATCTTCCGAACAAATGAATCCCAATTGAGCGCGACTATTCGCGGTAACCACCCATTACATACCGAGTTTCCTCAGTGCCTCGGGAAACACGTTAAGCCGTCGGTCCCGGCTGTCAATTGTACATCTTTGACAGTCGTTATGGGTAGTCAGTGGCCCAAAAGTCTGACAAACAGTCTATCGCGTATCGTATTATCCACTACTGACTGGGTTGTGGAGGTCAGATAGGCAGTCGCTCCATTTAAAACACAGGTACTTAGCTGCATCCGGTGGGACTTGAAGCCGACCCCATAATGGTTGGGGAAAGGCTAGGCAGACGTTGGTGGACACGTTAAGAAGAAGAACTCACTTGCATTCATCGGAAAACTATCCACCCGATCCACCCTCGCACTGTGAGGAGGCCTGTGCCCAGCAGTTGGAACGTTACAGACTGACAATGGACATTTTATGTATATTTACTGGGTGACTTCATAAATTAAATTTTATTTTATTTTATTATGTTTAGGGGGTTTACAGCTAACAATACAAAAAAAATATATATTGAGGCAATCAACGAACAGCCATTTACAAGCCACCCCAGAAATTCGAAATTATTTAATTTGAATTTTAAGTGCTTTAAGATTAAGTCGTTCTTTCAGACTATGCAGAGAGAAAAGCGGTATCAGGCGAAAGTTTGCCTGAACCGAGTGAAGTTTCCAAACTTTTGCTGACTGGGGAAAAGTCCAGTGACTGCTACTTAACTCAGCTGATGACTATTTTTGGGATGTTCGTGTTTTGGGATGTTGGAGCTCTGGATCCTTCAAGTAAGTAACCGTTGAAATTTTTCATATGACCAATAGAATTATAAAACATAAAATTGTCTACCTATGTCCGTTATAGACTTTGAAACCAAGAAATTATTAGAAAGGCAATAATGCGAAGATGGTTTTAAACCACTAAAACAGTGTTTTAAGCACTATAGCGTAGTAGCACACGCCGGGTATCTGCTAGTGACCAATACTAATTAGAGCTATTGGAAATAAAAGTTGCATAATTTTCGCGTGCTACACTTACGAAGCTCAAACCCCAACAAAAAACTAGATGTAGGTACCTATTCTGAAATTCAGTGGGAAGAAAAAAAACTTTTTTTTTTAAATTCCAGATGGGGATCCCAACACAAAAAGCCTAGTAAATTACCGACAACTTGGCTGCACATCTGATCCTGTTCCTACCCCGGTAAGCAGTTTTTTTAGACAGTCTAGAAAGTTTTGAAACTGTTACATTATTGTGACGTCAGCTACATGTAGTAATTATAGAATTGTTTATTTCGGTAATACAATATGACTTTGCCATACATATACAGGGTGGCGATTTGGTTTTGGTTTTATATCCTAATCGTCATATTAAACAACTTTCCCAAAGAAACTCAGATCCGAAAAGAATTAGCTTTTCATACATGAATCGAAATAGTCTGTCTATTCTTTTGAATGGGAAATCGCCACCCTGTATTTTAGAGTTTTTTTTTTACATTAATATGAATTAATACAGTGTTATTATAGTAAATTTTATAATTGTACCTTTATTTTTATCATCAGGTTGTGAATGCTACGAATACTTTCGACTTGTACCACATATACAACCCAGGAAAAAACAGCGATAAACAAATAAGATCTTTCATTGGTGGGCAAATATTACTTAGCGAAGAGAACAGTGAAGAAAGCGACTCTTCGTTGAACCAAACTTGCGATTTCAAGCGCTACGAACAGTGTAACTATTTTATTTAATAAAAGTAATTCAGCTTAAAGGTGAAGGTGTTAAACAGTGATAGCCTAGTGGTGTGACCATTGGACTGCCACGTCATAGGTCTCGAGTTCGTACCCTAGATAAGCGCCTCTGATTTTTCAGAATCAAGTCGTATTGTATATTTATCACTTGCTTCGGTGAAGGAAAACATTGTGAGGAAACCAGCATGCCTGCGAGATATTTCTCGACGGCATGTGAAGCCAAATAAGAGGCCCATTGGAGGCATAAAAACTCTGACACCAGGGTAGGCACTAACCACACGATAAAGAAAGAAAAAGCTTTAAGGTACAAATTCAAAGGTGACCCGCAAACCGTAGTGACAAAGCCGCCTCAATTGGTCTGACAGATCTCAGTAATACGATTATTGGTTATTGTGTAACTCTATGACCACGCTTATGTATGTAGGTGGCTACGGCGTTGCTTGTCGCTTCGGTCGAGGGTCGACCGCAGATTGCAAACCAGTAGTGCTATCGAAGTTTTCCCATTTGAGCACCGATTTTAAGAGCACCAATGCTCAGAGCACCAAAGATATTTACATTGAGCACCCATCAATAGTGCTAAAATATTAATGAAAGAAAGAAAAAGTATTTATTTGACCCGCACAGGACTCAAAGACTCGTCAGTCTTCAGGACTTTAGATTGGTGCTCAAATGGGAATATCTTTGGTGCTCTAAGCATAGCTGCTCTTAAAATCGGTGCTCAAGTGGGAATACTTCGTTCTGTCACTAGATGTTACTAACAGCGAGATATAAGACGTACTTTTATGTTTGACAAATGACTATCGCGAAACTGATGAAGAGAAATGCCGCTGCTCTCAGGTGTCGTGAAGCCGCGTTCTACGAACACAGCTGCGGTGTCGTTTGCGGTTATCGTCCACCGCAACGTCGCCTACGCTTGCGGTATACCGTCGCCTTGAGACGTGCACTTCTATTGGAACCTGAATGTATTTCCAAAATCGTTTCTTCCATACAGATCCTACAATACCTTTGGAATTGATGAAGAGATATTTCGAGAAAAACCACAATTACCTTGCTTCTGAGCTAGCGGCTGTCAATCCATGCTGGGATGACGAAAGACTGTTTAAAGAAGCAAGGAAATTGAACATGGCGTTTTTCCAAAACACTCTTTTTTATGAATGGCTGGCACAATTAGACGGTAAGTGATAAGCATTTTTCGCAGGTAATTGAAATTTTACCTGTACGTTATCATATTATCCTAAGCTGCGTTAGAATCACAACGAAACTGTGGAACCAAGTCAAAAGCAAAATTTCATTTATATTGTCATGCTCTCTGTGCGATCAAACACAATATATTTATTTCAATTAAACCATTAAAAGGCAATTTTGAATTGTTTAAGTTTATAAGTTTAAATAATTGTGACGTCAGGAGTCATAAGTGAAAGTACTGTACTTGTACATTCCAAAGCGTAGATTTCTATGCAAAGGAACGGGCAAGAACACGCGTTTCAATCAAAAATATATTACAGATTCTATATTTTCAATATCACCTGCATTATAGTCTTTTATGAAAGACCTTTGTGAGAACAATGTTGAAGTTGTCGACGTGGCCGAATTCTGATGAAAGCTTATTAAATACAAAATATTTTTTTTTAAATTACCAGCATGTTTCTTCTTCAGGAACTGAAAACTCAATGAACGCTGACATCGCTGGACTCAGAGATATTAACGACGATTCGAAACCTCTAGGTATTTCTTTAGAATTTCTGCATGCTGCAATCTGGTTTCTTACCGCCCTAGATATTACGCAAGAGTGAGTAACAGTTATTTTTTAATCAATACTTATTTATGTTTTTGAGGAGCTCGTGGCTAGATAATAACAGCCGCTCGGGTCGATCTTCGGGTTAAGCCGCGCTTACCTTAGTTCGTCCCTGGATGGGTGACCACCCATTACATACCGAGTTTCCTCCGTGCTATGTCGTGGTGCCGGCTGTCAATTGTAGATCTTTGTAAGTCGTCACAGGGAGTCAGTGGCCCGAAAGTTTGACAACCAGTGTTACCAAGGGGTATCGTATTACCCAGTACTAACTGGGTTGTGGATGTCAGATTGGCAGTCGCTCCATGTAAAATACTGGTATTCAGCTGCATCCGGTTGGACAAGAAGCCCACCCCAACATAGTTGGGAAAAGTCTAGGCTGATGATGAGAAAGAGTTTGATTACAAACCAATGTTTTTTTTTTTAATTCAGAATGTACGATGACACTGGAAAATATGTTGGTGAAATGAACATGCTGCAACTTTCGCCAGACCAATATTTCCTAAGTAACGATAGCAACAGACAACACTTAACCCAAGGACTGTTTAGACAGCCGGCCCGGAAGATCGACCATAACTTTGATCAAGACGTAAGTAAAATACATTTAATCAACATTACTGCTACCAAAACCAAAACTATTATGTGAAAGACAACCTGTTGTGTATTACTCATATTTGCAAAATAAAATTCTATTCTACTCTAAGAGTGACTTTAATGACTTACGTACTTTTAGAAAAAGTAAAAAACATTTTATTATTTCTTAAACAAGATTTTCTAACGAGAATAATTAGATGTTTCCTTTATATTGTCCGTCAATATCTTTTACGAAGACACTTTGCCAAGATATTTAGGTACTGCACCTTTTTGTAAACGAACTTTTAACACGTCCATGTTTCTCTCTGATTCATTTACAACGAAAATGAAGATTCTTCGTGTCAGAATGACTGTTGAAGCTTACAGTAACATTTTCATAAAAAAATAACAATGATGAAAATGTCACAAATGTATTGGATTGACATAGACACTTAACACACAAAGATGGTCACATATTTTTGGCAGGACATTAATGTAGATGAGAAAAAGGTTACATCCTAGACTACCTTGTGGAATAGACCAGTTTGTAGTCAGTATATTCGAGTGCACGTTTTGTAGCTCGCACGTGTCGTCATCTAGGTGTTCTATCTCTGTACATACTGTTTCCTATCAGCGAGATACGATCGATTTATCAAATGCGTCTCCACTGATGCCAACTCCATTTAATTTCGTTAATATAATAGGATGTGATACTTTGTAATCCTATTGCATAGTTTGTGTTTTGATAAAAGTGACTATTTCTTGTGTGTATTTATAAACTTTAAGGGTCGTTGATCGGTTTGTCTGGAATACAAATAGATTGTAGTCGAGTATGTCGTACTTTTCTAAGAATCCCCACACGTTTAGTAACTAATTTTTCATGTTTCAAACACAGAACTATAAATATACCAAATTTGACATATCGATGCAATTTTTTTTGACAAGCAACGCCACCTTGAACTGCACAGTTAAAGTGGTCATACTACTCGTATAGTAATAGAATCGGAAAAATTTACTTAAACTGCTGAGAGGAAAAAAGAAACGCTTGACAGGATTGAAACTTGTTTAGTCCTTTAGCGTCTTTAAATTTATACGTGATTTAAGATTTTATTTTGCACACTGAAATTCACATATACATAAACATAACATAACGCCTATAATTCCCGAAGGGTTAGGCAAAGGTGTACCTTATAGTACACCTACGTTTCGCCAGTTATATTTATGTCCCATGTAATAGGGTCGAGTCTATTGCCATCAACCGGGCGCAAACCCAGACTCCGTGGCTGCTACTGAGGAATTTCTGAAGGAAAAATACAATAACACTTTGCTTGACCTGGGAATCGAACCCAGGACCTGCTCAGCAGTCGTGCATGCGACCGCGAAACCAAAGACGCAAACAACTGAAATTTAATAAATAAATATACTTTTAGACGGCGTATTTGATGGCAGACGGAATAAATGACGACGAAGATTTTATAGCCAGCGAAGTGGGGATCGGCCGTAGGCTTGGCTTGGCCCCATACGTCGACTATTTAGGACACTGTTTGGGTCAAAACGTGACGTCCTACAGCGATATGGTGGAGTACAAAATTATGGATACAGATGTAAGACAATTTTTTTTTTGTTCAATATTTTTTTATTTAAACTTTTTGGAGGTTTTAGACGTAAAAAATGCAGTCATTTCCTGGTCTTGTGTTTTTTTTTGTCTTGTTATTTCCCGTTTATAGATTAATTTCTAACAGTGCAAAAATAATTGAAAACGGATGAGCTGTTTCGGAGATCACCTCCTACTGAGTTTCTCTTTCATAACTATCTTTTAATAATATTCGTATTGATTTCACAGACCAGTTCTATATATACATCCATATATCTGTTCATTATGATCTGCTTACCAATTTTCAGTTAAATTGCGGGAAAGTCATCGAACAGATGATTTTTTTAAATATCAATTTTAAATCTAAGCATGGATGGACTCAGTGCAGTATGGATTCTCATAATATTGAATGTCCTATTTTTTCAGAACATAATGAAACTTATAGAGCTATACCATGATGCTAAGGACTTGGATTTAATTATTGGTATAGCAATGGAAACGTCTGTGAGAAAAAGCTATTTGCCTCAAACGCTTTCTTGTATAATGAACGAACAAATTCATGAAACAATAAGAGCAAGTAGGGATTGGTATGAGAACCCAGGCTTTTTTACCAAAGGTAAGTGGAAAAAAAAAGAAATTGTGAAATTTATGCTTTTTTTATTCAGTGGGTGCAATCGTAGAAAGTGGTAAACGTACTTATTTATATCATACTGCTATTTTATATTTCACTACCAAAAGGCTACGGCCAGGTTCCTTTAACAAAAAAAAAAACCGGCCAAGCACGAGTCGGACTCGAGCACAAAGGGTTCCGTAGCAGCAAACAAAACAATATTTCAACGCTCATTCATATGTCAATTTGCACTCAACAGCAAAACTAAATTAGTTTTTCATAATATTAATGTAAAACAAAGTTACTGCCGCAGTTTTACGGAAAAGTCCCATATTTCAAAATCTAAATATCAAATCTTATTCAAACTATTTCGTTGAAAGTTCTTTTTACAAATACATTTTTTTAGTATGGAAATAAAAGAAAAAAATGTCCCCCCCTCTGGAAAAAATGTTTACGACTTTGAAAGCAAATATCTCATCAACGGTATAATTTTTTCACAGTTGTAGATATTCTTTTAACCCACAGTTACATGTATGGAGGCAACCCTATCTTAATTTCTCTAAATTACAACTGTACGGGGCTAATAGCCTCAAAGTAAAATGGCTGTGACATACAGACGGACAAGCAGACCGTGGATTAAACCGAGGTTCCGTTTTTGCCATTTTGCAATGGTACCCTAAAAACCAGGCACATCAGTCAATATAATATATACTCCGTCATACGTGTGGCAATTGATTTTTAAGAGATTATTTTTAGGGTTCCGTACCTCACAAGGAAAAAAAACGGAACACTTATAAGGCTTATATGATCACTTTGTTGTCCATCTGTCTGTCAAGCCTTTTATGTCGGGAACGCGTGGAGGTATCGAGTTGAAATTAAAACACTATACTCAAGTCTACAGTTTCTTGAAGCTGTGATAAAATTAAACTTCTTTTGTTTACGTAAAAAAAAAGACACGGCCATTTATGCCGCAAAAAACGTATATTTCGACACTCTCAAGGGAATCAAAATTTATAGGGTACCTCCCATTGACCTAGAATCATGAAATTTGGCAAGAAGGAATGTATTACAGCACATGTACAAAAAACAAAAAAACTGGAAACTGTAAATATGTAGTTTAATAACAAATTACCTACAAGGTTGTACGGAACCTTCGGTGTACGGATTACGGTTTTTTTTTTGTAATAGTGTAAATAGTTATTTAATATACTATCAATATGCACATTATGTGCAAATTACACAAAAACACTATGATAGTGTAATTACGCCGCACACGCGCACGCGCATTTATACGCAAATCTACAAAAACAATAAAACAAAGTCAACTTTTGTGTTTGTCCATTCGTCCGCTTTGTTCTTCTCCCCATTAGATTTTGATGGTGAAAACCAAATAAAAATCCATTGTATCAAATACCAGAAGGTTTACACAAATATTAAAGTACTTAGATGAACCTCAGAAAACATGAAGTTTTGACATGTCACTGTTAGAAAAATATGAAACATCCGAATGGACATTGAGATCGCTGTTCGATATGCAACGTTCAGCTTAGTGACGAAAGTTAAAAATCAATCAACCGTCACTGTTGTCACCCGTGCAATTGCACCCGTTTGAAGCAGGCGCGGGAAGTTAGTGACTGTTAATAAGTCTACGAGTATAATCAAGGATTGATTTTCAGAACAACAAGAGCAGGTTCGGAAATCATCGGTTGCTCTCTTAGTCTGCAATGCCGATGAGGGAGTCACAGAGATCCAGCGCAATGCCTTCAAGCTCATCGGTGCCGAGTAAGGAATATTCCTTTAAACCTTAGAGCATTCTAATTATGTATGAGAATAAAAATAGAGATATGCTATGTGGTGTAACTTTGAATGATAGGTACATTGAGGAATGAAATTTGACGACAACGTTGCGGTTTAAAAGAAGATGTTGTGCCAAGATTGAAAAGAGTATGCTTAGGAAAATAAATAATTGGATAATGTAAATGACTGAAAATTTGAAATTTGTGTAACTGTGACTGTTATTTAATGTATAAGTGTAAAATTTAAAAATCATTGATTAAATAATAATGTTTGTACCTTAAAGATATTTGCACGCCATGAGAAATGGCAGGCATGTCGTGAGCCAATCTTATTTAAGATCTTGCATGCATGTATTATTTTAATTCTGTATGTATACACATGTTTGAGCAAATAAAATTTCTTATTCTTAATAGTTTGGTAATCTTATGAGTGAAAAGCGACTAACAAAATGGATTTACAAGGCAGATGTGAGTGGTAACGCCGGGGTGTCCCTGACCGTGACCTTATTGGTCAAGTTCACAGAATGCTCTGGTGTGTAGTACTCGCAACCGGCGTGTTTGTATGAACAGATTTATGAACGTGGACGAGTCAAAAGGAGTATGAAAAGATGGGGCGTGGCAGGTAGCGGTCTATGGTTTCTGTCTATGGGATAAAAGCGTGAGTTTATGTATGTTCTAATATAATACTCCACATAATTGAGTTGCTATTTCAGTCATTCAATCACGTGGCCTATCATGAGCCCTTTAAGCGGTATTGTTAAGCCATTAAAACATACTACATAAAGGTGATGGTACGGAACCCAGCGTGGCAGCAGCGATTAGTAATAAAAAGTAAAAAAAAACTTGTTTTAATATTACAGCAATCTACTTGTTCAGTGTTCGGAGCTAAATAATATCGATTTCACGGTATGGGCTGACAATGCGTGTTATGCGACTACAACTGAAGTTGACATCGCAGTAACGACCACAACCGATGAAGTGAACACGGAAGCAACCGTCACAGATGCTGCGACCACCGAAGCGATCACCACTGAAGCTGTAACCACTGAAGCTGCGACGACTGAAGTCGTGACCTCAGAAGCCTCAACCACTGTCACCGATGCAGTGACCACAGAAGCCACGACAATCGAAGTAGTTTCTCCGGAGGCACCGACTACTGTCACAGAAGCTGCAACCACCGAAGCGATCACCACTGAAGCTGTGACCACTGAAGCTGCGACGACTGAAGTCGTGACCTCAGAAGCCTCAACCACTGTCACCGATGCAGTGACCACAGAAGCCACGACAATCGAAGTAGTTTCTCCGGAGGCACCGACTACTGTCACAGAAGCTGCGACCACCGAAGCGATCACCACTGAAGCTGTGACCACTGAAGCTGCGACGACTGAAGTCGTGACCTCAGAAGCCTCAACCACTGTCACCGATGCAGTGACCACAGAAGCCACGACAATCGAAGTAGTTTCTCCGGAGGCACCGACTACTGTCACAGAAGCTGCGACCACCGAAGCGATCACCACTGAAGCTGTGACCACTGAAGCTGCGACGACTGAAGTCGTGACCTCAGAAGCCTCAACCACTGTCACCGATGCAGTGACCACAGCAGCCACGACAATCGAAGTAGTTTCTCCGGAGGCCCCGACTACTGTCACAGAAGCTGCGACCACCGAAGCGATCACCACTGAAGCTGTGACCACTGAAGCTGCGACGACTGAAGTCGTGACCTCAGAAGCCTCAACCACTGTCACCGATGCAGTGACCACAGAAGCCACGACAATCGAAGTAGTTTCTCCGGAGGCACCGACTACTGTCACAGAAGCTGCGACCACCGAAGCGATCACCACTGAAGCTGTGACCACTGAAGCTGCGACGACTGAAGTCGTGACCTCAGAAGCCTCAACCACTGTCACCGATGCAGTGACCACAGAAGCCACGACAATCGAAGTAGTTTCTCCGGAGGCACCGACTACTGTCACAGAAGCTGCGACCACCGAAGCGATCACCACTGAAGCTGTGACCACTGAAGCTGCGACGACTGAAGCCGTGACCTCAGAAGCCTCAACCACTGTCACCGATGCAGTGACCACAGAAGCCACGACAATCGAAGTAGTTTCTCCGGAGGCACCGACTACTGTCACAGAAGCTGCGACCACCGAAGCGATCACCACTGAAGCTGTGACCACTGAAAATGCGACGACTGAAGTCGTGACCTCAGAAGCCTCAACCACTGTCACCGATGCAGTGACCACAGAAGCCACGACAATCGAAGTAGTTTCTCCGGAGGCACCGACTACTGTCACAGAAGCTGCGACCACCGAAGCGATCACCACTGAAGCTGTGACCACTGAAGCTGCGACGACTGAAGTCGTGACCTCAGAAGCCTCAACCACTGTCACCGATGCAGTGACCACAGAAGCCACGACAATCGAAGTAGTTTCTCCGGAGGCACCGACTACTGTCACAGAAGCTGCGACCACCGAAGCGATCACCACTGAAGCTGTGACCACTGAAGCTGCGACGACTGAAGTCGTGACCTCAGAAGCCTCAACCACTGTCACCGATGCAGTGACCACAGAAGCCACGACAATCGAAGTAGTTTCTCCGGAGGCACCGACTACTGTCACAGAAGCTGCGACCACCGAAGCGATCACCACTGAAGCTGTGACCACTGAAGCTGCGACGACTGAAGCCGTGACCTCAGAAGCCTCAACCACTGTCACCGATGCAGTGACCACAGAAGCCACGACAATCGAAGTAGTTTCTCCGGAGGCCCCGACTACTGTCACAGAAGCTGCGACCACCGAAGCGATCACCACTGAAGCTGTGACCACTGAAGCTGCGACGACTGAAGTCGTGACCTCAGAAGCCTCAACCACTGTCACCGATGCAGTGACCACAGAAGCCACGACAATCGAAGTAGTTTCTCCGGAGGCCCCGACTACTGTCACAGAAGCTGCGACCACCGAAGCGATCACCACTGAAGCTGTGACCACTGAAGCTGCGACGACTGAAGTCGTGACCTCAGAAGCCTCAACCACTGTCACCGATGCAGTGACCACAGAAGCCACGACAATCAAAGTAGTTTCTCCGGAGGCACCGACTACTGTCACAGAAGCTGCGACCACCGAAGCGATCACCACTGAAGCTGTGACCACTGAAGCTGCGACGACTGAAGTCGTGACCTCAGAAGCCTCAACCACTGTCACCGATGCAGTGACCACAGAAGCCACGACAATCGAAGTAGTTTCTCCGGAGGCACCGACTACTGTCACAGAAGCTGCGACCACCGAAGCGATCACCACTGAAGCTGTGACCACTGAAGCTGCGACGACTGAAGTCGTGACCTCAGAAGCCTCAACCACTGTCACCGATGCAGTGACCACAGAAGCCACCACAATCGAAGTAGTTTCTCCGGAGGCACCGACTACTGTCACAGAAGCTGCGACCACCGAAGCGATCACCACTGAAGCTGTGACCACTGAAGCTGCGACGACTGAAGTCGTGACCTCAGAAGCCTCAACCACTGTCACCGATGCAGTGACCACAGAAGCCACGACAATCGAAGTAGTTTCTCCGGAGGCACCGACTACTGTCACAGAAGCTGCGACCACCGAAGCGATCACCACTGAAGCTGTGACCACTGAAGCTGCGACGACTGAAGTCGTGACCTCAGAAGCCTCAACCACTGTCACCGATGCAGTGACCACAGAAGCCACGACAATCGAAGTAGTTTCTCCGGAGGCCCCGACTACTGTCACAGAAGCTGCGACCACCGAAGCGATCACCACTGAAGCTGTGACCACTGAAGCTGCGACGACTGAAGTCGTGACCTCAGAAGCCTCAACCACTGTCACCGATGCAGTGACCACAGAAGCCACGACAATCGAAGTAGTTTCTCCAGAGGCACCGACTACTGTCACAGAAGCTGCGACCACCGAAGCGATCACCACTGAAGCTGTGACCACTGAAGCTGCGACGACTGAAGTCGTGACCTCAGAAGCCTCAACCACTGTCACCGATGCAGTGACCACAGAAGCCACGACAATCGAAGTAGTTTCTCCGGAGGCACCGACTACTGTCACAGAAGCTGCGACCACCGAAGCGATCACCACTGAAGCTGTGACCACTGAAGCTGCGACGACTGAAGTCGTGACCTCAGAAGCCTCAACCACTGTCACCGATGCAGTGACCACAGAAGCCACGACAATCGAAGTAGTTTCTCCGGAGGCCCCGACTACTGTCACAGAAGCTGCGACCACCGAAGCGATCACCACTGAAGCTGTGACCACTGAAGCTGCGACGACTGAAGTCGTGACCTCAGAAGCCTCAACCACTGTCACCGATGCAGTGACCACAGAAGCCACGACAATCGAAGTAGTTTCTCCGGAGGCCCCGACTACTGTCACAGAAGCTGCGACCACCGAAGCGATCACCACTGAAGCTGCGACGACTGAAGTCGTGACCTCAGAAGCCTCAACCACTGTCACCGATGCAGTGACCACAGAAGCCACGACAATCGAAGTAGTTTCTCCGGAGGCACCGACTACTGTCACAGAAGCTGCGACCACCGAAGCGATCACCACTGAAGCTGTGACCACTGAAGCTGCGACGACTGAAGTCGTGACCTCAGAAGCCTCAACCACTGTCACCGATGCAGTGACCACAGAAGCCACGACAATCGAAGTAGTTTCTCCGGAGGCACCGACTACTGTCACAGAAGCTGCGACCACCGAAGCGATCACCACTGAAGCTGTGACCACTGAAGCTGCGACGACTGAAGTCGTGACCCCAGAAGCCTCAACCACTGTCACCGATGCAGTGACCACAGAAGCCACGACAATCGAAGTAGTTTCTCCGGAGGCACCGACTACTGTCACAGAAGCTGCGACCACCGAAGCGATCACCACTGAAGCTGTGACCACTGAAGCTGCGACGACTGAAGTCGTGACCTCAGAAGCCTCAACCACTGTCACCGATGCAGTGACCACAGAAGCCACGACAATCGAAGTAGTTTCTCCGGAGGCCCCGACTACTGTCACAGAAGCTGCGACCACCGAAGCGATCACCACTGAAGCTGTGACCACTGAAGCTGCGACGACTGAAGCCGTGACCTCAGAAGCCTCAACCACTGTCACCGATGCAGTGACCACAGAAGCCACGACAATCGAAGTAGTTTCTCCGGAGGCACCGACTACTGTCACAGAAGCTGCGACCACCGAAGCGATCACCACTGAAGCTGTGACCACTGAAGCTGCGACGACTGAAGTCGTAACCTCAGAAGCCTCAACCACTGTCACCGATGCAGTGACCACAGAAGCCACGACAATCGAAGTAGTTTCTCCGGAGGCACCGACTACTGTCACAGAAGCTGCGACCACCGAAGCGATCACCACTGAAGCTGTGACCACTGAAGCTGCGACGACTGAAGTCGTGACCTCAGAAGCCTCAACCACTATCACCGATGCAGTGACCACAGAAGCCACGACAATCGAAGTAGTTTCTCCGGAGGCACCGACTACTGTCACAGAAGCTGCGACCACCGAAGCGATCACCACTGAAGCTGTGACCACTGAAGCTGCGACGACTGAAGCCGTGACCTCAGAAGCCTCAACCACTGTCACCGATGCAGTGACCACAGAAGCCACGACAATCGAAGTAGTTTCTCCGGAGGCACCGACTACTGTCACAGAAGCTGCGACCACCGAAGCGATCACCACTGAAGCTGTGACCACTGAAGCTGCGACGACTGAAGTCGTGACCTCAGAAGCCTCAACCACTGTCACCGATGCAGTGACCACAGAAGCCACGACAATCGAAGTAGTTTCTCCGGAGGCACCGACTACTGTCACAGAAGCTGCGACCACCGAAGCGATCACCACTGAAGCTGTGACCACTGAAGCTGCGACGACTGAAGTCGTGACCCCAGAAGCCTCAACCACTGTCACCGATGCAGTGACCACAGAAGCCACGACAATCGAAGTAGTTTCCCCGGAGGCACCGACTACTGTAACAGAAGCTGCGACCACCGAAGCGATCACCACTGAAGCTGTGACCACTGAAGCTGCGACGACTGAAGTCGTGACCTCAGAAGCCTCAACCACTGTCACCGATGCAGTGACCACAGCAGCCACGACAATCGAAGTAGTTTCTCCGGAGGCACCGACTACTGTCACAGAAGCTGCGACCACCGAAGCGATCACCACTGAAGCTGTGACCACTGAAGCTGCGACGACTGAAGTCGTGACCTCAGAAGCCTCAACCACTGTCACCGATGCAGTGACCACAGAAGCCACGACAATCGAAGTAGTTTCTCCGGAGGCACCGACTACTGTCACAGAAGCTGCGACCACCGAAGCGATCACCACTGAAGTTGTGACCACTGAAGCTGCGGCGACTGAAGTCGTGACCCCAGAAGCCTCAACCACTGTCACCGATGCAGTGACCACAGAAGCCACGACAATCGAAGTAGTTTCTCCGGAGGCACCGACTACTGTCACAGAAGCTGCGACCACCGAAGCGATCACCACTGAAGCTGTGACCACTGAAGCTGCGACGACTGAAGTCGTGACCTCAGAAGCCTCAACCACTGTCACCGATGCAGTGACCACAGAAGCCACGACAATCGAAGTAGTTTCTCCGGAGGCCCCGACTACTGTCACAGAAGCTGCGACCACCGAAGCGATCACCACTGAAGCTGTGACCACTGAAGCTGCGACGACTGAAGCCGTGACCTCAGAAGCCTCAACCACTGTCACCGATGCAGTGACCACAGAAGCCACGACAATCGAAGTAGTTTCTCCGGAGGCACCGACTACTGTCACAGAAGCTGCGACCACCGAAGCGATCACCACTGAAGCTGTGACCACTGAAGCTGCGACGACTGAAGTCGTGACCTCAGAAGCCTCAACCACTGTCACCGATGCAGTGACCACAGAAGCCACGACAATCGAAGTAGTTTCTCCGGAGGCACCGACTACTGTCACAGAAGCTGCGACCACCGAAGCGATCACCACTGAAGCTGTGACCACTGAAGCTGCGACGACTGAAGCCGTGACCTCAGAAGCCTCAACCACTGTCACCGATGCAGTGACCACAGAAGCCACGACAATCGAAGTAGTTTCTCCGGAGGCACCGACTACTGTCACAGAAGCTGCGACCACCGAAGCGATCACCACTGAAGCTGTGACCACTGAAGCTGCGACGACTGAAGTCGTGACCTCAGAAGCCTCAACCACTGTCACCGATGCAGTGACCACAGCAGCCACGACAATCGAAGTAGTTTCTCCGGAGGCCCCGACTACTGTCACAGAAGCTGCGACCACCGAAGCGATCACCACTGAAGCTGTGACCACTGAAGCTGCGACGACTGAAGTCGTGACCTCAGAAGCCTCAACCACTGTTACCGATGCAGTGACCACAGAAGCCACGACAATCGAAGTAGTTTCTCCGGAGGCACCGACTACTGTCACAGAAGCTGCGACCACCGAAGCGATCACCACTGAAGCTGTGACCACTGAAGCTGCGACGACTGAAGTCGTGACCTCAGAAGCCTCAACCACTGTCACCGATGCAGTGACCACAGAAGCCACGACAATCGAAGTAGTTTCTCCGGAGGCACCGACTACTGTCACAGAAGCTGCGACCACCGAAGCGATCACCACTGAAGCTGTGACCACTGAAGCTGCGACGACTGAAGTCGTGACCTCAGAAGCCTCAACCACTGTCACCGATGCAGTGACCACAGAAGCCACGACAATCGAAGTAGTTTCTCCGGAGGCACCGACTACTGTCACAGAAGCTGCGACCACCGAAGCGATCACCACTGAAGCTGTGACCACTGAAGCTGCGACGACTGAAGTCGTGACCCCAGAAGCCTCAACCACTGTCACCGATGCAGTGACCACAGAAGCCACGACAATCGAAGTAGTTTCTCCGGAGGCACCGACTACTGTCACAGAAGCTGCGACCACCGAAGCGATCACCACTGAAGCTGTGACCACTGAAGCTGCGACGACTGAAGTCGTGACCTCAGAAGCCTCAACCACTGTCACCGATGCAGTGACCACAGAAGCCACGACAATCGAAGTAGTTTCTCCGGAGGCCCCGACTACTGTCACAGAAGCTGCGACCACCGAAGCGATCACCACTGAAGCTGTGACCACTGAAGCTGCGACGACTGAAGCCGTGACCTCAGAAGCCTCAACCACTGTCACCGATGCAGTGACCACAGAAGCCACGACAATCGAAGTAGTTTCTCCGGAGGCACCGACTACTGTCACAGAAGCTGCGACCACCGAAGCGATCACCACTGAAGCTGTGACCACTGAAGCTGCGACGACTGAAGTCGTGACCTCAGAAGCCTCAACCACTGTCACCGATGCAGTGACCACAGAAGCCACGACAATCGAAGTAGTTTCTCCGGAGGCACCGACTACTGTCACAGAAGCTGCGACCACCGAAGCGATCACCACTGAAGCTGTGACCACTGAAGCTGCGACGACTGAAGCCGTGACCTCAGAAGCCTCAACCACTGTCACCGATGCAGTGACCACAGAAGCCACGACAATCGAAGTAGTTTCTCCGGAGGCACCGACTACTGTCACAGAAGCTGCGACCACCGAAGCGATCACCACTGAAGCTGTGACCACTGAAGCTGCGACGACTGAAGTCGTGACCTCAGAAGCCTCAACCACTGTCACCGATGCAGTGACCACAGCAGCCACGACAATCGAAGTAGTTTCTCCGGAGGCCCCGACTACTGTCACAGAAGCTGCGACCACCGAAGCGATCACCACTGAAGCTGTGACCACTGAAGCTGCGACGACTGAAGTCGTGACCTCAGAAGCCTCAACCACTGTTACCGATGCAGTGACCACAGAAGCCACGACAATCGAAGTAGTTTCTCCGGAGGCACCGACTACTGTCACAGAAGCTGCGACCACCGAAGCGATCACCACTGAAGCTGTGACCACTGAAGCTGCGACGACTGAAGCCGTGACCTCAGAAGCCTCAACCACTGTCACCGATGCAGTGACCACAGAAGCCACGACAATCGAAGTAGTTTCTCCGGAGGCACCGACTACTGTCACAGAAGCTGCGACCACCGAAGCGATCACCACTGAAGCTGTGACCACTGAAGCTGCGACGACTGAAGTCGTGACCTCAGAAGCCTCAACCACTGTCACCGATGCAGTGACCACAGAAGCCACGACAATCGAAGTAGTTTCTCCGGAGGCACCGACTACTGTCACAGAAGCTGCGACCACCGAAGCGATCACCACTGAAGCTGTGACCACTGAAGCTGCGACGACTGAAGCCGTGACCTCAGAAGCCTCAACCACTGTCACCGATGCAGTGACCACAGAAGCCACGACAATCGAAGTAGTTTCTCCGGAGGCACCGACTACTGTCACAGAAGCTGCGACCACCGAAGCGATCACCACTGAAGCTGTGACCACTGAAGCTGCGACGACTGAAGCCGTGACCTCAGAAGCCTCAACCACTGTCACCGATGCAGTGACCACAGAAGCCACGACAATCGAAGTAGTTTCTCCGGAGGCACCGACTACTGTCACAGAAGCTGCGACCACCGAAGCGATCACCACTGAAGCTGTGACCACTGAAGCTGCGACGACTGAAGTCGTGACCTCAGAAGCCTCAACCACTGTCACCGATGCAGTGACCACAGCAGCCACGACAATCGAAGTAGTTTCTCCGGAGGCCCCGACTACTGTCACAGAAGCTGCGACCACCGAAGCGATCACCACTGAAGCTGTGACCACTGAAGCTGCGACGACTGAAGTCGTGACCTCAGAAGCCTCAACCACTGTTACCGATGCAGTGACCACAGAAGCCACGACAATCGAAGTAGTTTCTCCGGAGGCACCGACTACTGTCACAGAAGCTGCGACCACCGAAGCGATCACCACTGAAGCTGTGACCACTGAAGCTGCGACGACTGAAGCCGTGACCTCAGAAGCCTCAACCACTGTCACCGATGCAGTGACCACAGAAGCCACGACAATCGAAGTAGTTTCTCCGGAGGCACCGACTACTGTCACAGAAGCTGCGACCACCGAAGCGATCACCACTGAAGCTGTGACCACTGAAGCTGCGACGACTGAAGTCGTGACCTCAGAAGCCTCAACCACTGTCACCGATGCAGTGACCACAGAAGCCACCACAATCGAAGTAGTTTCTCCGGAGGCACCGACTACTGTCACAGAAGCTGCGACCACCGAAGCGATCACCACTGAAGCTGTGACCACTGAAGCTGCGACGACTGAAGTCGTGACCTCAGAAGCCTCAACCACTGTCACCGATGCAGTGACCACAGAAGCCACGACAATCGAAGTAGTTTCTCCGGAGGCACCGACTACTGTCACAGAAGCTGCGACCACCGAAGCGATCACCACTGAAGCTGTGACCACTGAAGCTGCGACGACTGAAGTCGTGACCTCAGAAGCCTCAACCACTGTCACCGATGCAGTGACCACAGCAGCCACGACAATCGAAGTAGTTTCTCCGGAGGCCCCGACTACTGTCACAGAAGCTGCGACCACCGAAGCGATCACCACTGAAGCTGCGACGACTGAAGTCGTGACCTCAGAAGCCTCAACCACTGTCACCGATGCAGTGACCACAGAAGCCACGACAATCGAAGTAGTTTCTCCGGAGGCACCGACTACTGTCACAGAAGCTGCGACCACCGAAGCGATCACCACTGAAGCTGTGACCACTGAAGCTGCGACGACTGAAGTCGTGACCTCAGAAGCCTCAACCACTGTCACCGATGCAGTGACCACAGAAGCGACGACAATCGAAGTAGTTTCTCCGGAGGCACCGACTACTGTCACAGAAGCTGCGACCACCGAAGCGATCATCACTGAAGCTGTGACCACTGAAGCTGCGACGACTGAAGTCGTGACCTCAGAAGCCTCAACCACTGTCACCGATGCAGTGACCACAGAAGCGACGACAATCGAAGTAGTTTCTCCGGAGGCACCGACTACTGTCACAGAAGCTGCGACCACCGAAGCGATCATCACTGAAGCTGTGACCACTGAAGCTGCGACGACTGAAGTCGTGACCTCAGAAGCCTCAACCACTGTCACCGATGCAGTGACCACAGAAGCCACGACAATCGAAGTAGTTTCTCCGGAGGCACCGACTACTGTCACAGAAGCTGCGACCACCGAAGCGATCACCACTGAAGCTGCGACGACTGAAGTCGTGACCTCAGAAGCCTCAACCACTGTCACCGATGCAGTGACCACAGAAGCCACGACAATCGAAGTAGTTCCTCCGGAGGCACCGACTACTGTCACAGATGCTTCGACCACCGAAGCGATCACCACTGAAGCTGTGACCACTGAAGCTGCGACGACTGAAGTCGTGACCTCAGAAGCCTCAACCACTGTCACCGATGCAGTGACCACAGAAGCCACGACAATCGAAGTAGTTTCTCCGGAGGCACCGACTACTGTCACAGAAGCTGCGACCACCGAAGCGATCACCACTGAAGCTGTGACCACTGAAGCTGCGACGACTGAAGTCGTGACCTCAGAAGCCTCAACCACTGTCACCGATGCAGTGACCACAGCAGCCACGACAATCGAAGTAGTTTCTCCGGAGGCCCCGACTACTGTCACAGAAGCTGCGACCACCGAAGCGATCACCACTGAAGCTGTGACCACTGAAGCTGCGACGACTGAAGTCGTGACCTCAGAAGCCTCAACCACTGTCACCGATGCAGTGACCACAGAAGCCACGACAATCGAAGTAGTTTCTCCGGAGGCACCGACTACTGTCACAGAAGCTGCGACCACCGAAGCGATCACCACTGAAGCTGTGACCACTGAAGCTGCGACGACTGAAGTCGTGACCTCAGAAGCCTCAACCACTGTCACCGATGCAGTGACCACAGAAGCCACGACAATCGAAGTAGTTTCTCCGGAGGCACCGACTACTGTCACAGAAGCTGCGACCACCGAAGCGATCACCACTGAAGCTGTGACCACTGAAGCTGCGACGACTGAAGTCGTGACCTCAGAAGCCTCAACCACTGTCACCGATGCAGTGACCACAGAAGCCACGACAATCGAAGTAGTTTCTCCGGAGGCACCGACTACTGTCACAGAAGCTGCGACCACCGAAGCGATCACCACTGAAGCTGTGACCACTGAAGCTGCGACGACTGAAGCCGTGACCTCAGAAGCCTCAACCACTGTCACCGATGCAGTGACCACAGAAGCCACGACAATCGAAGTAGTTTCTCCGGAGGCACCGACTACTGTCACAGAAGCTGCGACCACCGAAGCGATCACCACTGAAGCTGTGACCACTGAAGCTGCGACGACTGAAGTCGTGACCTCAGAAGCCTCAACCACTGTAACCGATGCAGTGACCACAGAAGCCACGACAATCGAAGTAGTTTCTCCGGAGGCACCGACTACTGTCACAGAAGCTGCGACCACCGAAGCGATCACCACTGAAGCTGTGACCACTGAAGCTGCGACGACTGAAGTCGTGACCTCAGAAGCCTCAACCACTGTCACCGATGCAGTGACCACAGAAGCCACCACAATCGAAGTAGTTTCTCCGGAGGCACCGACTACTGTCACAGAAGCTGCGACCACCGAAGCGATCACCACTGAAGCTGTGACCACTGAAGCTGCGACGACTGAAGTCGTGACCTCAGAAGCCTCAACCACTGTCACCGATGCAGTGACCACAGAAGCCACGACAATCGAAGTAGTTTCTCCGGAGGCACCGACTACTGTCACAGAAGCTGCGACCACCGAAGCGATCACCACTGAAGCTGTGACCACTGAAGCTGCGACGACTGAAGTCGTGACCTCAGAAGCCTCAACCACTGTCACCGATGCAGTGACCACAGAAGCCACGACAATCAAAGTAGTTTCTCCGGAGGCCCCGACTACTGTCACAGAAGCTGCGACCACCGAAGCGATCACCACTGAAGCTGTGACCACTGAAGCTGCGACGACTGAAGTCGTGACCTCAGAAGCCTCAACCACTATCACCGATGCAGTGACCACAGAAGCCACGACAATCGAAGTAGTTTCTCCGGAGGCACCGACTACTGTCACAGAAGCTGCGACCACCGAAGCGATCACCACTGAAGCTGTGACCACTGAAGCTGCGACGACTGAAGCCGTGACCTCAGAAGCCTCAACCACTGTCACCGATGCAGTGACCACAGAAGCCACGACAATCGAAGTAGTTTCTCCGGAGGCACCGACTACTGTCACAGAAGCTGCGACCACCGAAGCGATCACCACTGAAGCTGTGACCACTGAAGCTGCGACGACTGAAGTCGTGACCTCAGAAGCCTCAACCACTGTCACCGATGCAGTGACCACAGCAGCCACGACAATCGAAGTAGTTTCTCCGGAGGCCCCGACTACTGTCACAGAAGCTGCGACCACCGAAGCGATCACCACTGAAGCTGTGACCACTGAAGCTGCGACGACTGAAGTCGTGACCTCAGAAGCCTCAACCACTGTCACCGATGCAGTGACCACAGAAGCCACGACAATCGAAGTAGTTTCTCCGGAGGCACCGACTACTGTCACAGAAGCTGCGACCACCGAAGCGATCACCACTGAAGCTGTGACCACTGAAGCTGCGACGACTGAAGTCGTGACCTCAGAAGCCTCAACCACTGTCACCGATGCAGTGACCACAGAAGCCACGACAATCGAAGTAGTTTCTCCGGAGGCCCCGACTACTGTCACAGAAGCTGCGACCACCGAAGCGATCACCACTGAAGCTGTGACCACTGAAGCTGCGACGACTGAAGCCGTGACCTCAGAAGCCTCAACCACTGTCACCGATGCAGTGACCACAGAAGCCACGACAATCGAAGTAGTTTCTCCGGAGGCACCGACTACTGTCACAGAAGCTGCGACCACCGAAGCGATCACCACTGAAGCTGTGACCACTGAAGCTGCGACGACTGAAGTCGTAACCTCAGAAGCCTCAACCACTGTCACCGATGCAGTGACCACAGAAGCCACGACAATCGAAGAAGTTTCTCCGGAGGCACCGACTACTGTCACAGAAGCTGCGACCACCGAAGCGATCACCACTGAAGCTGTGACCACTGAAGCTGCGACGACTGAAGTCGTGACCTCAGAAGCCTCAACCACTATCACCGATGCAGTGACCACAGAAGCCACGACAATCGAAGTAGTTTCTCCGGAGGCACCGACTACTGTCACAGAAGCTGCGACCACCGAAGCGATCACCACTGAAGCTGTGACCACTGAAGCTGCGACGACTGAAGCCGTGACCTCAGAAGCCTCAACCACTGTCACCGATGCAGTGACCACAGAAGCCACGACAATCGAAGTAGTTTCTCCGGAGGCACCGACTACTGTCACAGAAGCTGCGACCACCGAAGCGATCACCACTGAAGCTGTGACCACTGAAGCTGCGACGACTGAAGTCGTGACCTCAGAAGCCTCAACCACTGTCACCGATGCAGTGACCACAGAAGCCACGACAATCGAAGTAGTTTCTCCGGAGGCACCGACTACTGTCACAGAAGCTGCGACCACCGAAGCGATCACCACTGAAGCTGTGACCACTGAAGCTGCGACGACTGAAGTCGTGACCCCAGAAGCCTCAACCACTGTCACCGATGCAGTGACCACAGAAGCCACGACAATCGAAGTAGTTTCCCCGGAGGCACCGACTACTGTAACAGAAGCTGCGACCACCGAAGCGATCACCACTGAAGCTGTGACCACTGAAGCTGCGACGACTGAAGTCGTGACCTCAGAAGCCTCAACCACTGTCACCGATGCAGTGACCACAGAAGCCACGACAATCGAAGTAGTTTCTCCGGAGGCACCGACTACTGTCACAGAAGCTGCGACCACCGAAGCGATCACCACTGAAGCTGTGACCACTGAAGCTGCGACGACTGAAGTCGTGACCTCAGAAGCCTCAACCACTGTCACCGATGCAGTGACCACAGAAGCCACGACAATCGAAGTAGTTTCTCCGGAGGCACCGACTACTGTCACAGAAGCTGCGACCACCGAAGCGATCACCACTGAAGCTGTGACCACTGAAGCTGCGACGACTGAAGTCGTGACCCCAGAAGCCTCAACCACTGTCACCGATGCAGTGACCACAGAAGCCACGACAATCGAAGTAGTTTCTCCGGAGGCACCGACTACTGTCACAGAAGCTGCGACCACCGAAGCGATCACCACTGAAGCTGTGACCACTGAAGCTGCGACGACTGAAGTCGTGACCTCAGAAGCCTCAACCACTGTAACCGATGCAGTGACCACAGAAGCCACGACAATCGAAGTAGTTTCTCCGGAGGCACCGACTACTGTCACAGAAGCTGCGACCACCGAAGCGATCACCACTGAAGCTGTGACCACTGAAGCTGCGACGACTGAAGTCGTGACCTCAGAAGCCTCAACCACTGTCACCGATGCAGTGACCACAGAAGCCACCACAATCGAAGTAGTTTCTCCGGAGGCACCGACTACTGTCACAGAAGCTGCGACCACCGAAGCGATCACCACTGAAGCTGTGACCACTGAAGCTGCGACGACTGAAGTCGTGACCTCAGAAGCCTCAACCACTGTCACCGATGCAGTGACCACAGAAGCCACGACAATCGAAGTAGTTTCTCCGGAGGCACCGACTACTGTCACAGAAGCTGCGACCACCGAAGCGATCACCACTGAAGCTGTGACCACTGAAGCTGCGACGACTGAAGTCGTGACCTCAGAAGCCTCAACCACTGTCACCGATGCAGTGACCACAGAAGCCACGACAATCGAAGTAGTTTCTCCGGAGGCCCCGACTACTGTCACAGAAGCTGCGACCACCGAAGCGATCACCACTGAAGCTGTGACCACTGAAGCTGCGACGACTGAAGTCGTGACCTCAGAAGCCTCAACCACTATCACCGATGCAGTGACCACAGAAGCCACGACAATCGAAGTAGTTTCTCCGGAGGCACCGACTACTGTCACAGAAGCTGCGACCACCGAAGCGATCACCACTGAAGCTGTGACCACTGAAGCTGCGACGACTGAAGCCGTGACCTCAGAAGCCTCAACCACTGTCACCGATGCAGTGACCACAGAAGCCACGACAATCGAAGTAGTTTCTCCGGAGGCACCGACTACTGTCACAGAAGCTGCGACCACCGAAGCGATCACCACTGAAGCTGTGACCACTGAAGCTGCGACGACTGAAGTCGTGACCTCAGAAGCCTCAACCACTGTCACCGATGCAGTGACCACAGCAGCCACGACAATCGAAGTAGTTTCTCCGGAGGCCCCGACTACTGTCACAGAAGCTGCGACCACCGAAGCGATCACCACTGAAGCTGTGACCACTGAAGCTGCGACGACTGAAGTCGTGACCTCAGAAGCCTCAACCACTGTCACCGATGCAGTGACCACAGAAGCCACGACAATCGAAGTAGTTTCTCCGGAGGCACCGACTACTGTCACAGAAGCTGCGACCACCGAAGCGATCACCACTGAAGCTGTGACCACTGAAGCTGCGACGACTGAAGTCGTGACCTCAGAAGCCTCAACCACTGTCACCGATGCAGTGACCACAGAAGCCACGACAATCGAAGTAGTTTCTCCGGAGGCACCGACTACTGTCACAGAAGCTGCGACCACCGAAGCGATCACCACTGAAGCTGTGACCACTGAAGCTGCGACGACTGAAGCCGTGACCTCAGAAGCCTCAACCACTGTCACCGATGCAGTGACCACAGAAGCCACGACAATCGAAGTAGTTTCTCCGGAGGCACCGACTACTGTCACAGAAGCTGCGACCACCGAAGCGATCACCACTGAAGCTGTGACCACTGAAGCTGCGACGACTGAAGTCGTGACCTCAGAAGCCTCAACCACTGTCACCGATGCAGTGACCACAGAAGCCACGACAATCGAAGTAGTTTCTCCGGAGGCACCGACTACTGTCACAGAAGCTGCGACCACCGAAGCGATCACCACTGAAGCTGTGACCACTGAAGCTGCGACGACTGAAGCCTTGACCTCAGAAGCCTCAACCACTGTCACCGATGCAGTGACCACAGAAGCCACGACAATCGAAGTAGTTTCTCCGGAGGCACCGACTACTGTCACAGAAGCTGCGACCACCGAAGCGATCACCACTGAAGCTGTGACCACTGAAGCTGCGACGACTGAAGTCGTGACCTCAGAAGCCTCAACCACTGTAACCGATGCAGTGACCACAGAAGCCACGACAATCGAAGTAGTTTCTCCGGAGGCACCGACTACTGTCACAGAAGCTGCGACCACCGAAGCGATCACCACTGAAGCTGTGACCACTGAAGCTGCGACGACTGAAGTCGTGACATCAGAAGCCTCAACCACTGTCACCGATGCAGTGACCACAGAAGCCACGACAATCGAAGTAGTTTCTCCGGAGGCACCGACTACTGTCACAGAAGCTGCGACCACCGAAGCGATCACCACTGAAGCTGTGACCACTGAAGCTGCGACGACTGAAGTCGTGACTTCAGAAGCCTCAACCACTGTAACCGATGCAGTGACCACAGAAGCCACGACAATCGAAGTAGTTTCTCCGGAGGCACCGACTACTGTCACAGAAGCTGCGACCACCGAAGCGATCGCCACTGAAGCTGTGACCACTGAAGCTGCGACGACTGAAGTCGTGACCTCAGAAGCCTCAACCACTGTCACCGATGCAGTGACCACAGAAGCCACGACAATCGAAGTAGTTTCTCCGGAGGCACCGACTACTGCCACAGAAGCTGCGACCACCGAAGCGATCACCACTGAAGCTGTGACCACTGAAGCTGCGACGACTGAAGTCGTGACCTCAGAAGCCTCAACCACTGTCACCGATGCAGTGACCACAGAAGCCACGACAATCGAAGTAGTTTCTCCGGAGGCACCGACTACTGTCACAGAAGCTGCGACCACCGAAGCGATCACCACTGAAGCTGTGACCACTGAAGCTGCGACGACTGAAGTCGTGACCTCAGAAGCCTCAACCACTGTCACCGATGCAGTGACCACAGAAGCCACGACAATCGAAGTAGTTTCTCCGGAGGCACCGACTACTGTCACAGAAGCTGCGACCACCGAAGCGATCACCACTGAAGCTGTGACCACTGAAGCTGCGACGACTGAAGTCGTGACCTCAGAAGCCTCAACCACTGTAACCGATGCAGTGACCACAGAAGCCACGACAATCGAAGTAGTTTCTCCGGAGGCACCGACTACTGTCACAGAAGCTGCGACCACCGAAGCGATCACCACTGAAGCTGTGACCACTGAAGCTGCGACGACTGAAGTCGTGACCTCAGAAGCCTCAACCACTGTCACCGATGCAGTGACCACAGAAGCCACGACAATCGAAGTAGTTTCTCCGGAGGCACCGACTACTGTCACAGAAGCTGCGACCACCGAAGCGATCACCACTGAAGCTGTGACCACTGAAGCTGCGACGACTGAAGTCGTGACTTCAGAAGCCTCAACCACTGTAACCGATGCAGTGACCACAGAAGCCACGACAATCGAAGTAGTTTCTCCGGAGGCACCGACTACTGTCACAGAAGCTGCGACCACCGAAGCGATCGCCACTGAAGCTGTGACCACTGAAGCTGCGACGACTGAAGTCGTGACCTCAGAAGCCTCAACCACTGTCACCGATGCAGTGACCACAGAAGCCACGACAATCGAAGTAGTTTCTCCGGAGGCACCGACTACTGCCACAGAAGCTGCGACCACCGAAGCGATCACCACTGAAGCTGTGACCACTGAAGCTGCGACGACTGAAGTCGTGACCTCAGAAGCCTCAACCACTGTCACCGATGCAGTGACCACAGAAGCCACGACAATCGAAGTAGTTTCTCCGGAGGCACCGACTACTGTCACAGAAGCTGCGACCACCGAAGCGATCGCCACTGAAGCTGTGACCACTGAAGCTGCGACGACTGAAGTCGTGACCTCAGAAGCCTCAACCACTGTCACCGATGCAGTGACCACAGAAGCCACGACAATCGAAGTAGTTTCTCCGGAGGCACCGACTACTGCCACAGAAGCTGCGACCACCGAAGCGATCACCACTGAAGCTGTGACCACTGAAGCTGCGACGACTGAAGTCGTGACCTCAGAAGCCTCAACCACTGTCACCGATGCAGTGACCACAGAAGCCACGACAATCGAAGTAGTTTCTCCGGAGGCACCGACTACTGTCACAGAAGCTGCGACCACCGAAGCGATCACCACTGAAGCTGTGACCACTGAAGCTGCGACGACTGAAGTCGTGACCTCAGAAGCCTCAACCACTGTCACCGATGCAGTGACCACAGAAGCCACGACAATCGAAGTAGTTTCTCCGGAGGCACCGACTACTGTCACAGAAGCTGCGACCACCGAAGCGATCACCACTGAAGCTGTGACCACTGAAGCTGCGACGACTGAAGTCGTGACCTCAGAAGCCTCAACCACTGTCACCGATGCAGTGACCACAGAAGCCACGACAATCGAAGTAGTTTCTCCGGAGGCACCGACTACTGTCACAGAAGCTGCGACCACCGAAGCGATCACCACTGAAGCTGTGACCACTGAAGCTGCGACGACTGAAGTCGTGACCCCAGAAGCCTCAACCACTGTCACCGATGCAGTGACCACAGAAGCCACGACAATCGAAGTAGTTTCTCCGGAGGCACCGACTACTGTCACAGAAGCTGCGACCACCGAAGCGATCACCACTGAAGCTGTGACCACTGAAGCTGCGACGACTGAAGTCGTGACCTCAGAAGCCTCAACCACTGTAACCGATGCAGTGACCACAGAAGCCACGACAATCGAAGTAGTTTCTCCGGAGGCACCGACTACTGTCACAGAAGCTGCGACCACCGAAGCGATCACCACTGAAGCTGTGACCACTGAAGCTGCGACGACTGAAGTCGTGACCTCAGAAGCCTCAACCACTGTCACCGATGCAGTGACCACAGAAGCCACGACAATCGAAGTAGTTTCTCCGGAGGCACCGACTACTGTCACAGAAGCTGCGACCACCGAAGCGATCACCACTGAAGCTGTGACCACTGAAGCTGCGACGACTGAAGTCGTGACCTCAGAAGCCTCAACCACTGTAACCGATGCAGTGACCACAGAAGCCACGACAATCGAAGTAGTTTCTCCGGAGGCACCGACTACTGTCACAGAAGCTGCGACCACCGAAGCGATCACCACTGAAGCTGTGACCACTGAAGCTGCGACGACTGAAGTCGTGACCTCAGAAGCCTCAACCACTGTCACCGATGCAGTGACCACAGAAGCCACGACAATCGAAGTAGTTTCTCCGGAGGCACCGACTACTGTCACAGAAGCTGCGACCACCGAAGCGATCACCACTGAAGCTGTGACCACTGAAGCTGCGACGACTGAAGTCGTGACTTCAGAAGCCTCAACCACTGTAACCGATGCAGTGACCACAGAAGCCACGACAATCGAAGTAGTTTCTCCGGAGGCACCGACTACTGTCACAGAAGCTGCGACCACCGAAGCGATCGCCACTGAAGCTGTGACCACTGAAGCTGCGACGACTGAAGTCGTGACCTCAGAAGCCTCAACCACTGTCACCGATGCAGTGACCACAGAAGCCACGACAATCGAAGTAGTTTCTCCGGAGGCACCGACTACTGCCACAGAAGCTGCGACCACCGAAGCGATCACCACTGAAGCTGTGACCACTGAAGCTGCGACGACTGAAGTCGTGACCTCAGAAGCCTCAACCACTGTCACCGATGCAGTGACCACAGAAGCCACGACAATCGAAGTAGTTTCTCCGGAGGCACCGACTACTGTCACAGAAGCTGCGACCACCGAAGCGATCACCACTGAAGCTGTGACCACTGAAGCTGCGACGACTGAAGTCGTGACCTCAGAAGCCTCAACCACTGTCACCGATGCAGTGACCACAGAAGCCACGACAATCGAAGTAGTTTCTCCGGAGGCACCGACTACTGTCACAGAAGCTGCGACCACCGAAGCGATCACCACTGAAGCTGTGACCACTGAAGCTGCGACGACTGAAGTCGTGACCTCAGAAGCCTCAACCACTGTCACCGATGCAGTGACCACAGAAGCCACGACAATCGAAGTAGTTTCTCCGGAGGCACCGACTACTGTCACAGATGCTGCGACCACCGAAGCGATCACCACTGAAGCTGTGACCACTGAAGCTGCGACGACTGAAGTCGTGACCTCAGAAGCCTCAACCACTGTCACCGATGCAGTGACCACAGAAGCCACGACAATCGAAGTAGTTTCTCCGGAGGCACCGACTACTGTCACAGAAGCTGCGACCACCGAAGCGATCACCACTGAAGCTGTGACCACTGAAGCTGCGACGACTGAAGTCGTGACCTTAGAAGCCTCAACCACTGTCACCGATGCAGTGACCACAGAAGCCACGACAATCGAAGTAGTTTCTCCGGAGGCACCGACTACTGTCACAGAAGCTGCGACCACCGAAGCGATCACCACTGAAGCTGTGACCACTGAAGCTGCGACGACTGAAGTCGTGACCTCAGAAGCCTCAACCACTGTCACCGATGCAGTGACCACAGCAGCCACGACAATCGAAGTAGTTTCTCCGGAGGCCCTGACTACTGTCACAGAAGCTGCGACCACCGAAGCGATCACCACTGAAGGTGTGACCACTGAAGCTGCGACGACTGAAGTCGTGACCTCAGAAGCCTCAACCACTGTCACCGATGCAGTGACCACAGAAGCCACGACAATCGAAGTAGTTTCTCCGGAGGCACCGACTACTGTCACAGAAGCTGCGACCACCGAAGCGATCACCACTGAAGCTGTGACCACTGAAGCTGCGACGACTGAAGTCGTGACCTCAGAAGCCTCAACCACTGTCACCGATGCAGTGACCACAGAAGCCACGACAATCGAAGTAGTTTCTCCGGAGGCACCGACTACTGTCACAGAAGCTGCGACCACCGAAGTGGTCACTACCACAGAGGAACCCACCACTACTACAGAGGCACCAACCTCTACCACAGATGCAATTACTTCTACTACAGAGGAACTGACCACTACCACAGAGGCACCGACCATTACCACAGAAGCTCCAACCACCACAACAGAGGCATCGACTACTACTACCGAGGAACCGATCACTACCACAGAGGCAACGACCACTACCCCAGAGTCACCACCGTTTTGCGAGGAAGACCCGATACCTATTGTGACCACAACCACTACAACGACGCATAGGCCTTTTTACAAAAAGATATTTGACAAATTATTTGGGTAAATTTAACAAATTTGTTTTAGTCCGGCTATGTTAACAAAACAATTTACAGACTTTGCTAGTTTTTTAACATTTGGGTACTGAAAACTATGGCATTGACGAGAAAACGATGGTTACGATTTTAAGGCGCTTCTGTAACAACTTTGCTCGCAACATTTTAAGTATTACCGAGTAATACGAGTATTTCAAACAAGTAATTCGTTAATAGCCAGTGATGTATTTTACACGACCACTCTGGCAAGTTTGATTGCAACACTTTTTAATTATTTATTGTTACTTATGTAACCGTAAATATTACTGACCTTATTCGACATTCCTTCTGCAATTAAAATGTTGGTAGCTATAGCTAGGCCACACTTGTCTTATTGATAATATTGTATTTTGTGTTTTTCGTTGTATTGCTGGTTCTTGAAATCAGTTTGAAATTAAAGCATTGCAT
Organism: Standfussiana lucernea; assembly: GCA_964057025.1. Lineage (NCBI taxonomy): Eukaryota > Metazoa > Arthropoda > Insecta > Lepidoptera > Noctuidae > Standfussiana > Standfussiana lucernea. The sequence continues at coordinate 1,602,670 of OZ059789.1, forward strand.
TTTAAATATTTTTTATTCTTTGTTCCCTTTTCCAACTGGGCTTGGTTATAAATCGTGTTAAAGATTTACACGTCTTGTCTTGTAACGAATGTGTGGTGCAGATGGATGGATTGTGTGAGGAATTAAGTATATTATAAAAGAGAAAGTAGAAAATAATGCCGTGTTCCTGACAGGGGAGAACGGAAAATGATAACGTATTACGCCTAGGCCAACTAAAATGGGACAAAGACAGAAGGATGACGTCTTGTAATACGCATCATCATTTCTGATAATTTGAGCGTAAATGCATTATGTTATCTATGTGACACTGTTTTAATAACACCTTTCGTTGCTGAGCCAACAGTTATAGCAAGCAATAGTGCGGGCAAACAGGCATCTTAAGATAAAGTAAAGGAAAAGAAATACATTTATTTTGCACTGACTAAAGAGACACAGTCAACTATGAAAAAAACACACACGAAAGAACATGGACAACAAAAAAAAAAAAAACAGAAGGAAGGCATTTAAAGATTTATCAAGTTGGTTAATTTACTTTAACTTTATCATCATAATACAACTGACAGTCATAGTCAGTCAATGGAGATAACACAACTGACAATTCGTTTTGAAGCATCAAAACATCTTACTACTATACATAATTATTTTACTTCTAATAGGTACCTACGAATGATTGTGACCATGGACGGATAGATGTCTGTAAAAATTACCACTAATAACTGGATGTTTGGCGCTCAGGTAGTTTATAACCTGGATTAACATACAACATAGGATACTTTTTTTTATCAAAATCGAAAGTCATTTATTCAAATTAGGCTGAAAATCATCATTTTATGTACAGTCACTTATAAGAGTCCTCTAAAGCGTCCCTCCTTCGCCACTTCTTAGTGTTTTAGCTGGGAAGAAGAAGTGCTGGAACAAATATATTTTGAATATCAACTGATCTGCCCCACAACGGAATACCGAAGAACATAACGCTCTGAAAATAACTAAAATAAACTAACCGAGCTGTATCAACAATAAACAATATTTATTAGTTTAAGACTTCAACGTCAGTGTATTGTCTTACTTTCCTGGAAGCGTAAACGGCCGCTAATGAGTACCAGGTATACGATATATGAATATCACCTAGAGGGCCATTACTGCCTCCACACCTCTGGAAGACTCTAAACCGACTCCGAAGCCAACTCCAGGTGCAAGTACAACTTGGTTCGGTGGCGATATTCCGATGAAGCAAGGTGCTTCTCCACCTGCAACATGGGACCTTTCCGAAGTCACTACTTACACCGCCGATGTGACAGAGTTCTGGTCGAATCAAATTTATTTAGATATCCCATCAAATCATATTAACCAGAGAATCGTCGACACAACGAAGAACGCAGTAAAAACACGCTACAAGACACACTTAATTATCAAACAATAAGTAACTGATTCATAATGCGCAATTTGTTTGTTTGTAAGAAAAAATAATTTTGTATAATGTTACGCAGCTTAATACAGTGTTTTATAGGGTATTGTAAGTAGTGTACAATGATAAATTGAATTATATGCACCTGTTGTTTCTTACCCCGCGTTCACACAAAATATGTCATCATCATCTGCCTAGCTTATTCCCAACTATATTCACATTAGCTTCCAGTCTAATTGGATGCAGCTGAATGACAAATTTTTACATGGAGCTACTGCCTTATGGCTATCTGACCTCCACCCACACCTTTTGGTAAAACTGGTAGTCAGTAAAATATTTGTGACCATTTTTTCTGAACGTACATTTTGTACTAATTCCGTTAATCGTTCACATTTATAACAACTTGTAAAGCTTAATTGTACGCAAAATACGCACAACGGACGTAGACACCATCCCTCCCAATATATGTACCTACAATAATACAATACAAATCTTATTAGTTTTCAAAACTGGACAAAAACACCGAAAAGGTATAAAATAGTTAACAATTCACAACGCCAAATCCATGTTTTAAACACAATGTTTTTGACAAGTCTGAGACTTGTCGAAAACATGTATCACAACTTGTACACATGGGTGTAAACGCGGAGTTATATCAACAATCCTTTTATTAGTAAGGTCTGCATTAAATTATTACTAAACAAATAAATAGGTAACGTTCATTATATAAAGCCTGTCGCGACAGAAAATGTAAACCTTAGCGCTGCATTAGCGTCTAAGAAAGTGAATATAGTATACAAAATGATGATATACGTAATTATTGTGTTATCCCTTTGTTTAAAACTCAGCAATGCGTTGAGGTTTGACTATTATACTGGCAAAATAGCATCGCCGACACTTATCGCTTACTACAAGTCCAGAGGCATTTTGGAGTAAGTGAATAATTGATTATAAAATAGATAAGCATGTTTATTTTTTAAATATTGAATTGCGACATTGGTCTAGTCTGACTGCTGGGTATGAGGTTCTCGGTTCGATTCCTAGGTTGGACAAAATATTATTAGGGGTTTTCCATTCGAAATTGCTCAATAGCAGACTGTCGTCAGAATTCTCGTATTTGGGAAAAGGCATGATGTTATGTTATCTGTTTACGATGGATTTTTATCCAGTGAATAATGTCAACAGTGTGTGTACGACTGAAATTGAACCATGCTGTGCTACTGAGAGAAGACGTGTAGATGGTTCGTGCAACTGTTTGCGCAGTCCATCTAAAGGCACCTTCTTCAAACCACTCACTAGGGTACTGCCTGCTCACTACCACAATGGTAATAGTACCTTCGATATTAGAAAAGTAACTCTATGTCATAACCAGTGATCGGAGTAGGTAGATTGAATTGGGGTCATTGATCCGAAACATACATATTAATATGGATATTCCTCCGGAATTGGTTGATTATTAAAAAAAAAACGGAACTTAGGTAGGAATTGTATTAAAATGAGCTATATTATATTCTTCATAATTTTTTTTAACGGCACACTTACGATTTGACACAACCCAACGACCAATCAGAACAAAGGACCATGGGTGGTGCACTAACCGGTTATCAAAACAATGCGTACGCCCGCCGACGACATGCCAGGTAGCTCACTCGTTTACTTTGGTTCGTAGAGTGCGCTTCTTTGTTTGTTACTGTGTTGTGAAAACGTTACTGGACTCTGGCTTGTTTACATACTGACTTCTGGAATCTGCTCAAAACCACGATTTGGCTCGAATATACGGACTTAGATTTTTCACTATTTATTTATTCAACAGATAAATAATAAATTAATTTAGTTTTGATGCCTTCCTTTAAATTTTGAATTGAGTAGTAATAATATCACTACCAACATTAACAATATTTAATTGAATCCGGAAATACCGGAATTACTTTCCAGAAAAATGGCTTATCCATGTTATTCTTTCTGTGTGCATTTATGATACAAGTACCAAAAATCAATCTACCTACTCCGATCACTGGTCATAACTTTTAGAATCTTTTATTAGACTAATTGCTGCTTCTGCTAGCGACTTCCTCCGTCTTCTATGTCTGTATCTTCGTCTATCCTGCGGCACTCGGTAAATCGGATGAGTATTTTTAGACTAACTTCTACATCCACACTTACAAAGGAGAATGCCCAATATCGTCTAGTAGTTCGGCTGTTCTTGCATCTCTACTGATTCATCGGAAAAATGGGGCCTGGCTAATGTAAATGATATATCATTAATATATTCAATGGCAGATTTTATGAATCGGACTTTAGATCTTCCAATAATTATTGTGATGTCGCGCTATGATCGCCGGTGGATAAGTAGCTAGATTATGTATAATCTCTTTCCTTACACAAATAGATATAATTTATTATGTAAGTAGTAAGATGGCGCTGTTGCGAAGCAGGGACGAGGCGCTAGTAGATAAAATTATATATGTTTCATGAAGTTTTTGGCCGTAGCCCACCGGCTACGGCCAAACTGGTGAGGTTGTATGTACATAATTATTTTAATTATTGTTATAAGTTTTGAAAGAAGATTGTATCGGTCTACTTGTTTTAACCATTCCGTTTCATTACAGGTTCGTACCCCAGAAAAGCTCGTTCTGGTAAAGATTTATTATGGCCGAGAACTATTAGAAGAATGTTGCTCGCTGAAGGTAAAACTAGTGACTGTCACTTCACTCAAGCTCTTACCAGTTATGGGATCTTTATGTTTCTTGACATCGCATCTATACATGATATAAGTAAGTACTAAGTATAATCTTTATAATCATCATCATTTTCGTTCGATTTTCTCAATTTATTTGGGGTCGGCGCAGCATGTGTCCGTCTTCCATACTACTCTAATATTCGGTATCTCAGCAGTCATTTCCTTTCTAGATATACGATCCTTCGCACAGTCCATATGTTATGCCTGACTAGTAGCTTACTAGCCGTTATTATTGCTAATACAAAGTTTCAGTTGAAAAAAAAAACATTTGGGAATCTTACCAATGCTTTTTCACATCTAAAACTGTTCGATCCCCTTACCTAGTTATTTTATTTCAATTCATAGTCAATATTTTAGAGCAACGCAGAACGGGATTTTATAATTTTTAGTAATATCGGTTTTAATCAAAATAACGAAATATTTGACCGCTATAGCATACATACATAAACTCACGCCATTTTCCCATGGGTATAGCCAGGAACCACAGAACGCCCCCTGCCACGATCCTTACATACTCCTATCAATTCGTCCACGTTCATACACCTGGTCATACATGCTATAGCATACATTGCCAATTTGGGGAACACACCTTCTTAGAAAGCTCTCATCATCATGATGTCAAGGTGAACACTCCATGTGGCAACTAACGTTTCAGTTTTATTTCAGCTCAGTTCGTGTTTGTCAAAACTGATTGCTGTACCGAAAAAGGCAAGAAGCAATATGACTGTGCACCAAATTTTGTAGACAGACACGACTCCTTGAACAGACTGGCGGGCATCAAATGTTTGAACTTGACCAGACCGCTTACATTTCAATACTTTGGATGCACTAATGATTCGGTACCTGCCCCAGTAAGTTGTTTTTACTTCGATATCTAACTTATTGACGCATTCTTAAAATATTTTGTAAGTTCATCACAAAATTTTTCAGTGGCAGTCTGTAGTCAGGTTTTATGCCCGGTGGAAATATACCCCCCTCCCCTTAAATGGGGGAACTAAGCTGGAAATATGAGGGCACTATAGGTACACTTCTGCTCAATCCTTCGAGGTTTCGAACCGTGAAGGTATGTATGATTTGAAAGTTCTCATAGATACCAAATTTTATCAAACAAAACTAAACTAACACTACAAAAAGTGACCTTTTATGCGTCCACTATGTTGAAGTCCCATGTAGTAGGGAGCTAGCCTATTGCCATCAACCGGGCACAACTCCAGATTCCGATCGCGCTTGCTGGTCGCAAGCGCGATCGGAATCTGGTCGGCGCTCGGCCAAAGAGGCAGTCTCACACACACACATCAAAATTTCCACGCGAACGAAGTCACGGGCAACAGCTAGTTTTAATATAGTCATTGTGACAACGACTATGTTCAAAACTAAATATTTACAATTATAAACGATTAAATAAAATTAAAATTACTAAACTAAACCATAAAAGATCATCAAAAAGCTTCCCCTCAACGCTGCCAGCTGTTAAATGTGCCTAAGAGACTGGCTACAGGCGTTACCATGTTATTTTTATGGCCAACCCATAGCCTCTGGTCACGGGTTCCCTATGTCAGTTCGTAACACTATTCTGCGAAAATTGTTACATCGATTACTATACATCGATGCTATGTTAAAGCGACGTTACGTTTTAACTACACATTTTTTGTTCGCTATTTCATAATATCGATAACCTTACATCGAACCCTTGTTTATTCTATGTAACGTTACTTCGAACATATTTAGTCAATACATTTTTCAACGAAATAATGGTACATCCAACATTGCGATGGGGACAATCATTTAAAAAAAAAACCGTCTCGTAATATAATCTTATAACAATCAAATAATGTCTGCTTACATAATAATATGCTGCATTATGGTAAAATATTTCTTGAACTTAGTGTAAAATGCACAACTTGTGAAAGTAGTCCAGGTACCCAGTAAAAAGTCGATTCTTATTTTTTAAATCCCCAAAGGCAAAACAAAATCGTACTCAGAACATCATTCCGTATCCCTTCCGGCCTGTATTTTACAAAACTAAATTACTTTAAAGCCTCTAGCGGCATAACTTGTCCAACTTTGAGTTTAGCAAGGCTTTATTTGTGTTTGTTTTTTGGAATCACAAAAAAAATATATTAAAAGAAATAATTACAAACTGCAACATATCTTTATAAATCAATATCTCGCTGGCTTAATATGTTCGAAGTAACGTTACATAGAATAGACAAGGGTTCGATGTAAGGTTATCGATATTAAGAAACAGCGAACAAAAAAGGCGTAGTTAAAACATAACGTCGCTTTACCAAAGCATCGATGTAACAATTTTCGCAGAATAGTGTTTCGAACTGACATATGGAACCCTCTGGTCACGGGCGTTTGGAAAAGTAATTAAGGTAATTTTAAACTTATATCTTTTTTATTTCAGATCGTGCATGCGACGTCAGCATTCGACTGTTCACACATATACAATTTCCAAAACAAAGGCGACGGTGTAATACGGGCCTACCGTCGCGGATTGATAATAATGGAAGTGGAAAATGGGAAAACATGGCCACAAAATGGACCTTCATCTCTTTGTCCCCTTAATAAACCTGATGAGACCAGATGCTTTGCAAACCGTACGTTTTGTACTTATTTAGGTCTCCACCAAAGACCGTAAAGAGGGAAGCGTCCGAGTAGCGCGAAATTCCAATTTTCTTTGTTTTTTTGCAATTTGCAGGACAGTGCCCGGCTTAGAGGGTTGTATTAATGATTATAACTCCGTAAATGTTTTTTACGGTCGCAAATCCTGTTTTAAATTACTTATAGCTGACTTATGGCTTTCGATCAACACTACAAGCCGTCATTGACCTGCGAGTCGCACAAAAAAACGTAAGTAAATTTGAATTTCGTGGCCTATCCTGGCGATTTCACCTAAGTATACTATTAATAGACAAGCCAATGTGAAATTTTATTAAGACCTTACTTTATTTTTATTTATATATTCTAGATACTAAATAAACCATAAAGAAACTTAAATAAATACCAATAAGTACAGATAAAAGAAGAAAAGTATTAAAGGGCGTCAAAAAATTCGTCCAAATCGCTGTCAATAGGAATAGTGCCCAGACGGCTGGCAGTCTAGCCACGTTGAATGGCAATGCTGATTCTTTGACCCAAAAATAGGCCAGCCTTCTGGTCACAAGAATAGTAAAAACATTGACAAGTTTCAATAGGGGAAAAGTATTACAGGGTATCAAAAAAATCGTCCACGTCAACGGTCAGCATTCACGTTGCAGCAGCCACGTTGGGTGGCAATGCTGATTCTTTGTCCAAAATATTGGCTAGATATAGGTCGTGTGATGATTTCGTTCTTACATACATAGGTACCGCCTAATGTTAATGAAAATAGACATGACTTTCATACCTACACTTATCACTTTGTTTATTTTTCAGATCCCAATATATTATTGATACAAACTTTGTTTGTGGTGTGGTTCATTAGGTTTCACAACTATTGTGCAACCCAGTTGGCACGAGTGAACCCTTGCTGGGACGATGAGACCCTATTTCAAGTAGCTCGGGACATCACTATATCTTTTTCCATGCAAATATATTTATACGAATGGAGTAGATGCTTACAAGGTACTTGAAAAACGAATGTTAACATCACATAACATCACACCTCTAATCTCCAAAGTGTTGGGCAGAGGTGTACCTAATAGTACACCCACATTTCGCCAGTTATGTTTAAGTCCCATGTAATAGGGGGCGAGCCTATTGACATCAACCGGGCACAAATCCAGACTCCGTGGCTACTACTGAGAAATTTATGTCAGAAAAACCCAATAACAATTTGCCCGACCCGGGAATCAAATCCAGGATCTCATGCTTAGCAGTCGCAATTACACCACTAGACCAACTAACTAAAAAGCAAAAATAAAATAGACTAGATTTTTTTATGTTATGTAAAGGCCGAGAAATGTATTATTAAGCAAATTGGCCTCTAACTTAAGTAGTCTGTTTATTTAAATCACTACTGATGTTTTTTTTTGCAATGTTATGAAATTGCTATAGCAAAGCAAAAATTGTCGTAGCGTGTAAATTAGTCAAACAAATATTTTCTCTTACGGTTACAAAAAGTTAATGTTGTAGTTTACATCGGCTAACAGAATGGGCAATAAAACTAATTATTAATTCGCAGGTGATAATTTGGTAAAATCTGGAGTAATATCTAAGAACCCTGGATTCCGAAATATTTACGATCGTACCATGTGCCCCAGTAATTCTTTGGAATTCACTTTCATCTTTCGCTATCTTCACTTGGCTCAGGATTCTACGGGAGAGTAAGATTATGCAATATGTAATATTTTTTGATTAATCGGTAATCATTTCCACTTTTTACCTTAAATCGAACAAAAATCAGACTCCTCGACGATATGCGTGGAGTCTGCTTTCGTTTACTAAGATATTATTACAAACCATACCAAGGTCTTTACCCTGCAGTGGAATGACATAAGCTACAAATAAAATATCAAATTATTAAAATGTCAAATCTTTAGATTTGTTCATTGGACCAGGGACTTGTTTTGTGAAGGAAAACATCGTGAGAAAACCAGAATGCCTTAGAGATATTTCTCGACGGCACGTAAAGGCAAGTCAGAGGCCCATAATGGCCGGCATAAAAACTCCGACACCAGGTTAGGCACTAACCTCGCGATAAAAAGAAGAGAGATTGGAACAGTTGCACTAATACAAAATAATGAAAACTGTGTTGTTAAAATCGGCGCTCTTGCGAAATTACTTGTTTAAAACTATTATAATCTTAAAACAACTTTTCCTAAGTCTGACTTTTCTAGTCTAGTTACTTGTCTTAGTTTAAGTCAGTCTACAAGAATTAACCTTATTTTGTGATAAAATTATTAAATTCCAGATTATTCGACAAGCATGGGCGCCACGTTAAGGACGAGTCCATTTTCACCCATTCAACTAACACTGGCTTCTTGGCCAAGGGCAATTATATGGAACAATTCACTCAAGGTCAATTCAGGCAGCCCTGCGGAAAAATAAATGACTGTATTATCGATAACGACGTAAGATTGTTAACATTACTTTCAAAAAAATAAAATAAAATAACATAATAATGTAATTACGGCACGTTTGACGGCACGGTTGGCGCAGTGGCTGAGCGATTGACTGCTGCGCTCCGTGTCGCGGGTTCGATCCCCGCACGGAACAAATATTTGTATGGCCTACAGATAGTTGTTCCGGGTCTGGTTGTTTGTGTATGTGAGTTTAAATGTTTGTAAACGCACCCACGATACAGGAGAAATTACTAGTGTGGGGCAACGTTTTTTTTTTTTTTTTAAATTAAAAAAAATTATATCATCGACATCTAGATTATTATCCTAATTTCATTTTAGCTTTAGCGCTCAAATCTATCTAACCTTTTTTACTCAAGTATATAGTTATATTATTTATATATCTGTTACTAATAAATGTGAAAGTTTGTAAGGGTTAATGATTGTTACACTTTCACGCAAAAACTATTGAACAGATTTGGATCAGTTTATTACCTGGATTAACATATAGTATTACCTTTTATACCTATGAGTTAATTTCCTACTTGCACTTGGGCGAAACCGCAGGCAAAAGCTAGTAATTTATATATTTTATTTAAATAAGACTTTTTTGATTCTTTACGGAAATTGTTTCCATGTTCATGGTACACAGAATTGGTTTAAAAAAAAAAAAACAAAATAGTGTGAACTTAATCATTTATACTTTTATCAATTTTTAGGTAGCTGATAACGGTCTAGCAAACCTCCAAACATCCGTAGACATACCAGCCAGTGACCTACACAAGAGTCGTCTTTTGGGCTTGAGATCTTACTGCGACTATCTTCACTACTGCACTGGTCATAAAATAACCTGCTTTGATGACTTACGTGGACATGTGGATGAATGCGTAAGATTTTTTTGGCAACTATCTTTATTACCTCATCATTTGCTTAGCATTTTCCCAGTCAGCTTGCTGCCTAACCTTGCACTTAAGTACCAGCATTTTACATAGAACAGCTTGTTTGACCTAGGACTGGGTAACATGATGAACTCTTGGTGCAGCCGTTGTAACTAAACTTTAGGAAGCTAAGTGATTTTTTGCTTATCGATTTAATAAAACGCTTTTAAAATACTAGGCAGTCTAGAGCTAGCCTAAACCAATGGCCAATTTATAGCGTGATTAAGGAACACTTCAAAAGCGGCGGTAAGACCCGTCATTAAAGAGTGTTCATAAAAACGGCATGGCGCCTTTACTGACGTATTCTCCAGACATGTGAACTTCAGGGTAATAACTGTGGCCTAAGCAGGGAGCTAAACCATGAGTGAGAGCTCGCCAGTGATGTCACTAAATTAAAGTAACTGACAAAGTTTGTCACAGTTTTAAGAAATCTCAACAAATTAATACAAAACTATAGTTCGGTCTAAACGGTACGGACTATATCACCTCCACAACCCAGTTGGTACTGGGCAGTACGATACCCCTTGGTAAGATTAGTTGTCCGACTTTCGGGCCACTGATTACCCGTAACGACTGCCGAAAATCTACTAATGACAACCGGGACCAAGTTTGAATACGTGTTTTCCGAAATTCGCAGGAAACATGGTATGTAATTGATGGTCACCCATCCACCAAAATCCAACCTGAGAATTAAATGCCATTGAAATTTTGTTTCCAGAAAATCCAAGAACTAAAGAAAGTTTACGAGGACGTTTGTGACATCGATCTCATGGCTGGTATGTGGGTTGAAAAGCATGTGCCCGGAGGCTTTGTGCCTCGGACCTTTGCGTGCCTGTTCAATGAAAATATGTTGAAGGTAATCAAAGCGGACAGGCACTGGTATGAAAATGAACACAGACCTTACGCGTTTACTTTGAGTAAGTTGAAGTTTTTTCTACAAATACATATGTACATAGATAAAAGAAGAAAATTATTAAAGGGCGTCAAAATTCTTCCACATCGCTGTCAACAGGAATAGTGCCCAGAAGGCTGGCAGCATTGCCACGTTGAATGGCAATGCTGATTCTTTGACCCAAAAATATGCCAGCCCTCAGGTCACGAGAAGAGTCGACCAACCGCTTGGCGATGTCCCGAAAGAAAAGTTTTTTTTTTTAAATTAGATACATAGTTTTTGGCAAAATTAATGCCATTCGAAGTTAGACACAGTAATTTCAGAAAAGAAGTCAAATAATACAAGTAGAAAAATGTTCAAAGATATTTACTACGATACTTGTGGCATTAAGTCCGCTTATATCCACTATCGTACATAAAGTTTAAATAATATTTGAAATTCTACAAGTTCATAATTTCTGGCAGCTTTTAACATGAAATAGATGCATTTTTTGGTATTATTGTTTGATTTGTTAAGATTTGGTATTAGGTTCTTCGACAGACATGACCAACCCAGTTCAGCTGGCATGGGTAAAAACTCATTCGCGAACAATTAATTGCAAGGACGCTTATAGAAACACGTTAAGCACTTATGTGTCTAAAGGTTTAAGTTTAAATTAAGGGATTGAAATCGGGATCGGGAAAGAGAAAGAAGTAAATGATGCCAGACGTCTGACAGTGGAGAATGGAAGAAGAAAACGTGTTGCGATCCCAAGAAAAATGGGACAAAGGCAGGAAGGTGATAATGATTTCAAGATAATTTCTTTCATAAACAGGTTGCCTGTGTACCAGCAGTGGGTCAATTATAGGCTAATTGTGATTAAATTCAACATTTTATTGAACGTTTTCGTTTTTAGAACAACTGCTTGAAATCAGAAAAGCTAGTTTGGCGATGTTGCTGTGTAAGGTTGCGGATGGTGTCACTAAAGTACAGCAAAACGCTTTTCTTCAAATTAGTCCAAAGTGAGTAAAAATTTGATACTGGTTTATTACAAAAAAAAAACTGTGTGCCCGACAAAATAACCAATTTCCTCACAAACTTTTATCCTGTTCGGGTAATGTAGTACATAGATAATTCTTTTGAAAGTATTAATTTATTAGTAACTGTATGTATTTTTATAAATTGGCATAAAAAGGATATCTACACTAACAAAATATCTACGCATACTTATAAACACTCAAGCCGTTCAAAATTCTTTCTGTGAAGTTTTCGTAGGACGGTGTTAGCTAGTAAAAATGAGGTATGCTCATACCAATCCGGTGCTGTGCTGTGCTGTGCTTAAAAGTGTGCGGCTGTGCGTAGACCTTTTGTTAGTGTATCCTTTTTAGGGTTCCGTACCTCAAAAGGAAAAAACGGAACCCTTATAAGATCACTTTGTTGTCCGTCCGTCCGTCCGTCCGTCTGTCAAGACCGTTTTTCTCAGGAACGCGTGGAGGTATCAAACTGAAATTTCTATATGATACTTAGTTCTACTGTCCCTGGAAGCTGTAGAAAAATCAACCTTCTAAGTCAACGCAATCAAAAGATACAGCCACTTAGGCCGCAAATTTCCGCAAATTTTCGAAACTCGCACGGGAATCAAAACCTACAGGGTACTTCCCGTGAACCTAGAATCTTGAAATTTTGTACGAAGTCACGTCTTATAGTACATATATAGGTAAAATTACGAAAACCTTAAATTTTTAGTTTCGTCATATAAAAAAAAGTTATATACCCACAGGTTTGTACGGAACCCTCGGTGCGCGAGTCCAACTCGCACTTGACCGGTTTTTTTTTGTGTATGTGGTAAAAGTTAAATCATCAAGGGATAAAATTACGTAAGGGAAAAATACTAGACAAGTGTTATTGGGTTGTGCCGGGTTGACGGCAATAGAATTGACCCCACGGAATGACTTAATTGAATTGACTTACACGGGGCTCAATCATAACTGATGAAATGTGGGTGTACTATTAGATGCTCCTCTGAATTACGTGCGTGGTGTTGAGTGAATATAACGTTGAGTAAAATACTGCCGGTTGTTTCAGAAATCCGTTGAAGAAGTGTAGTGAGATCCCCTCCATCGACTTCAAAGCCTGGGCTGATCCTAAGTGTTCTTCTGACTGTTCGTCTGACTCTTCTTCTGACTCTTCTTCTGACTCTTCTTCTGACTCTTCTTCTGACTCCTCATCAAGCTCTTCCAAGGAAGATTAATTTGAATTTTTAGATCTATAGTCTATTCAATTGTCTTTTAAACAATATAAACATTAAAGTTTTGTATGTCTAACTGTGTTTCGCAATATTCATACATAAATTAACGCCTTTTTCTTTTGGGGGTTGGCAGAAACTACAGAAAGCCAGCTCCTAAGATCCTTACATACTACTTTTGCGTCTTTTTGTCCACGTTCGTACATTACATACTTCATACAAATGTTCATACACGCACGCCGGTTGCGAGCACCTGACGTTTCTGAAGAACATCACGAATAATTATGATGTTCACAACTTAAATTGTCCAAAACAGGCTAAGTGTGGGTACATCCTTTATGATTAAATTATTGGTAAATTTCAACTAAGGAACTGAATGTAATTAGCACGTCGCGTTCAAGAGCTGTAAGAGTCAATTATTCAAAAAAAAAAAAACACATCAGACAAAAAAACATTGATGTCACTGACCACCTGTATTTTGTTGAAGTTTCCCCGCTGACTTTTTATTTATTTATTTATTTATTTAATTTGGCTCCTCAACAATGAGTACACTATTACATAAAAATAGGATAACATTTCAAAACTTAAGTCTAAGTGCCCCATCACTTAAAGAAGAGCACTACATGCACTATGTTATGCGCCTAAACAGCTAGTGTAACATCGAAAAAACAAAAAAAAAACAAAACAGAATAAGAACAAATTAAAACAGAATTAAAACAATAGAAATATCCAAAATGTGAAGGTAGGCCAAACAGAATTAAACTTAATTACGTTAGTTGTTAAGCGAAGTATGATTTAGGATTTTCTTTACAGTAGGCACTGATGTATGAAATAAGTCGATGTCTTCGTCGTGTTCTTTGTATACAGCATACATTCTCCACAGTGAGCAATGTTGCCTTAAATTTGTATAGCTTTTTGGCGTGCAAAACAGCTTCCTAGTAGACCGTCTAGGTAGGTTTCGTGGCACATGGAAGGACACTTTACTGAGCAACTCAGGACAGTTCAAAGTACCTGTTACTAGTTTTTTAAGGAAAATTAAATCCAACATGTCTCTTCGTTTCTCTAACGAGACAATCCTAAAATATTTTAATCTTTCCCGGTACGATTTGAGACTTTTACCCATATTGCAATGATAAGTCAGATGCCATAAAAACCTTTTCTGCAATCGTTCGATACGCTTTATGTGCACATCATATTTAGGGGACCAGACAACACTACAATATTCAAGTTGACTTCTGACCAGTGAGTGGTACATAATAACTTAATAATAACTTAATTAAATTGAAATTATTAGATATCAATGTGCATCAAAAACAAAGCATAATGAAGCGTGTTCATTCTATGTATGTGTAGAATAAAAATAATTATTCTTTTATACTTCAGCATGTCCGTTGGTAATTGTATTAAATTCTTTAAGTGGTAATGGCACAGGTGTATATTTAATAGAATAATTGTTTATTTAGTCGCAGATACATTTTCTTGTGTCGCGTCATTTATAAACTAATATTTTTGGTTTTTGACGGACCTATAGCCTATCCATAGTTATTTTACCTCGAACATGAACTTTATATCAACGAGCTGTACTGCAAAATCATAGGTTAACAACAAAGAAATGACAGTAGTTTCTTTGACCTAACCTTGGCCCCAGTGATAATAAAAATATGTAAAAAAATGTCGTACGTGTGAATCCTAATTTTCAGCGGTCTCACGGAAAACTAATAGGCAACAATGTCTTTTGAAAGTACCAAAACAAAGCTAAAGAAGAAACCGCAGAGTTGTGGTATGGTCATTATTACTTGGTGTCTATCTTGGAGTGTAAGAACTGAATTGGTAACACCTCTACGGAGTCGAAACAAGAAAGGCCTATCGAGTAATCAGTTAACAGCCACGTAAGACGTGGTAGGATCAGATCAAACGGCTGCTTAATTATCTGAACCTATAGCCGTGTGTAAATATAGAGAACTTCTAAACAGTGTTGTGATAACTGGTCTGAGCTTTCTGTTTTTACTTTATCAGTAGTCAATAAGAAATAACCTTCAGGTTATTAAATACTGAATATAAAGTCACGAGCAATAAAATTTATACACGCAGCAACTTTTATAAGTAAGTGATTATCTACTACTGTATTGATTAACGTTCTACGTTATCACGAACATAGTATTATTTCACGAGAAAATCGATCTTGGCTTTTGTTTCATTTCATTTTAATAAGAAAAGAATAAAGATTTGGGTGATGAGTCTGTTGTACACTACTCGGCAGTAACGTAGCAAAAGCAAACTGGGTGATGAAAAATGACTTAACAGATTTTTTTTTTAATTTTGTTTTTTTTTTTGGTACTCTTGGGTAAAGGCTTGCAGACAGTTTTCTGATAGCAGTATTATCACTTGGGCGTTTAGTTTACAACACAGATAATATTATTATTTAAGAGCTAAAAGTATCTCAACCGCCAGACAGTAAACTAGACCGTCCTAAATACACGAAACTTAATGAGAGTAATAAAACTTCCTAATAAATGACGTCACGGCAAAAGTTAAAGTGAATGGAAGCGCCATTTCGCGTCGCTAAGCAACCGGTTCCATGGTGTAATGGTTAGCACTCTGGACTTTGAATCCAGCGATCCGAGTTCAAATCTCGGTGGAACCTAGTTTTATGTACTTCCTGGTCCGTAGGATAGGTTTAGAAGATCAAGAGGAACATTGATTTTTAACTGGAAAAGCGGTGCGCATGAGTAGCAAAACGGAAAAGTTGTTGTTTTTATTATTTTCCACGTATTTTTCGAAAAAAAATATGATCTTTTTTTTTCTTTATTTAACTAAACCAGTTAAAGCTTGGAAATAAAAAAAAATACTAGCTTTTCCCGCGGCTTTTACCGCATAAAAACGGACCGCATTTTACGGAACGTACTACTGGGATAAAAAGTATCCCAACTTTCTTCTAAATCTGTTGAGCGGTTCGGCGTGATAGGTTAACAGACCGACATGCAGGGTTACTCTAAAAACATAACATAAATGGATTAAAGAAATGAAAAACGAATGTTCATAAAATTATTGATTTATCTAACAGTGATCATAATCTTGAGGTCAATATCTCGACTATTATTGTTTAAATAGCAACTAGTTTCTACGGGTCAAACACCTCATTACATAATTGTAATTTTATTTATTTTATCGTGACCAATTCTCTTGACTGTATTGGGTCCAGTAGAGCGGTTGTTCGCAGGTTAAATCCTTCCATGCTCCGTAGTCTATTGAGGGTATATTGAAGCAGCTGTCAATTTTGTTACTGAAATACGAAAAAGAATTAAGTATTTAAAAGAAAAAACTAAAACATAATAATACGGGGCGAAGGTAGCAAGATGTTGATTATATTAGAATGAAGTTCTGTGTCAAAACAGTAGCGCACTATGGGAATGACGATGATTAACCATGGTTTGGAAAGTAGATAAAACTTTCTAGCGTAGAACATTTAGGCAGGGATAACTTGGATAGGTAAGGTCGTCACAGCATGGTAGGGGTACGAAGAACAGGGTGTAAAGTCATCCACTTTATTTAAAAGAATTTAATAAAAACGTACTTGATTCCAGCTTTTAAGAAAGCCCGTGGTTGAATCCTTGTCACAGTATCTCCAACATCGCATAGGAATCTTGCGATGGTATACTTCCTTATCTCAGCTAGTTGAACTGAAAAAGATAAAATCATTTCAAATAAAACCATTTAGTACTTTTCATAATAACACTTTTCCCAGCAATATATTTTGCGTAGAGTTACTTAGTTTGATGTACAGAATGCTTAGTTGACGGCGTCGTGAAAGGTCCGTTTACACCTTGTATGAGGACGTACTACACTACTCTTGTCAATACACGGTTTAGACTCCAGGACTCGTTTACTTCCTCGGCCATTAGTAGCTTATATTTCATTGTCATATAAGCTAAATCAAGCTACTTACGAATAGTGAAAGCATCAGGACGATTGGGCCTCTCGTACCAATGTCTGTCGGATACCATGTTACGTCTGAGCTGATCGATCACAAGGCAATAGAATGTCGAAGGTACAAAGCCACCATTTATTGGTCTCTCTACCCATATACCAGCTAAAAGGTCAATGTCTTCTACTTTTTCGTACATATCTCTTAGGATTTCTATCCTCTGAAAAGTAACAATAAGTTTATTTGTTGGATGATCGACTATTTTAGATTTGTTAAACATCGCGAAAAGTAATTTTGTAGCTGCAACCAAAAATAGTTATTGTGTGAGTTACCTCAGGATCTATAATTCCATAAAGATCATCGAACGTGCGTATTGGCTTTCCGAAACACGCTTCTCTGTATTTGACATAAGGTTGGAAACCAAAGTACCTGTTCTTGGCCATATCATTGGTCATCAAATCTGACACCTTTTGATGAGGTCCTAAACCTTGTTCTGTGATCTAAAATATAAATTTAAAATCATCAAAAACTTTTGAATAATCCTATTTCCTATTATTCAAAAGTTTTTTTTTCTATTATGCCGTTGATTAATCAGTTTCGCTTATTTAACAGATTTGGAAATAAGACAGTATCCAGTGCTTGCTGGATTCCTTGATTTGACATGTGTATTCAATTCATCAGCAAGTACTGACGATTCAGCGTCATTCAGCGAAGTTCGATCAGCGAAATTGGCGAATGAAATACAGTTACGAGTAAAGGAAACGGCCCAGATATACGGGGACTAATTTGTTTTGCTATAAGTACTTACATCAGGATCAGCAATATAGTCAATGTTGGCACTTCCTTGTCTAAAGCTGCCCTGAGTGATGTAATCAATATTGTTATCAACTGCCATGTAACCAGTTCTTAGAGTAAGGTTTACTATCGGGAACTGTTTCAAGTAATGACCATCTAAGTCATACATTCTGAAAATACAGAAATATATTTTGATTAACTACATACACGTGAAAATTAAGAATTTAACAAATTAAAACACATCGAGGATGAACCTGAATAAATTAGTGTACACTCGAGAGCATTAAATTATGAAGGTAAAAATTTTCAGGAAAAGTTGTCTCTGCGTTGTATTGGGTAGAATTTCTGCACGGTAAGTGTTTCAGTGGTCATCATTTTCAGCTTCATCATATTTCCAAAGATTTATGGAAATCCAATCCTAACACGACAATAAGCGAAGCACATAGTTTATCGAATCTGGTTCAACTGTAAGTCGTTGTGAGTACTAATACAATTTTATCTATCAATTATTTTATGCTTACTTTAAAGAACCTTCCTGAACGGTATGTAGCCATCTCAAGGCGAATGGAAATTCCAAAGATAGCTGAGGCTGAACATTTTCATTGTAGATATCCCTGAATTCACCAGTGGGAGTAATAACACCGTCTTGTACTAGGTTGTCATAACCTGCAACAGATGCTCAATTGTTTAGGATGTATTTATAAAAGATTGTCTGAGGGCTTTTAACAGGTTTTTTTTTCCATTTAAGTATGATTAAAGTATGAAAGGGTCTTCGACGCACAAACTCAATCAAACAAAGACAGCTGCTTCATACAATTTTACCGTATAAATATTGCAGTTTTGTATGAAAATTTACGAAAAATCTATACGCTTGTAGAGTTTAGAACTGTTAGTGTTAAATTCAAGGTAACCACTTTTGCGTCGATGATCCTTACCATACCTATCCATACGTAAGCTAGAAATCCTTACCCAAAAATACAGGCACTAACTCATAATAATTGATCTGCATAAACAGAGCAATGTTTATATCTCTGGTAGTATTGAATAGTTTTGCATCATCCCAGCAAGGGTTGACTTTGGCTAACTCCGTTGCGATAAAATTGTGATTTCTCCAAAACCATACGGCCATGAGGTTAATACTCGCTAATGTGTTACCTCCATCTTCAGCTGTACAAGAAATAATTCAATAATAATAATTATATCAGTTCAACTGAAATAAATAAAATCTGAAAAGGGACCATGGTACTCATCATTCCAAATAAAAGTTGTTCACAATGACGTGTACAATTAGTGACCGCCTTTAAATAATCAAAAATCATAGCATGCAATTTTTTATAACCTTCACTTATTGCAAACTTTGATAGTGTACTACGTTGGTCTCCAACTGAGTAAACAATAAATATAATAATTCACAATTGGTTTTAGTTGCTAGCCAAACTTGATTCGTGATATTATTACCATTGGATTTTGGCAGAGGTGTACCTAATAGTAAACCCACATTTCGTCAGCCATGTTTTTAAGTCTTATGTAATAGAGGGCGAGCCTATTGCCATTAACTGGGCACTAATCAAAACTCCGTGGCTGCTACTGAGAAATTTCTGATGGAAAAAACACAGTAATAATTTGCCCGATGCAGGAATCGAACCGAGAACCTCATACTCAGCTATCGCGCTTGCAACCACTAGACGAAATAGATATTCATTTTATATAAAGTCATTAAAACGTGGCTAAAAAAGGCCTTTTTCAGCCATAATCGGGCCAGGCGAAACATTTGCAACACAATGTTACATAATTACTACGGGTTAGTCCCTGAGTACCCCGATCCCCGAGGCACCCGTACCGGAGGACCCCGATTTATTTTTATCTTGAGAAAGTCAATCAAAAGTCAGTTTAGCTTAAAAGTACCGTCGGCAGATGAAATGTTAAATAAAATTTTATTGCGTAAGTCTTGCTTGGTTAAGGCAAATATGTTAATTAGAGACTACAATATAGAGTCTCGTAGAGCAATCACAGGTTTTAATTATTATCACAATAGTTGCGTTTTCAATACTGAAAATCAAAATACCTACCCTACATGGAACATTAACATATTCCAATATTAACATAATTTAAAAAATACGCAAAAACAGAAGTGCCGCACTATAGGTGTTCGACCCAATTACATGTGTAAAAAAACAATATTTTAGAACTTACGCATATTGTGACATCTCTTTTCATGGGGTCGTTGATTCAACAAGCACAAGTTAGCTTGTGTCTTGGTGCTTGGTGGCCAAACCCTTCCGTCCTCAACTTCATACTTTAATAGACCACCTTGAAACAGGCGGCCTTTCTCTTGTAAGTTCTTCAAGAAATTGCCGTAGACAGAAGATAAGTCTAAGAGCGGTGTTGACGAAATAATCTAGGAGAAAAAACGGTATTAAACTTTATTAACTGAAAAGATCGTCATAATTTATTGGCGAATGAAGCTCGTGGTTGCACAGACAGGATGACGTCTTTGTCAAACCTATCGCTTCGGTAAGGACCCAGGATCATTATTTAAAATGAATACAAGAAACACTCGAACAAAACTCTTCAAATCAAATCCAAGGTCATGTAGCAAAAATTGTGGAAGAAAAGACAATAAAATTCTCTCACTCTTTCTGGCGTAGTTCCCTTTGGCACGCATCCTATGCTTTGAAAAGATTCAGGCCTGGTCATGTTCAAACAGCGGATTCCGGAGAAGCGATGCACCGGGTCATCTTCAGGTATCTTGTTTGGAACACAATAAGAATCGGTTTTTCCTTTACCTGTACAGCAGTATGGCCTCCATAGGATGTAGTTTACTGCAAAAGAATTGTTTGGTTAAGAGAAGAACTTGGCAAAGATACGGTTCAGGTATAAGTTACCAGTTAATCACCATCTGCCTAGCCTTTTCCAAAATGTATTGGATTCGGATTACTGGATGCAGCTGAATACCAGTATTTTACATGGAGCGACTGCCTATCTGACTCCACAACCCAGTTAGTACCTGGATAATATGGTACCCCTTGGTAAGACTGGCTGACTACTTATGACGACTGTCAACGATCAACAAATGACAACTGGGACCAACTTTCCGAGGCACGGAGGAGTCTCGGTATGTAATAATGGTCAGCCATCCACAGATCGACCTTGGCAAGCGCGGCTTAACCTTGAAGATCAACCCCGTGCGGCTGTTATAATTTAGCCACGAGCTCCTCGTGGTTAAACAGTAGTAGTAACAACTTAATAAACTATTTAAATGGCTGTCATTTTACAGACCATAATTAACAAAGTAATAATAATTGCCCTTCTTTGCGATCAATCTTAGTGAAGACTAGCCAAAAACTTAGCAGCAAAAAATATAGTTCACAAGGGTGCCAACAAAGGTGTAATTTCTCCTCTGTCACTCTCATAGCTCGACAAATCGACACCAACGTGACCGAAGAAAGATCAGGCCCTGGTCCAATGACAGGACGTCCTTTAATCAAAATGATAAATTATGAACATAACATTGCAAAATGTAATATCTTACTTGTATCGTGTAGGGAAACGACATCGGCTGACAAGAATACGAATGCATGAATGGCTAGTTGAGTGAACCTCTGGCTCGGCACTTTGCCAACTGACATAAGACGGGTTCGAAGAGACCGAGGAAGTGGCAAATCGCTGCCTGATGCTGCTTTCTTGGGTTCAAAATCTGTGGAAAAAGTAGTATCATTATTACTGTCTCTTCTAGACACATTATTTAATTGATGCAATATTTTTTACTAAAACGAAATCGAATTTTGCATAATTATGTTACCTTTTAAGATTTATATGTTTGGGCTAAATTATGCACGGAACACGTCATGCTTATCGTGAAACTGGGTAGGCTTACCTTTATCATAAATCGCTGGTAATATTCTGGTAAAGGGAGTGTGACTAGCTCCTCGTGATGGGTAATTCAAGTTGTTGCAGGAGCCATCGACTCGCCTTCCTTCTAGAGGGTCACATGGCTCGATCTCATTTACGCACCAGCTAAAGACGACAAATTATCATTAAAATAATGTTCTATAACCCAAATATTTTAAAAAGTGTAACCATGGAAACCTTTTTGATTTTAAACTATGACGCATAGGTGAAATAAAATAATATTAAACTTTTAAAGAAAATGGAAGACGCTGAAGAATTAAACATCAAAAATTATTATTAATTTTGGAGAAAATGAGTCAACAAAGAATGCAGTAGTAAGACAGAATTTAAACGTGCAGAAGTGCAAATTCAAATTAATATTTATAATTCACACAACATGGATAAATAATAAAGAGATAATGACGGAGAAAATGATTCCAAATATGAATATATCTTTGAAAACATAAAAAACGTGGAAGACAGTACAAAAAAAAAACAAAACCAATAAATTAAACAGATACCCACAAAGTCGTGTTAATCTTATCACGTCGTTTTACTTCACTAACTTCAATCGGTACCCCATGATAAGAATCATAGAACAACGCAGCCTTGACATCACAAAACACAGCAAGGAGCAATATAAAATACCACATCACGCTGTCTCTACGAGTCAAGATGACATACAAAAGTGAGCAGATCCTCTTTCATACAGAAATGTAGATTTTGGGAAACTGGTTATAGATGATGTGAATAAAGCAGCAATAGCTATCGGGTTATTAACCTATTTATTAGAAGGAGCTGCTTCAGTTGACTGTCTATTTTTGAATTCATGCACCAAAGCCTTGATGTTTGCTGCTATCCATAAATATATTTTTATTGCCTTCGTGTGAATTTGCATGAAATAAAAGTTTTGTAGTAAAATGTAGCTAATATAACAAAAATAGTCAGTCTTTTACATAGTAATACGGAACCAACTGTCTAGACAGTGTTTCCGGATGCAGCAGAGTATTTTACATGGAGCGACTGCCTATCTAACTTCACATCCCAGTAACTGGGTAACACAATATTCACTGGTTGTCTGGTAGACTTTTGAATTTCGAACTACACGTCATGACTGTCAAACATCTACAAGTGGCTGCTGGGACCAACGGCTTAACGTGCTTTTCGAGACACGGGAAAAGTGTTGGAATGGAATGCATGATCATGCATGTACCGACCTGGGGCAAGCGTAGCTTCACCTTCGATGGCCTCATGGTGCACCTGCCCTACACAGGGAAATAGTAACTTGGTTATTGACTGTGACGTGGGATTTTAGTACGCAAGTGTATTTCTTAATAACAATGAGCAAAGTCAAACAAAATAGTACTGTTATATTTAAGAAAAAAAAATACAATAGAAGATATTATAGTTTTTTATTTTGTTGAAACAGCTATACCTAATTAACAAATTAATTTCGTTATAATTACCCGTCCAAGCTAACAATAGTCAAATCATTTTGAAGTTAGTGTTAATAAAAACTGCTAACGGTTCCCTGTTTCTTTGGGTCAAACACCTAATTAATAATTAATTATCATTTTCAACATTATTTTATATGAAAAACTTCGCTATGTTGCTGTCTCAACGATTCCATCTGGGATACTCTTCTCAGTATATATTGTGGAATAAGAATAAGAAATTTTATTTGCTTACTGTAATTCCACGGAGTAAATACTTTTTCTGGAGGAGCTCGTGCCTAAATATGTATAGGCGCACTCTTTAAGGTAAAGCAGCGCTTGCGAAGGTTGGTCCGTGGATGGGTGACCATGCACACCGAGTTTTCTCCGTGTCTCGGAAGCACGTAAAGCCGTAGGTCTCTGCTGTCATTTGTAGGTCTTTGACAGTCGTTACAGGTAGTCAGTGACCCGAAAGTCTGACATTGCAATCAGTCTTACCTTAAGTTTTTTATGGGTTTGTGGAAGTCATAGGCAATCGCTCCATGTAAAATACTGGTATTCAGTTGCATGCAATTGGACTGGGTAAGCCGACCCCAACATAGAGGTACACTTTTTCACACGACTTAAATACGGTGAGGGTACATCCAATGATTTTAATCTAAATTATCTTGTCTTCGTAATGGTTACTTAGTTATTATTTCAATAGCACACTAAAAAATATCATTTTGATGGGTTCTAGTATTCTAGATCATTTCTTTTGATAAGTATTTTATCAGTCTTTGCTATTTTTTAGGGTTCCGTACCTCAAAAGGAAAAAACGGAACCCTTATAAGATCACTTTGTTGTCCGTCCGTCCGTCCGTCCGTCCGTCTGTCAAGACCATTTTTCTCAGGAACGCGTGGAGGTATCAAACTGAAATTTCTATATGATACTTAGTTCTACTGTCCCTGGAAGCTGTAGAAAAATCAACCTTCTAAGTCAACGCAATCAAAAGATACAGCCACTTAGGCCGCAAATTTCCGCAAATTTTCGAAACTCGCACGGGAATCAAAACCTACAGGGTACTTCCCGTGAACTTAGAATCTTGAAATTTTGTACGAAGTCACGTCTTATAGTACAGATATAGGAAAAATTACGAAAACCGTAAATTTTTAGTTTCGTCATATAAAAAAAAGTTATATACCCACAGGTTTGTACGGAACCCTCGGTGCGCGAGTCCAACTCGCACTTGACCGGTTTTTTTTTTGTTGTGACGTCTGTCATAATTACAATTTGTTGCAGTCAGTTAATCATGTTTTAATCTCAGTCATCTATGTTATAAATGTTGCCGTCAACATTATAAAGTTCCATTGCCTTGATCTATCATTATTGTCTAATTACTATACAAATAATGTTAATTAACAGTAATTGCAAAACCTGTGGTGTTTATCGATGTCAGGAATAAGTTACATAGCTGACAAGTTCTGAGCTGATTCAACAGTCACATTGCAATAATAATGACCAGGCAATAGTTTGAATGTCTTCTATCAAATGAATCTTCGATAACACAACTGTAAATGGTAGTACGTAATTATCATCCAATGCTATCCATAAGTCAATCATGCTTATTGCATTCATATGTGTGTACTTAGCTGTTGCACCATAAATGGTAATAAAAGACAGTCAAGTATGTTAAATTTTCTTTATTTCATTTAAACAAACATTCATTTGAAGGTTAAATAGCAAATATTCGTATTTACATAACCATTCGCTAATCCGGTTTCTAATTAACAGATCAAAGACCTCATTATGTCTATTGGGCGCGACTATTTTAACTCTAAAAGTAGTCTAGTATGAAACGTAATGCGGCCAAGGCATCTGCGGACTACACTTTGGGTCTTTCCAATAGGAGTAATCTATTTTATTTATTTGGTCACAGGTGCACATTTGGTTACTGAAACAAAATTTAAAATTGGGTAAAATGCAAATAGGAACAGAACAAATTAATGAAAAACAATGCAGGGAAGTATTGTGTTGAAACCAAGCCATGATCTTTGGCGAGTGGCTGGATTCGTAGGCTCGTCAAAGACTCGTTCTTTTTTTAAAAATGAATTGCGATTAGAGAGCGGAGATGACGTGTAAAATAATAGGGAAGTATGGAAGAGTAAGACATACTGCGCCAATCCCAAATAAATTGGAAAAAGCGCAGGAGAATGAAAATGATGTAGATGATTATGATATCCAGGAAATGGCGTTGGCTATGAAAATACCAGGAAGGAAAACTCACTTGTATCCGACTTTCAAGAACGCTTGTGGTTGAATCCTTTCAACGGTGTCACCGACGTCACACAACATTCTTGCCATAGTGTATTTACGAATTTCAGATAGTTGCTCTGTAAAAATGATAGCGAGAAAAACAATTTTAAATGCTCCGACAAGGTTGGTGCTCCCTATCCAACAACTGTGAGAAGAAACATTAGACCAAATCTCAAAGGTCACAATTAAGTAAAAAAAATCTATAATCGTTAAACAACCTTGATAAGAGGATGTGGAGCTTGTCATATTAAGCAGTGATAGCCTAGTGGTGTGACCGTTGGACTGCCAAGTCATAGGTCTCGAGTTCGAACCCAGGACACGCACCTCTGATTTTTCGGAATCATGTGCGTAATGAATAATTATCACTTGCTTCGGTGAAGGAAAACATCGTGAGGAAACCAGCATACCTGAGAGATATTTCTCGACGGCATGTAAAGTCAAGTCAGAGGCCCATGGGCGGCATAACAACTCTGACACCAGGTTAGGCACTAACCACACGATAAAGAAGAAAGATGTCATATTTATGCAAGTTTAATAATAACTACTGACCTGCAGTCCTGATAAATTATGTAATATACAAATATAACCTTGTACAATATACTACATGATCAAGTGCACTTACCAAGGGTGAATGCGTCAGGTCGGCTTGGTCGCTCATACCAATGCCTATCGGAAACCGTGTTCCGTTTGAGCTGTTCAATGACTAAGCAGTAGAACGTTGGCGGTACGAAACCTCCTGGTATCGGTTTCTCTACCCAGGTACCAGCCAAAAGATCAATGTCTTCTACTTTCTCGTAAACTTCTCTTAGAGTTTCTATCCTCTGTAATGTGAAAAACACCGTGTTAACGTCAAGCTGGAATAAGTTTATTACGTTCTTTAGTATCTTTTTAGGGTTCCGTTGCCAAACGGCAAAAACGGAATCCTTATAGATTTGCCGTGTGTGTCCGAACCACTACACCAATAACATATGAAATAATGAAAAAAAAAATGGGAGGGTTAAAAAAAATCAATATATATAACTGTGTGGGATGTATATCTACAGCTCTTAAAAATGATATTGAGGTTGCTAAAACATCTTTTTTCATAAGTCAATGGTTGATGAGATATTTACTTGCTCTTACTCTAATGGCTAAATTAAGAGGAGGAAAATAAAAAAAATAAAAATAGGTTTGTAGAATGTAAAAAAACTTTTTGATTAACATACTATGAATAACAAATTTAGTTTTGCTGTTATGTGTAAATTTACATCTGAATGAGCGCAAAATTTTATGTAATTATTTTTTTTTGCCATTATTTTTTGGTGCTACGGAACCCCGTGTGTGCGAGTATGACTCGCACTTGACCGGTTTTTGTTTTCACCATTTAGTATCGTCACATTTTTATTACCTCAGGATCAATGATGCCATACAAGTCTTCGAAACTGCGAACGGGCTTGCCAAAACAGAACTCTCTGTATTTGACGTAAGGTGGGAATCCGAAGTACCGGTTCTTAGCCAAATCGTTTGTCATCAAATCTGAGACATATTGATGAGGGCCCAAACCAATCTCTGTGATCTGAAAAAGACAAATTAAGACTTTTCTGCGAATAATTCTTGAAAGAAAGATGTGTGGTACCACGAAAAAGGATAATATAAACTGTCTTCAAAAGCCTGAAGAGCAATCTACTGTTCTAGACATTATTAATAGAGTACTCAAAGTAAACACCGATAAAGTTTCATGTACGGCTGATAGAAACCAATTTCTATTAACAAAAGACTGAGAATAAGAGGACTTAAGATAATGTTGATTAAAAAAGCAAGTTAAAATCCCAAATGCTTTCGGGAGCCAGAAAACATAACTTTTTAAAAGATAAGTCGTTATACATATATCTTTGAAACGTAGGCATTTCTCCTGTATCGTGGCTGCGTTTACAAACATTTAAACTCACATACACAAACAGACAGACCCGGAACAACAATTTTGTATGTTTGTTCCGTGCGGGAATCGGACCCGCAACCCGCAGTGCAGCAGTCAACCGCTCAGCCACTACACCAACCGTCTGTTCAATCTAAGACTTTTACTTACATCAGGATCAGCAATGTAGTCTTCTCTAGCTGCGCCTTGTCTAAAGCTGCCTTGAGTCAAGTAATCCATGTTGTCATCGACACCGAAGTAACCAGTCCTTAATGTAAGGTTTACTATGGGGACCTGTTTGAGGTAATAACCGTCCTTGTCATACAATCTGAAAACATCGTCAAAGTTAAAACCATCGTTTCAAATAAAACTCCCATTACTTTGTACATTTAGGTACGTTCAAATGAATTATAATTATTTACTGTTTTATAAATTCATAATTAAAAAGACATGTCTAATTACTAATGTCAACATTAATTATAAAAATGGAGATGGCAAATATTTCAGTTTTTTATTTTATATAGGCTTCAGACAGATTTTTTATTTTATAAGCTGGCAATACTTACTTTAGAGGACCATCTTGTATAGTATGCACCCATCTTAAAATAAAGGGATATTCCAAAGAAACTTGTGGATACACATTTGGATTGTAATCATCTTTGAATCCGCCCGTTGGTGTTATCACTCCATCTTTCACCATGTTATCGTATCCTGCAAAATTGCAAAAAAAAAAAACATTTTTTCATTATTCTACCAGCCATTTCAAAATCAAAATCAAGGTCATGGATTGAAAATACGATAAAAATCAGCACTTTTTGAACGTCAAAATTTACAAGATAGCGTCCTCCAACGCCAGCACTTCGCCACTTCCTTCCTAAGTCTTTTAGTGGCGTAGCATACTTAGTCAATACTTAAAATGTGTCACTACCACTTTGCAAAACTGGTTTATATTTTAATCACAGTGTGAGTTAAACTGACAGTCTGGCAAGCCAAGTGGCAATATCGTTTGATTTTTCACGATTAGATAAAATAAGAAATGAGTACATAAGAGGAAGCCTGAAAGTGGTGCCGGTGACTGAAAAGTTGTGTGGTAATCGGTTGGCTTGGTATGGGCATGTGATGAGGAGGAATGAGGAAAATGTCAATAACGAAAGTTTGGAGTATGAATGTGGATAGGTATAAGAGTAGGTGAAGACCAAAGAAACGATGGATGAACTGTGTTAAGGATGATATGGCAAGAAAGAAGGTGTCTGATGAGATGGAGTAATAGAGAAGTATGGAAGAAGAAGACATGCTGCACTGACCCCAAATAAATTGGGATAAGGGGAAGGAGAATGATGATTTCCACAACGACTTGCTAAGACTACGAATACGTCAACCATGACTAATTTTTTCGATGGCTTAAGTCAATCCAATACATTTAGATTTTCCCTTCATCGTTAATCGCTGATAGAAAGTAACTTTGTCCAAGCCCTCTGATAATATTCTTGCAGATACCATAGAAGACTAAGTCTGAAAAAAGTGCTCACCCATATATAACGGCAACAATTCATAGTAATAGAGTTGTAGTGATAAAGCAATGTTGATATCTCTTGATACGTTGAACAGTTTGTCGTCATCCCAGCATGGGTTCACAGCGGCGAGTTTTTTGGCTATGAAATTGTGATTTCTCCAAAACCAGACGACCACGAGGTTTATACCTGCTAGCGTGTTACCGCCGTCTTCAGCTGAAATTATACATCATCATAAAATCACCCGAAAGTTAGGCCCCGAAGGGTTAGGTACAGCTGTATAGTACACCCACATTTCGCCACATTATAGGGCGAGTCTATTTCCAAAAACTGGGCACAAATTCAGACTCCGTGACGGCTACTGAGAGATTCCTGATGGGAAAACCCAATAAAACTTTGCCCGATCCAGAAATCAAACAAGGGGCATCATGCTCAGCAGTCACGACCACCACAAGACCAACGAGACAGTCAGTACCTTTGTTCTTAATCAACCTTTTAGGGGTTTCGGTAAGTTTTTATTTCCAGGTTCCCCAACCAGTTTCGACCTCAAACAGTTATTAATGGATTATTTGTTAAAAAGTCATCTATCAGTCATCATGACTTGATTTTTCTGGCAGTAAACTACTGTTCTCGCAATCCCTTGCCTCTGGATGAATTTTCCCAATATTGGTCCCATTAATTCTTTGATCCAAATGTTACACACTGCACGCTAATTCTGAATTACTAACAGTATTCAAATACGGGGATAAGGAGCTTGAATGAGAAGCTTGAGGCTAAATAATAACAGCCGCTTGGGTCGATCGTCGGTTGGTCCATGGATGGGTGACCACCCATCACATACCGAGTTTCCTCCGTGCCTCGGAATGCACGTTAAGCCGTTGGTCCCGGCAGTCAATTGTAGATCTTTGACAGTCGTTACAGGTAGTCAGTGGCCCACAAGTCTGACAACCAGTCGTACCAAGGGGTATCGTATTACCCAGTACTAACTGGGTTGTGGAGGTCAGATAGGCAGTCGCTCCATGTAAAATACTGGTAATCAGCTGCCTCCGGTTAGACTGGAAGCCGACCCCAACATAGTTGGAAAAAGGCTAGGCAGATGATGATAACAGTAACTGTATTCAAATACTCACGCATCGCATGACACCTTGTCTCCTGAGGTCTTTGATTCAAGAAGCAAACGTTTGCAGTCGTGTTAGAGCTGGGAGGCCATATCCTGCCTTTGTCGTCCAATTCGGTCTTCACCATACCTCCTTGGAATGTTTTGCCTCTTTGATTCAACGCTGACAATTGATTGCCGTATATGACTGACAGGTCCAGTAGCGGAGTTGATGATACAATCTAAAATAAAGAAAATTTTATTAAGATAGGTATGTAATTGCGTCTTACAGGTAAGTAATCGATACCGTGGTTGACTTAAAAAAAAAAAGTTCATAGCACAGTGGGTATTTCACAAAATGCAATTCTGGGGCCGACTGGAATTTAAAAAAAAAAATAATTAAGAAATTTTAAGTTCATCTGTCAGTCTTGCACGCCATGTTCACACGGAAGATTAAAAAGCTAAGAAACATTTTTGGGTAAAAGTTTATGTTGACCGTTAAAGATACAAATTTTAAAATTAAAGTTCAAATTAACATTTATTACGTGTTTACAGATCAAACAAGTTTAAATCGTAGGTTAACTATTTGCAGAACTTATAATTATTATTTTTTAATTTATTCACCACAAAGTGAATTATGACGTGCGTTAAATTTTAAACACGCTAAAGTTAGAACAATAAATAGATACTCAACCACTGTTGAATATATTTAATGAAAGGATAAATAATTATATTTTAAGATAGTAAAACATAAAGTAACAAAAGATTAAGAACAAGATATTGGATAGAAAGAAGTTAATAAACACACAGAACAAATCTGAAATCACTTATTTTAATAAGGCTGACAAAAAGCACTTTTTAAAAGTCAAAATGTATAAGAGATTGGGGTTTATCACATTAAAAGTGATGAAGTACTGGCGTTTTAGAATGAGGCAAATTTCGTGACGAAAGTTCTGAGTATGAATGTGGATGGGTATAACAGTAGAGGAAGCCCAAAGAAACGATGGATGAACTGTGTGAAGGATGATATGGCAAGAAAGGAGGTGTCTGATGAGATGACAAGTAATAGAGAAGTATGGAAGAAGAAGAAATGCTCAGCCAAACCCAAATAAATTGAGATGAAGGTAGGAGAATGATGATAATACTGGCGTTTTAACTGGGGAGAGGAAGTGAAGAAGTCGCCCATCTGTTAAGTTTTAAGATCTAAAAGTACTTACTCTTTCAGGAGCAGTATCATTCTTGATGCACCCAATAGTCTGGAAGGTTTCTGGCCTAGTCATGTTGATGCATCGGACGCCGGAGAAGCGATGAACCGGGTCATCATCAGGGATCTTGTTGGGGGCACACATGTAATCAGTCTTGCCTCTCTCAAGGCAACAGTATGGCCGCCACGCTATGTAGTTTACTGTGAAGGAATTGGCTAGTTAATTGGTGTGTTTTTATTTGAGTTGAAGGTAACGTAAAAAAAATATGACGGACGGAAAAGTGACAGTCGGACTCAAAAGTGAAATAATAAAGTTTCCGTTTTCTTTTAAAATTCTAAATCTTGAAAGGATTCTTGACCAAGATATGACATGAGATTTTTGTTTCCCTATGTTATAGCTTGCCAAAAAAATCCGGTTTATTTTTCAAAATTCCTGTTTGTCGTGTATTTTTACTTGTACTAAACATACAGGAATTATAATAACTAAAAAAAAAAAACTTAATAAATAAAGCAAAGGTAGGTACTTTTTTATCGTGGTTGGATTATTTTTGTGCATGTAGGTTCTTATTGAGGTCAAAAGTCAAGATGTCAAGTTACATTTCCTTATTAGCAAGTTCCTTATTCCGTGCTATACTTGTGAACTTCCTAAACGAGCGCATTTGGCATTTGTAATCCGGTTTGGAAAGGAATTGACCACAGTCAAGTTGTACCTTCGAACTTTTGATGAGTTTTTTCAAGGTTCACCAAAGACAACAAACTATCTTAACGTTTTGATACTGAATGCCAAGTGGTAGTGTAGTGTGGTCACACATTTTATTTTAAATATATTATTTTAATTTAAGTAAAATAAAAAAATTAAATTAAAGTAATAGGAAGAAAGAACCAGTACCACAGAATTGCGTCAAATAAAGAAAAATAAAAAGAACGCATTTAAAAAAAAATAGCCATTTCGTGACCTCAAATGTCTGAGTACCATATGGTATATTCACAATCTCTAGAGGCTGTTATTAACATTCACTAAACACTAAAAAAGAGGCTTTACTGAAGGCCAATCAAAATGACAGACCGCTGGGACTATGACTGATTTCTGTGTTACTCCATGAAAACGACGACAGTTGTCAAATTCACCATCGACGGAAGCATTTTCATAGCCGGTTTTCGCACGGTCGTCCGCGTGGTCAGGCGGTGAAGCGGATCTCACGTCGCATTGGCTCGTATAAAATCCGTTGGTGCCTAACACACGTACACCGCCCGACCGCGCTGACAAGCGGCGTTCACCGCTTCTCCGAACGGCGCGCAGCCGCGCCGCGCCGTCACAAAATTCTTTGTGAGTATCGTCTTAGAGATACATAGAAACCAGCTGTTGTTCTAGTTACCACTGCAGTTTGCAGTTACAAACGTCATAGGAACAGCAGCTTTAAAAGTTTGATAAACCCATACCTGTATCGTGCAAAGACACGACATCGGCAGACATGAACACAAAGAAATGGATGGCCAGCGTCGTGAATATCGGACTGGGCACACGGCCTACTGACACGAGACGAGTCCTCAGATACCTCGCGAGGGGCATCTCGTTGCCAGATGCTGTCTTCTTCGGCTCAAAGTCTGAAACAAAGAATTAACTTAGACAGTATTGCTAATTCCCACATACCCGTTTCCACTCTTGAGCAGCATCCTCATTATCAGTCCATCCTTTTCATTTTTCTTTTCCTTCTGTATCAGTGGAATATATTTTCCATGGAGTAAGTGATTATTTCACCTCCACAGCCTAGTTACTGGGTAACAAGACATCACTTGGAAAGTTTGGTTGTCAGAGATTCGGGATCCTGATTGCCCGTAACGACTGTCTGTTAATGATGTAAAAACAACAGCAAGGACCCACTGTACAACGTGCGCATTTGCTCTGGAACAGTTTGTCTTCAATTTGAATTGACTACTTGATTAACACTGGACTATTGTTCAACTTCATCACCTGTCATAGGTACTGGCTCATAAAACCACACTTACTTTTATCATACACCGGAGGCAGCACCCTCGCGAAGGGAGTATGCGTGGCCCCCCTCGAGGGATACTGAAGGTTGTTACAGGAGCCATCCACTCTCCTGCCTTCTTTAGGGTCACATGGCTCTATCTCGTTTACACACCAGCTAGAGAAAGAAAATTTAAGTTGAATTCGATTTTATGTTCACACACACAAGCCGCGGAAACTACAGAAAAAACTT
Organism: Standfussiana lucernea; assembly: GCA_964057025.1. Classification (NCBI taxonomy): domain Eukaryota; kingdom Metazoa; phylum Arthropoda; class Insecta; order Lepidoptera; family Noctuidae; genus Standfussiana; species Standfussiana lucernea. The sequence continues at coordinate 1,636,180 of OZ059789.1, forward strand.
TTTAATAACAGAGGAACCTACCAATAAAAAGAAACAATATAATAATTACACTCCCAAAAATGATCCAAAACAATTAAAAAAAAAGCGACTCACAAAGTAGTATTAGCTTTATCATGCCTCCTCACTTCATCCCTAGAAATCACATTACCGGAGTACGAATCATAAAAGATGGCCGCCCTCACACTACACAACACCGAAACTAAATAAATTAAAATCAACATTTTACATGTCCGGACTCATTGGAGAACAAAACAACATTAAGTATAACTAAGTATTAAAAAAAACACAAAGAATAAACTCAAGTTAATTAAGTCTAAGTACCGCTAACCTGTTTGATTAGCCGACTTCTTGTAGCAAAGTTGATATTAAAGTCAGGTTTGTAGCAGTACGCTTAACAAGGACATTTGGAAGGGAGCAAACGGAAGTTCTAGTTAGTACAGTGAGCAAAGGAGATAACTGTGCAGGTATTCAATCAGACAGTTCTTTTACACACTAAAAACAGAATTTACATAATTATGTCAACCGTTAAATGAATGTAATATAACAACAGCTTTTACTCCCGTAAATTGTTTTAAGTTAACCAAGACCGAATGATCTTTGAAATAAAATACTTTGTTCTACGTTTATTGATTTTACTAGCCTTTGCCCGCGACTTCATACGTGTGGTACTTACAATAAAAAAAAGATCAGGCATGTAGCTGTAGAGCGGTGGAAACTGCGTTTAAATCCATGCAGTAGTTTTTGTGTGATGCGCGTACAAACATACAGACAGAAAGACAAACAGACATACAGACAATTCTAAAAACAATTGTTAAGGCTTCTGTTGCTCTAATAAAGACCCCCCACATAATATTTTTTTTTTTATTTATTTATTTATTTATTAATAAAAGGTACACCAACAGCTTCTGTATATAAATTATAAAATAAAGTGGTAATAAGTAATAGGCTTATACAGTTGCCAATGACAGGTGAACCAACATTCACAAACATAAGTGGTAACTTAAGCTAAAAACTAAATTAATGAACTAAATATTAAGTCGAAATAGACTATATAAACAAAAAACAAGTTACAATCATACTTAACTAAAATATATATGTATATATATTATGTAATATTAAACAAACATGAGATCAAAAATTTGACTAATATTACAAATTTATAGAGGAAGAGGTTGTAAATCTATGGTGATACATACTAACACAATTACTAATATTTTGGAGCTTTATGATTTAAAATATGGGTTTTAAAAATATTCATAGAGTTACGGTATATGTCAACATCTGGATTTGATTTTACATAAGAATTCATCTCTTTACTGAGCCTATTGAGAGGTGAGTTTTCTCCTATATTTGTGCTGGAAGCTTTAGTGTGGAATAAATGGGTAATGGGATATCTTGGTATTCTATGTGGGACTTTTATTCCAATTTGTTCAATTAATTTAGCACAATCTAATTTATTGTTAACTAATTTGTAAAGGAACATGAGATCTTGTACCAGTCGACGGTCGCGCAGAGTCATCATTTTGTAATATTGAATACGTTGTTCGTATGGACACCGGGGAGATACATCACCGAAGGTATATGCTAGGTGTTTTGTGAAGGCCCTTTGGATGCTTTCTACTCTTTGTGAGTGTACTGCGTAGTGCGGGTTCCATACTACACTGGCAAACTCAAGATGGCTCCGGACTAAGGCGTTGTATAACACAATTTTTGTTCTTACCAGCTTAAATCCTTTGGTGCTTCTCTTAAGAAATCCTAGCAGCCGTGCCGATTTCGTAACGATGTTATCAATATGGCTTATGAAGTTGACTTTACTATCCATTGTGATGCCAAGATCGCGAACCTTATTTACAGTTTCTAATAACGCTCCGTTTATATTATATGAAACAGTATTAGATTGCTTTTTCCGCGTGAATCGTATATGGTTACATTTGTTTACGTTAAGTTTCATGTGATTAAGATTGCACCAGTGCTCTATTCTATCCAAATCCTCCTGAATTAGAGTAGCATCTTCATTTGAAGCTATAGTTTTATAAATTTTGAGATCGTCGGCAAACATTAGAAATTTACAATGATGGATTTGGGCAGTAATGTCGTTTATGAACAGTAAAAACAAAACCGGTGCAAGGTGAGAACCCTGAGGAACTCCTGAGTCAGCATAATATGGATAGGATTCGTAACCATTGACAACAATAGTTTGCGATCTATGGAATAAATAAGATTTAAACCAGTTTAAAAGTGAGCCATGTATACCATTATACTCTAACTTGGACAGTAACAGAGAATGGTCAACTTTGTCAAACGCACTGCTAAAATCCGTGTACACGGCATCAACTTCTAGTCTTTTGTCGAGAGCTAGAGTCACATCCGACACAAATTCGACGAGGTTTGTTTCTACGCTGCGTCCAGCTTTGAAGCCATGCTGACTTGGTGAAACTATTCTGTCAATGTGGCGAGTAATTATGGGACAAACAAGAGACTCGAATATCTTTGAAAAACATGATAATATTGAAATAGGGCGGTAATTTTGAACATTAGCAGGATCTCCTTTCTTAAAAACCGGGACAATTCTTGCGTTTTTCCATACATCAGGGAATATTCCTTCAGCAAGAGAAGAATTAAAAATAATATGTAACGGTAGGGCGAGTTCTTGGTAGCAGCGTTTTATAAACAAGGGTGGTATGCAATCAGGACCAGCACCTTTGGAAGCATCTATGAGTTTGAGCTTGTTGAAAATTTGTTTTTCTGTTAACTTAATAGTGCTTAAAATTGAGTCAACACCTGAAAGTTCATTGGTAGTATTGTAAGTAATGGCTGGATTTTGGTTAAAAACAGAAACAAATTGATCAGCGAAGAGGTTAGCGATTTCTGGACCACTGCTAGCTACCTTATCATTCATAGACATGTCAGCAGGTATACATGATTCTCCGCGACGTTTATCTTTTATGAAACGCCAGAAAGCTTTAGGGTTTTTGGGAATGTCATTTTCAATTTTACTTTTATATGTATTATAACAGTGATTTATTAAAGTATGACAGCGACTACGGAGTAACTCAAAGGTAAGTTTATCTCGGGGATTATTATATTTACGGTATTTTTGCCTAAATTTTTCTTTTTCAGACAGGGTTCTAATAAGAGAGTCCGTATACCAAGAAGGATATTTAGATTTTTTTCTTACATATTTGGGCACAAAATTGTCAATAGCGATCTGTAGTATACTATAGAAGGCGTTAACCCTTTCATTAACATCGACACATTCATGAAAGGCATCATACCAATTTATATTTTTAAGATAGATTTTGATTTGTGTATAGTCTGCTTTAAAAAAGTTGTAACCTGAACGATATTTTGTTTTTAACTGTTTTAAGTTTGAAAGCGGAATAGAGATAAGGATATTCGGGTGGTGGGAGTCTAATTTGCTAAGCAAATCGTTGGGCTTCGTAACTGTTACATCCGATATGTTACTCAATACTAAATCTAAAATTCTGCAGTCAGCATTTAGGACGGAGTTAAATTGATGGAGTACATTGATTGATAGGAAGTCTACAAATGTGTAACCCAGTGAATTTTCATAATTTGATGGCGATAGATGTAGGTCATCATCATTCATGTTCCAATTAATAAAGCCCAAGTTAAAATCCCCAAGAATCACAACATCGTCGACACTATTTAGCACATTGTTAACATTATTTAAGAAGCACTGTAGAGAGTCCAGTTTGACTGGCGGGGGCATATAGATAACACAGATGGCAATTTTCATAGTATTATTGTTAACATTTAACTCTACAGACAACCATAAATCTTCAAATTCACTTTCCCAGTTTTTCATTCTTACTGATTTAATTTTCTTACTAACAGCGACCATAATCCCGCCACCTTCTTTTTTGGATACCTTGGTACTTAATCTATCTCTACGATACACCACATATCGCGGGTCAACGAACTCTCCATTAGTTATGTTAGGGTTTAACCAAGTTTCAGTAAATGCTATTACATCATAGCTAGTTAGCAAAATATTTTTGTAAATATCTTCAGTTTTAGTCCTCATTCCACGAACATTTTGATAATAAATATCAAGCATTGTGAATACAAATAACGCCAAGAACATTTATATAAAAAAAAACCTATATCTAATTTGTAACGTCAGTTGTTTTCATTAACTTTAAACTATCCTGGTTGCGAATGTAGATAGGCTTCGAGTGAATATCCTTCCGTACAAGAATTCGCCCATTGCGAATCCAGACGAAGTTATATGACAACTCTTTAGCCAGTTTTCGTGTTGCCGCATGCAGGTGTTTGCCAGTGGGGCATAAATGCTCGCTGACATATACAGGCACTCGGTTACCACCCAAACCAACGCCCAAGTGATGCGAGTTCAATTTGTCCGAGGGATGTTTTTTATTGAAGTTACCAACAGCAGCCAGAAGGTTGTCACGCTGGCGGGGGCTGCGGAGCTTAGCAACCACAGAGCGTGGGCGGTTATTATCTTTGTTTTGTTTCGCAACTCTTGTAATTTGCATAATGTCACTGTCGCCTATATCACAACTAGTTACCTTCCCGATATTCTTTAAGGTTTCCACTAGGTTTTCAGACTTGTCTTCAGGTAAACCGTTAATTTCCACGTTGTTTTCACGCATGTTTTGTTCTACGATACATAACCGTGTAGTAAGGTCAGTGACACTTTGTTGAAGGTTTGTATTATCGCTACGCAATTGATTGATTATGGCATCTTTTTCATCAAAGCGTTTCTTGAACTCTTCGAACTGTTCATTAAAAAATCCGAACGAAACTTTAAATTCAGATATTTCTCCATGTATATTTTTTAATTGGTCAGTGAGTAAATCCTTGAAAGACGATTTTACAGCCGCAGCCAATTCTTCCTTAATTATACCTCTTAAAGTATCCTCGTTAAAACAATGCTCCTGGCTATTTGAGGTAGACATGGGCTGACTACTTTTCTTTCTCAATGTCACATTCATTACATCAGGTGGAGTGTTTTGTTTAGCGAGAGTTTTAGGTATAGTTTTGGAGCTCGATGATTGTTTCTGACTTGGTGATCGACGGAGGTTACCAGTATTAATAGCCGGGCGCGCTGGTGTATTAGTATTGTCGGTTTTTAGCTGTTTGCAGCAACATTCGGGGCATTTCCAGGTGGACTTGTAATCATGGTCCATAAGATAAAAGTTGTTACTTGGTATGTTTACACAAAAAATATCAAATCTTGATTTGCACTCGCAACAATCCAAAAATTCTAAATTATTTATTTCATTCCGGCATCCAGCACAAGTATCACTTTTCGTTTTCGGTTCCATGTTTTAAAATACTAATTTTGCATTAATATTGACACTTTCAATCAAATCCAGCCCTTATTCAAATATATATAAAGCTTGAAATCGTGGAGCGTGAATCAGCAAGCGAGCATGCGTGTAAGCGCCGTGCGTGTGTGCGTAGAAGCGAGCGATTCGCGGGTTGCCCTAGGTCAGGGACGCAGCAACAACGCAGTCGTTATTTAAAAGTTTTAAAAGTAATTTGCTTATTACTCACGAACACACGAAAATCCTGGTAAGATGTAATCACCACTGGATAGTCCATCAACACAGCTTTACGGGGATATATAGCACTACTTATTATGAGAACTTTTGACCACTTTTCTAAATATTTTAACGGAGCAAAATACAAAACAGAGTTATCACTTCGGCGTCGCGGTTTGGACAATATCTTCAATGTACAGACATCGGCCGGGTGACCGACGCGAAGTCAGAAACCACATACTCAGTACTTACATCATTCTGAACCCCCCACAAAGAAAATTTTCGTCGGTTATTAAATAAAAATCAGCTGTTTCCTACAAAAGTGCAATACCTTAACCAATGAAAAATTTCTATGTGGGGGGGTTCAGAATGATATACTGAGTATGGTTGTGGTTTTCGTTCGATACTCCGTATAGATGGTGAAAATTGGCCTTAACATTCTATGCGTAAAATGCAATTAATGCTTTAGTAAGTACCTCGTGAGTTTTAATATTTACTAGTAAAATAATAATATTAGTGATAAAACAATACAACAAAAAACTCTTCTCCTAACTGTACATGATTCATACTTTGAAATGTGGATTGAAATCGGTTCACTTGGTAGTTTAATTGCACTTTATACAATACTCATGGCTATCTTCAGAAGCAAAGATTTTTATCGTTAGAGCTTCCCTCATCGTACTTAGTGTAAACACTGAGGAGAGTGAGTTGCTATAATACGCATGAAAAGATATACATATACGATGTTCAGCACGAGTCATCTTCTGCGTAGCCTCTTCCTCCACCTATACTGGGGTCGGCTTCTGGTCTAACCGAATGCAACTGAATATTAGTATTTTACATGGAACTGCTCATCTGACCTCCACTACCTAGTTAATACTGTGTAATACGATATCCCTCGGTAAGACTGTCGTGCTTTCCGAGGCACGGAGGAAACTCGGTATGTAATAGATGGTCACCCATCCACAGATCGACCTTCGAAAGTACGGTTTAAGTTTGAAGATCGACTCGTTCGGCTGTTATTATTTCGCCACGAGCTGCTCTATTCTTTTCTCTTACGATTTTCAGTGATTGAGAAAAAACTATTCAAATCGCAACGACACAAAAACATGATAATATTTTGACACGCACAACTGTTCAATCAGCGAAAATCACGAATAAACGAAACTGTCGAATTATCCAAACTGACTACTGAGGGAAACTGACCAGTGTTACGCGGACTCAAAGAATCTAACGATCTAAATCTTTGCTCGGAAGAGTATGCTGTCTAGACGGCCATCCTCAGTACATTTAGAAGGATTTAAGACTTCTTCAGGATGTGATTGCTATTTGTGTCATCTAGTTAGGTACTGGAAGGTTTCCCAAACTTAACAGTTCTTTCAGTGGATAAAAATAATCGCTAGTAAAAATTTATGAGTGCTACGATCGCATAGTTGGATCTGTTCAGATAATTCATTTATTTTATTTGTTAGTCGAGTGGTCGCAAGTGCAACTGCTGAACATGAGGTTCTGGGTTAAATTCCTGGGTCGGATAAAGTGTTATTGGGTTTTTCCATCACGAATTCCTTAGTAGCGTCCACGAAATCTGGATTTGTGCCCGGTTGATGGCAATAGGCTCGCTCCCTATTACATGGGACTTGAAACATAGCCGGCGAAATGTGTGTGTACTATTAGGTACACCACTGCCTAACCCTTCGGGAATTACAGGCGTGATATTATGTTGTTTTGTTTATTCAGATAATTTACAATTTGTATTCTACAGCGTATACCAGAAAGGTGTGGTCAAGTTTAAGAATGTGATTCAGACTGCCAAACTGAAGAACTTTCTCCATGGGAACAGCGTCATAATCGCCAGAAAAAAATCTGTTGTTCTTTACATTTCTTCTGATACATGCTGTATATTGGAATAGTGTCCGCAACTCCACGTCCAAAGAGCGTATTTAGCATACGGGGTATTTTTTCAATTCACAATTTCATCATCATCTACCTAGCCTTTTCCCAACTATGTTGGGGTCGGTTTTCAGTCTTCCCTGTCATGGAGCGACTGCCTATCTGAAATCTGCCTGGTTGTGGAGGTATTACCCACAATACGATACCCCTTGGTAAGACTGGTTGTTAGACTTTCAGGCCACTGACTACCTGTAACGACTGTCAAAGATCTAGAAATGACAGCCGGGACCAACGGCTTAACGTGCTTTCTGAGGCACGGAGGAAACTCGGTATGTAATGGCTGGTCACCCATCCACGGACCAATCTAGGTAAGCTCGGCTTAACCTAACGTTCGACCCGAGCGACTGTTATTATTTAGCCATAATTTACAGTTGTATAATTATTTCACGATAACGGACGGATATTTTCTTCAAATTTATTACTGCTAATAAATGCGCAATACATACCTACATACATCCTGGATGGCTTGATTAACCGGTGTGACCTGACTTAGAATGCACAATTTGCAATTGTTATCAAAAGACATGTATTTTCAACTAACTTGATAAATTAATTAAATACTGCTCACAGGAAATTGTTTCGATCGCAGGCCCAGGTTGGCCACTGTAGAAATAATCATGCCAAATGCGATATCCTCGACCTATTCTAAATACTCTTAATATGCCAGTGTGGAGCCCATCTGCGGATACTCCCCTCTTTTCCTTCCCATCGTGCACAACCACCTGCACCTTCCAGGATTTAAATGAAGCCTAAGGGCTCATTGACACGGTTTCCGTCATTGACGATCCGTCATAAAACACGATACGTCATGACGGATGGACGTTAACGTTGATCCGGCAAAAAAACGAAATGATGTTCACATTAGTTTCGTGATTTTTCGGGAGCGAGCGCATCAGCGAATCCGTCACAAAAAATTCACGATTGGTGTTTTTTGAAGTGATTTTTAAAAGACGATACGTGATTTTAGACTTGTTCGTCATTTTTCACGATACATGATGCGTAAAAGTAGCTACGTGATTTAAGGCGTGTTTGTTATTTTTCACGATTCGTGATGCAGACATTTAAAAGGCATTGCCGCCATCAGAAAAATTGTCGGATTGTGAAAAAAGACGAAACGACAAAAAAAACGAATCGTCCTCGTGTGAACGTAAGCTGTTTCTGCTTTTTGCGTTTTACCGTTTTGTTCCTTGTAATCCATTGCGTGTGTAAAGATACTTAGGTAGCAATACGCATGATACTTGACCTTGTTACAAGCAACACTGAAAATATTTAATAACAACGTTGCATCGTTAATTGTTCGTTTCCACCAATACTAAGGAACAGCCCGTTCACACGACGACGATTCGTTTTTTTTTTTTTCGACATATCGTCTTTTTTCACGATCGGTCAATTTTTTTGACGGCGGCAATGCCTTTTAAATGCCCGCATCACGAATCGTGAAAAATTACGAACACGCCTTAAATCACGTAGCGTCTTTTAAAAATCAGGTACGTCAAAAAACACGGATCGTGATTTTTTTTTGTGAACCTTTTGCTCCCGAAATATCACGGAACTAATGTAAACCCCAATTCGTTTTTTTTTTGCCGGATCGTGATAAAACAGGATTCCGTATGCAATGCGGACGTCCATCCGTCATGACGTACGTCAATGACGGAAGCCGTGTGAACGGGCTGTAACACCTAATTAAATAAATTAATACTATTGTACTGTTAGCAGCTATGTTAACAGCCTTGATTTACTGGTTGTAGATTGTGGATTCGAACTCGAGCAGACGCGTTACTTCTGGTAATTTATTTTAAAGCCTGCGAAATTCAAATATTGGGGGTTCATCGCTCATGTGACCGCTTTGAATGATCCATTTAATAAAAAAGAATTTATTTTTTCATTCTATTAAAGTAATAACAACAATATATAATGTAAATATAACGGAACCTCGCACTGCACGACTAGGATCAGATTTCATAGACTTTCTAAACCAAGTCTATCAGAATGTAAGCACAAGGTCAAACGGATACAAAATTATGATTACGTACTCGTATTATTTCGCAATTAAAGTTTGATTCATTACCTTCACTGAGTTCCTGTGTCTTACCGATTGTAGCACTTGTTAACGAAATACTTGTTTTTAACTTAACCTAGCTAATCACACATGTAATCCCTGACTGGTAAGGTTAGTTTTCACCAGTTTTATTTAAGTCCCAAGTAATAGAGGGCAAGCTATAAACCGGGCACAAATGTCTGACTCCGTGGCTAATATTAAGAAATTCATGATGGATAAATCAATTAACATTTGGCCCGACCCGGAAATCGAGCCCAGAATATCATGCTCGGCAGTCGCCTTGCGACGACTCGACCAACGAGACAGTCGTTAGCTTTTTAGTTTTACAGATGGAAAAGTAGTTGTGGCATCGTACGGGCACCTATCAGTAACTCATATTAATAGGTAACCTCCTCTTTTTAACCAACTTCAAAAAAAGGAGGAGGTTCTCCATTCGGTTGTATTTTTTTTGTGTTTGTTACCTCATATCTTCGACATTTATGAACCGATTTGATTAATTCTTTTATCTGAATGTATCTACTTTCCGATTGGTCCCATAGAAATTTCATCAAAATTGGTTCATCAGTTTGGTTGGTCAGTTGGCAGGATGTCTTCAGAAACTACCTAACAAGGAAAAGCTTACTTGTAAATTATGCAACAAGGGGTACGATTTACAATGTGCAAATATCACTATAACACGTTTCAACAAAACAATGTCACTAGCGCAAAAGAAAACGTGGATCTGTCAAGATTGCAGTTGTAAGATACCAAAAACTGGGAATGTAAACACCCCTATACGTGCGCCTACTAACAGCGAAATTCAAGAAATTAACTCACCCTCCGAGGAAAACAATGTTACTTTTAGAAAAAGGGCTACTAACTCCAGCCCCAATTCATCTTTCTCACAAAGTTCAAGCATATTGGGTGATACACAATTCACAGAAAATAAAGACCCACCCTTAAGTGCAATAATACAAGAGGAACTTACATTAAAAAATCTGAACGATATAATAATTCTCCGTTTACGAGAAAATAATAAGGCAATAATAGTAGAGTTACAAAACACAATTCAGATTGAAATTAACAAGGCGATTAACAAAGTAAGGGAAGACTTTGAAAGTAAAACAGACACATTATCCAAAGTTAATAAGCAACAACGTGAAGACATAGCAACAATAAGCAAGAAAATAGAAATGTTAACCATAGAAAACGAAAAAATAAAGACTGAAATTAAAAACTTGACGATACTTAAACCGGAAAAAAGCTTGCAGTGCACTGAGAACAACCGCAGGAAAATCGTACTATACGGTTTTCCCGAATATTATAGGGAACCAGATTATGACCAGCAATATAGATTGATTGATCTTCTGTATGAAAAACTGGATATTGACCTCACAGGGTACATTGAGGAGACTTATCGACTGGGTAGAAAACATAGTAAAAATCGACCACTAGTCATTGAACTAATTAGTAAAAGTATGGCTAAATATATCATAGAAAATAAACAATGTCTACAAGGAACTAGATTGTATATATCTGAATTTTTAGATGAAAATTCAAGATCACAAAGAAAAGAAATGCATGAAGAGATGCTGAAAGCTAGGAAAAAAGGATTGTACGCAATAATAAGAAATAATCAGCTGTTCATAGAGGGTAAAAGAACAGAGATACAAAAGCGGGACTTACACATTAATAGTACTCCAATGCAACAAAACCAAACTCAACACTACATAGATGAAGTTAGCGACAATCATATCCATTCATTTCGAAACCCCAGACCAACAATTTAAAAAAAACAATTTACAATTTAAAATTTTGTTCCAAAATATCCAAAGCATTTGTAATAAACAACACCTTCTAGAAACTTTCATTGTCGACAATCGCGCCTTTAAAGCAATATGCATGTGTGAGACATGGCTCACCAAAGAAAAACTAGAAACCTTGCAATTGACTGGATTTAAAACTGCAGCATCGTTTAGTCGCCGCTCTCGAAGTGGTGGCGGTGTCTGCATTATGTTAAAGGACGATATTGAATGTATAGAATGTTATGACATTAGAGATCTAACCATTGAATATTGTATAGAAGTATGTGCATGTACGCTACCAAAACAAAACCTTTTAATAATCATTATGTACTGGAATAGAAGAGAGGAAGAAATTTTTCTTAGCCAATTAAAACAAATAATGAAAATAATAAATAACAAGTATAAAAAATTTAACGTCATAATAGGAGGAGATTTCAACATAAATGTTTTGGAAAATAACACAAAAACTAACCAATTTATAAATCTCATGCTAGGGTATAAATTTGAACAACACATAAGGGAACCTACGCGTATCTCACAGACCACGTCAACATGTCTGGATCTCATTTTTACAAACTTCACTGACAACAAAATGTACACAACCGTAGATGAATTAGGTTTTTCCGACCACTGTGGGACAATAATGCATATGACATTTAAACAAAAAACAAGTGATCCCGTATGGTTTACCAAGAAGAGACTTTTTAACAAAAGTAACATACAAAAATTCAAATCAAAACTAAATACACAAAACTGGAATAACATCATACAACCGAATAAGAATTTGAACGAAAACTACCAGTCGTTTCTTGACACATTAACAAATATCTTAAATGAATGTATCCCTACACGTATAATTAAATTAAGAACGAGACATCAAAATCATTGGCTAACCGTAGGTATAAAACGATCCTGTACAAATAAAAGACTATTAAAAATTCTATCCCTAAAAATTAATAACATTACATTTACGAAATACTACAAAAAATATGAAAAAATCCTTAAAAAATCAGTAACGATAGCAAAAAAATTACACTATATAAATAAAATGAATAAATCGACAAACAAAGTCAAAACTATGTGGAATATTGTAAAAGAACGAACAAACAAGACAATAAAACAAGACAAACAGAATATAACACTACAAACAAAAAACCTGGTAAGTGACCCTAAACAAGTGGCTAATATCTTCAATGATTTCTTCGCATCCATTGGGGAAAGCACCTCCCAAACATCTGTCTTAGAAGGAACGAAAACATCGGTGAGTAACCCCACTCAAAACACGATGTTTCTTTGCCCAGTTGATGGATACGAAGTTAATAAGATCTTAAAAAACCTAAAAAATAAAAATAGCCACGGAATAGATGAACTTCCACCAATCCTTTTTAGACAGTGCGCCGATGAATTAACCTTACCATTTTTTAAACTGATTAATCAATCATTTGAGGAAGGAAAGTTTCCAGATAAATTGAAAAAGGCTTTAATAAAACCAATCCACAAAAAGAATGCAAAAACAGACCCTAACAATTATAGACCAATCGCCCTTCTTCCTACTGCGTCCAAAGTCTTTGAAAAAGCAATGTGCGATCGCGTATATTCTTTTTGTGAAAAATTTAAGATATTTAATGACTGCCAAAACGGGTTTCGCAAAAATAGATCCACAACGTTAGCAGTATATAAGTACATCCAAAAAGCTTTAAATATAATTAATAATAAACAATATGCAATAGGAATATTACTTGAAATGACGAAGGCCTATGACAAAGTGCAATTTCAAATCCTGTTAAATAAATTATACGGTATAGGAATACGAGGAAAAGCCCACGATTGGTTTGCATCATATCTAGAAAGTAGAGAGCAATTGGTTGAGGTAGAATTCTACAATAAAAAAACAAAAGAAGCACAGCTCATAAGATCAGATGTCAGACCAATACAAGCTTCAATTCCCCAGGGAAGCGTTATAGGATGTCTTCTATTCCTGATCTACATTAACGACCTTCCCAAAGCCATAGAAGAGCCGTGTATTCTATTTGCGGACGACATTTCAATCCTCACCTCATGTCAAACAAATATAAATCTAAATGAAAAATTAAATTACATTTTTAATAATATAATTAACTGGATGAATGATCATAATCTCGAAATAAATTTTACAAAAACCAAACTAATAACATTCCATCCACGTCAAAAAAATCAGATAAATATAAATTTCACAATTAATGAAATTAAATTAGAAACAGTTAAAGAATTCACCCTCTTAGGTTTGACAATAGACACAAATATTAATTGGAAATCGCACGTACTTAAATTGAATTCAAAAATTTCAAAATTTTCATACGCCCTCCGGGAGATTAAAAAGACTACCAACCTACAAACCGCAATAGTCACATATTATGCATATGCCCATGCTTGGTTCACTTACGGTATCATTCTATGGGGAAATAGCACGGACGCTTCTTCCGTATTTATCCTACAAAAACGTCTTATACGAATAATTACGAATATAGAACAAACCGACAGTTGCAAACCATACTTTAAAGAACACAAAATCCTCACCTTGATTGGTATTTATATTTTGGAATTGTGTAAATTGGTGCGTAAATATCCTGATACATACAAAACACGAGGAGATACACAAACAAGCCATTCGTTCCGTCATAAGAACAGATTAAATTTACCTCAGTCCCATCTTAAAATGCACTCTTCTAGTCCTTATTCTATGTCAATTAAAATATACAATAAATTACCAGAGAACTTAAAACAAATAGAAAAATCAAATATATTTTTAAGCAAAGTAAAACAATTCTTAATTAATAAAAGCTATTACTCATTAGACGAATATTTTAATGACAAAATTTAACTATTCTTTGACTGATAATTTGACTAATTGTACTATAGAAATACCAAACTATTTCTGGTTTTGCCTCTTCACTATTATTATACTATTATTATATATTAAATAAACAATAAATTGCATAATAAAAATATGACATTTTAAAATAACAAATATGCACCCAATAAAACCGAAATACAATAATATTACAAATAATAAATACATAAAATAAATAAATGAGTGATATAACCAAATATAATAATAAATTTCAATAAAAAGCAATGATATAAATATAATAAAATAATCTACTTAATTTCCAATTTCCTTTAGTCTTACGGAATTAAACGGTTCAAATAATAAAAATGCACCCATTAAATAAAATACACCTGGAATATCATAATATTATAAATAGATAGAATATAGAAACGAATGATATAATGAAATATAATAATTAATTTCTTAATAAATTAATTATATGAATACAATAAAAAAGAAAAAAAAAACCGTCTACCTATTTTAATTGTGTGTTATGGAAAGTTGATAAAAGCGCTCTTCCTCTCTCCTACCTATTTATCTAATTTTGCTGTGCCCGACAGGGTCCATAATTGTTTCTTCTTAATTGTATTTTACCACCTGTATAATATGTACATTATGGATTGCAATAAATAATTTGAATTTGAATTTGAATTTTGAATTTGGTTTTTAAATCAAAATAGCTGTAAAAAATATGTCATCGAAGTAAAAGAAATCACGAAATTGATACCTGACCAGGATTTGTGTGTGATGCGATAGCTAAAAAGGGTAAAATAAAAATGTTTTTGCAAAAAAAAATAACCGACTTCAAAAAAAAAACACTAAAAAAAGTGGAAAATAACATTACTTTCGGAGTTCGGTGCCAAAAAAGTCAATGAAACAAACCATAGTCATCGACTTCCGAAAGTAATTTTCCACTTTTTTTTGTTTTTTTTTTGAGTCGGTTATTTTTTTTGCAAAAACGTTTTTTTTAGATGTCGGATAAAAAATGTATTGTAACGAAGAGCAAAAATTGTACCTACAGAGTTAGTCATAGAACTCGTTTTAACAAAACATAAACATATAATAAATCTCTCACGGACCAAGTTTAACAGTATTTTCTTAAGGCTCAAGGTTTTTCATTATAATTATTATCTAGTAAAAAACAAAATAATGAAATGTAATAAACGTACCTAAGAAAAGAACTCATATTATATTATTTGTTTTTTCAGTGTAGGTATATTTTTTCCTTGACATTTAATAAAATCGCAAGATTGAGTGAACAGGTAATTTTAATAACGATATTTTTATTTTGTGACACTAACTTATAGGTAATGGCTACCTACCTCAATAAAATCATAATGATTTATTTTATTTTTATTTATTTATTTTTATAATGATTTAGTGATGATGTTCCCGGATGACAGCGATGCGGAGGAGTACTTTGACGCCTAAGTATCCTATTGTCGTCGTTGTATATGTACATAAGTATGCAGTAGTAGGTTTTGTACTTTTAGTTTTATTTTTTTATTATTATTTTAGTTCTATTAAAGTACATATTAATATCTATCATTTGAGTATTAAAGCTTATTGTATTCCAGTGATTTACTTGTGAATATATATATTTTTTATAATTGAATTAGTACAATATACATAACATCACGCTTATAATCCCCGAAGGGTTGGGCAAAGATGTAACTAATAGTACACTCACATTTCGCCAGTTATGTTTTAAGTCCCAGGTAGGAGGCGAGCCTATTGCCATCAAATCCAGACTCCGTGGCTGCTACTGAGAAATTCCTGATGGAAAAACCCAATGAAACTTGCCCGACCAGGGAGTCGAACCCAGGACCTCATACTCGACAGTCGCGCTTCCAACCGCTTGGCCCACGAGACAGTCAATGGAATCAAGAATAGTCTTTTATAACCACATATGTATAAGATGTAAATTTGTCGTATTTTATGTTGCGACTATTTTTTATTTAGACACAATAAAAACTTTTTTGCAAAAAAAAAACCGACTTCCAAAAAAAAACACTAAAAAAGTGGGAAATAACTTTACTTTCGGAAGTCGGTGACTATTGTTTGTTTCATTGATGTTTTTGCCACCGACTTCCGAAAGTAAAGTTATTTCCCACTTTTTTAGTGTTTTTTTTTGGAAGTCGGTTTTTTTTTTTGCAAAAAAGTTTTTATTTTACCCTTTTTAGTTATCGCATCATACACAAATCCTTGTCAAGTATCAATTTCGCAATTTCTTTTACTTGGATGACATATTGTTTCCAGCTATTTTGATTTCAAAACCAAACTACTGAACCGATTTCGATGAAATTATGAAATTTCTATGGGACCAATCAGGAAGTAGATCCATTCAGATAAAAGAAGAATTTTTCAAATCGGTTCATAAATGACGGAGATATGAGGTAACAAACACAAAAAAAAAAAAAAAAAAACATACATCCGAATTGAGAACCTCCTCCTTTTTTAGAAGTCGGTTAAAAAGCTATATCAACAATCTACCTAAAATTTGATAGAGATTTGCACACACTACTTGTACGCCTCCTGGCATAAGATCTCTCTCTCTGTTCACCAAACATAAGATCTGTAGTTCTCTACCTATGTCATTTCATTTCATTTCAGAAATGTTCAAGAAGTTTTCATGAGGCGTTAAAAGCAAAGTTTCTGAGATAAATGTTTCTCATCGCAGTTAATAATTAACGCGTTAAACTTCGCCATTTGTGTTCTAATTAATAATAATTGTAATTTATTATTCGCATTATTTAATGTCTTGAAGATGGCTTCTTCTGCTGAATGTTCTAAATTGAGTTTCAGTTTTGGGAGTCTGATGGAGATATTTCATATCAGACGTCTACTAGATCATTATTAATTTTCATTCAAATTTTATACAAAAACCTAATTACCCAATCATAATAGGAGTATTAGGACGGTGACCAGTCGGTTCACTTTCAAAATGAAAGCTCGAGAGCATATACACGAGAAGTTGGCAGATTCGTCTCAGAAATAAGTTGCAGTAAGTAAAATTACCAAGGCATTAAGTCCGCCTTTGTACAGTTTTTACTTGTGCATAAAGTTTTAATAAATAAATAAATAGGCAATTTAAAAAAAAAACAGTCACAGAAATCACACAATCATTTAAACATCAACTCAATATAATAATTTAACGATATAATCATCCTCATCTGACTAGCCTTTTCCCAACTATGTTGGTGTCGGCTTCCAGTCTAACCGGATGCAGCTGAATACCAGTATTTTATATGGAGCGACTGCCTATCTGACCTCCACAACCCAGTTAGTACTGGGTGATACGATACCCCTTGGTAAAACTGGTTGTCAGACTTTCGGGCCACTGACTACATTAATTATATTATTTAGCGATAAAAAATTAAAAATAGCTACTTATCAAAGAATTGTTCCTGTCAATTACTCCAATCCTAATAATTATGTTGTCTTATCGTAAACATACATTGTTTGAATTCTTCATTTGTTTTTCAGTTAAATGATTTGACCTTAACTTAGTATTGCTGTTAGTATTTGGGTGTGCAGATAATTGTGCACGCAATGTGAATGTCGTGTTAAATGAGGTGAATCGTGGAAAAAAACTGCGTATATTTTGTACTTAGATGTTTTATGAACTTGACCGCTTGATTTATTGTGTATTTACACGATGTCGAACGATTCTTGAAATTAATTAAGTAGTCAAGGATTTTGTTAGATTGTACCTACTTAGCTGTAGCTCTTACCATTTATTTGGTTGGCTTAGTGGTCGCAAGCGTGTCTGCTGAACATAAGGGAGGGATAACCCAGGAGGGTTCGATTCCCGGGCAAAGTGTTATTCGGTTTTTCCATTAGGAATTTCTCAAAAGCAGCCATGGAGTCTGAATTTGTGCTCGGGTGATAGCAATAGGCTCGCCCCCTATTACATGGAACTTAAATATAACTGGCAAAATGTGGGTGTACTATTAGGTACACCTCTGCCTATACTTCGGGAATTACAGGCGCGATGTTTGTTATCATAAATCATGCCTATTTTTACAGAAATCCTATAGACCAGGTCAACGTGAGAATAATGTTCACCCACCTACAGCCTGACCATAGTAATGATCTAATCTTGTTGATTGCTCGCGATTTGTAATTATTTTTAGCCTCAAGTGTAGACAATCAAAATTACAGATTGATGGTAAGCAAATTTTAACTAGACTAGACTTTATCATCTTGAAATTCCCCAGCCCTTATCCCGATTTATTCGGAGTCAGCACAGCATGTCCTCTACTTCTATACTTCTCTATTAGTCATCATCTCAGTATTCAGAGTGACCCTTTAGACATCTGATATCACTACAATGTAAGACCCAGATTTTTTTTAATTAAAACACCGGAAAATAACTTTTTTAAAACTCTAACTCAAAGCATTTATTTCAATAAGACCATTACAGGCACTTTTGAATGTCAAAACGCAAAAAATAAACTAAGCTACAGTCCCTGTCACAAGGCATAATAACTTGTGAAAGTACTGTAGTTGCCCATTCGAAAGCGTAGATCCTATGGAGAAGAATGGGCAAGAAACTCCATGGACACTCTTTTAAATCAATATGTTTTTACAAAATCTTGGTTACATCATTCATTTCGAGATTATGCGAGCAAAACCGCGAGTATTACGTTGCTGTAATTATTAATAACTTAGATCTCTTAAAAGATAAAGAGCGTGTTTGGTATGCCTAATTCCAGTAGCTTCCAAGGTTTTGTTATTCAGTTCGTTTGTCAAGGTTCACCGGTAGTTTATAATTAAACTCGCCTGTTATTCCAACTACTCGCACAGTTTCCTTTATGATCTTTGTTGGAGAGAGACGATAATTTTCATGATGCCTATCCGACCTCCACAACCCAGCTAGTACTGGGTAATACGATACCGATACCCCTTGTAAGACTGGTTGTCAGACTTTCATGCCACTGACTACCTGTAACGACTGTAAAAGATCTAAAAATGACAGCCGTGACCAACGGATTGACGTGATTTCCGATGCACGGAGGAAACTCGGTATGCAATGGGTGGTCACCCATTCCAGCATCAACCTAGGCAAGCATGGCTTAACCGAAAAATCGACTATCGATTAAGCCACCAGCTCCTCTCCTCTCTTATAAACGATACTACAACAAGATAAACTAAATTAAATCGAGTCTTACACTTTGCATAGAACAGTTTCATTGCTGCTGGAAATTAGAGAGCTCCTAGTTAATCCTAAAGATAATTACTGAAGTTTATAGTTTCCTTACAGTCGTGAATGATGTAATTGCCAGACCATTAGCATTTTAAGTGGTCTAATAAAAGTTTTGTGATAAAAGTGTGATAAAAGTTTCGCTACTTTTTCAACTGTTTTGCATTACAGACGAAGATTACCGTTTGATAAGAGTAGTTCTTTGTGCCTTTTACAGCCTTTTATTCGGGACCCATCTATAGATAGATAAACGATGGAAGATAAATCGTGTCATGAACTTTTACCATGGATTTTGTAAATAATTAAAAACAAAACACCGGTTAACCCTGAGTCAAATGTCTCACAAATACAGCAATGCATACCCAGTACAATTTAATTGCAATCCCTCATTTTTTTTTTAATAATAAAAATCTTAATTTTCTTCCACAAACAATACTTATTACCTAAAAATAATGTAAAAAAATATAATTATGAAGTATGACAATGTTTATTTGTGTGAGACTGGTGCCTAAACTAAGCCGTGACCTGTATTTCAGGACACCAGGGACTCCCCCCAGGAAACACAGGAAAGGATTCAATGCACTCATTAAAATGAAGTGCATTAACAATATGAAGACACCGAAGATATCTAGACACCTTCACTCATAGAAGCGATTGTTTGTGCGAGTATGCAAACAAAACCGTGGCGTCACCTAGTTTCATATAAAAAAAAAACTTCCAAAAAAACACAAAAAAGTGGAAAATAACATTAATTTCGGAAGTCGGTGCCAAAAAAGTCAATGAAACAAACCATAGTCACCGACTTCCGAAAGCAATGTTATTTTCCACTTTTTTGTGTTTTATGGAATTCGGTTTTTTTTTGCAAAAAAGTTTTTATTTTACCCGTTTTAGGTATCACACAAAAATCCTTGTCAAATATCAATTTCGCAATTTCTTTTACTTGGATGACATTTTTTCCAGCTATTTTGATTTCAAAACCGAACTGCTGAACCGATTTTGATGAAATTTCTATGGGACCAATCGGGAAGTAGATCCATTCAGATAAAAGAAGAATTTTTCAAATCGGTTCATAAATGACGGAGATATGAGGTAACAAACACAAAAAAAAAAAACATACAACCGAATTGAGAACCTCCTCCTTTTTTTGAAGTCGGTTAAAAAATACCATTGCAGTCCCCACATGGTGTACGAGTCCTAATTTAGAGTGACCGAGTACCCAAGAAATCCAACTGATTTTATTACCTACTATTTGTAGGGTTTCTTTTCGAGCTGGAATTGAGCCTGGAGAATGACACTAAGCCGGCTACCGGACCTCAAAACCTTACGTGATTGGCATACTGGGTATTACTGGTAATATATCCTGCTGTAAGATCTGAGACGTAAGGTATATAGTACCTACCTACTATTATTGGAATTGCTTTTTTTTTCATTTGATCAGTTCAAATGACTGGTTGGTCTAATGTTCCCAATCGCAACTGCTGAGCATGATGGGTTCGATACCCGGATTGAGCAAATTGATATTGGGTTTTTCCATCAAGAATTTCTCAGTAGCAGCCACGGAGTCTGGATTTGTGCCCGGTTGATGGCCATATATAGGCACATAACTGGAGAAATGTGGGTGTATTATACTATGAGGTATGTAGTACAACGGTACACCTCTGACTTACCCGTCGGGGATTACAGGCGTGATCTGATCTGGTTTAAATAAAGAAGAAAGACGTGAAGTTATGTTATGACTGTCTGTCTCGAAAAAAATAAAACAAATACTTTTCGGCTGGATACTTACTCATATTGTACTTAAAACAGTTGGTATACCGACCCAGTCTATCCCGAATCCTACAAATTACAATGGGTCCTGTGTTTCACGCATCCAGCTGATCCAATGGATACCCGCGGCCTTCACGCGGTGGTCCGTCCACCCTGTGGGAGGCCTTCAAATGCTACTCCTGTCACCACTGGGGAACTCCAGATTAGCAGCTGGGTGACAGTTGCCGAAAATCGAGTTGAGTGGCGTGCGATTGAGGAGGCCTAAGTCAAGCAGTTGACTGCTGTAGGCAGATGACGATGATGACTTAAGAATTGGGTTTGCATTATAATTAGGAGTTACTGATAGTTCAGTTCAAATACGGAAATTATCCTTTACTTCATAATAAAAACAAAAGAAAAACCACTGAATAGGGATAAAGATTGAACTTATCATTAAATGCCAGTAACTTCTCCGTTTTACACTGATTTCAATTGAGTAGAATATAAATTACACCTAAAGACAAATAAATCAACCCAGACTACCGTCAGTTAAACCCTTGTGTAAACCTCTTACACTGCCGTGCAAAACAAGGTCGCTTTCAAATAAACTCGAAAAAAGTACCTAATGTAACCTATTAATTTGTTGTAGGACTTGTAGGTTTGGTATTGATTGGATGTTCATATTAATAATTATTATTGTCCTACTAGAATATATATTAAATTAACTGGTGTTAAGCTTTGGGTATTTTAACTAAAATTTGACGCAGTTAAATCTTTGTTAGCCGCAGTCATAAAGTGTGAACGTATCATAAAAAAGGTTATTTTTTAAAGTGTTTTTCTATGTTTTTGAGATCGTCTCAAATACGTCGTAAAAAAAAGTCTCACGGTAGACTTTTTTTAAAATATTAAACAATAGTTTTCCATTATAATTAATATTATATTCGCTAGTGACTTAGCAGTAGCTGAAGGAGGTAAATTAAGATGCTTGAAATAAATAACAAAGAATGATGTAGCTCAGTAACTTCTAAAATCTGACAAGCTAGTGACAGACAGACAGACGTTGTTGTGTCCTTTCTGGATGTTGATAATAGCCACCTATAGGGTCCAGTTGTGAATCTAAACTATCAATAACAACTAATTCAGTCCTACCGTTTAGGAGGAGTTCAGCGCCTTTTCCAGTACAGAAGAATTATAATTATAAAGGTTAGTATGATTATACGTTATTAGCAAAATAGTTGGAAATAATACAGGGTATAAGAGAATAAGGAATAAGTTTCAGGGTCCGAGACACCACGCGAGAGGTCTCGCGTTTATTATGTTACACCTTGTATAAAACAGAATGTAGGTCAATCAATAAATCATAAAATACTTAATAAATAAAGGTAAATTAATATTTTATTTTATAAACAGTCTCTATAAAAAAAGAATTCGTCTAGTAAGTTAAAACTCGAAATTTTTTTTTAAACAATGTGTAGTAGAGAGAAATACTAAATGACCTAGTTATTCTGCACCACAGTGTACAAAGTAAGCGGGACAGTGTTGACATCGAGTTAATCCCGCGGTTACCGCGCAATATATTTCTTTAGACCAACTTTAATATTTGGCCGTCACTCCGATGATCCCAGCGTTACGCAAACTCCGAATTTAATAACTGTATGTTTGCTGAAGGATTTTCGTTCCAAATCTCTATTTTATTGGGACCATTCGAGCTGTGTCAATATGGGGCTTCAATAACATTTTGAGCATTCGTTGCATGTTGTATTGGTATCTATGTCAGTTGGTACAGTTATCATCAGTGGCTATGAACGGAGCACCTAGACAAGAGGCAGTCGCGTTCAAAGCGTTTGTTGTACCTTAACGACCATCAACAGCTTTGACAGTGTAGGGTTCACAATATACGATGGAAGGGACATCAACGCAAAAACGGTTACCATGTCGTCAGTACATCATTCCGAACCCCCATTCTAGAAATGTTTCATAGGTGATTGAAAAAAAAAACAATAGCTTACAATTATATTTATACATTTTGACCGTGTAGTTTTGTAGGAAACATATACATTATATAGCTATATATATCTAATAGCTAGTACATAGTCCTTGTTCATTAAAACTTTCGCTTACAAATAATACATATTTATGAATTTGAAGGAATGTGTAATATACTTATTATGCTTAGTGATAAAAATAGCAACTAAAGAATAATACAAATATTTAAATTAAGTAATTGTTTATTTTTTAACTTCATTTTTCAGGGGTGATTGCAACGTGCATAGTTATTAATGAGTCTTGAATCGTGCATGAAATGCTGCTCAAAGATATTGCACCAAGATACCTGTTCGGAGTCTGAATGCAGGTCAAACTGGAATATTATTTGACGAGGACTCTTAGTTACAACTGCTTTAAAGATTCCAAAAATCACTTCAAAAATGTCTTGCGCTATCTTTGGTACCCAAAAGGCCTTGTATCTGTTCCAAACAGATACCAACACTTTCGAAAACATTAAATGAAACGATAACGGGAGCAATCTTCAAGACCCACGTAACATTGCTATTAGGCAGCAATCCCAGCTTCCAACTGAAAAAAGGGCCACGTTAATGCAGACACCGTTCCATAATACATTAGAGGCAAAAAGCATACACGACATACGAGACAATGTTTGGTTGTCCCCTTAAAATTCAGAACACAGCGTATGGAAATCGATACACATTTGGGGAACATAGCCTGGCCTCTACGTGAGGGGGATTCACAAATACGCGACATGGCTGACCTTTATAGCGTAAAATGAATTTACATTTAAGGTGTTTAAAGGGGTGTAACAATTTGTATAGAAAATTGTCGGCAATTTGTATTTTTTTGGGTTGGAACTTAGTCAGCATATTTTTACCCTTGTCTTATTAGGTATTTCACTACCAACAAATATAAGGCTACTGTTTTATATTTACCTACTTTTTAAAAACTAAAGTCTACTCTGAGCTGCTAAGAACTTCCCACTTTGTCCGACCTAAGAATAGAACCCGGGACCATGATCAGCAGCAGTACTAGCAACTGCGACACCAACGAGACAGTCAACTACCTGTAACTTGTACAATCTGTAGCCAAATCTCATGACTGGATAGATTGACTTTTAGAAACCAATTGCGATCTTGCACAAACAGACAAAACTAAAATAATTCACAATATTATTACAATCTACATAACCTAACATTACGGAACTGAAGGGTTAGGCAAAAGTGTTCCTAATAGTACACCCACGCTTAGCCAGTTATGTTTAAGCCCCATAGAAGGAGGGGCGAGCCAATTGCCATCAACCGGGTGCCCGGTTGATGGCAATTGGCTCGGCAGCCACGGAGCAGCCACGGAGTCTGGATCTGTATCCAGACTCCGTGGCTGCTACTATTCCTAATGGAAAAACCCAATGACAACCTTCCCGACCCGGGAATCGAACCCAGGACAAATCGAACCTTGCAACCACTAGATCGACAAGGCAATCTATTTAAACATTTATCACTTAACTCCATCCAAAGCACCACGTAAGGGAAATAATTTAAAGTAACACAGGACTAAGCCGTCCTGACGTGAACACATATCTGACCAGACGCCCAACTGAGAACCAGCGGGGCTTCATACATCTCTATCGGAACACCATCAGACTTAATGTTTCTATATTTCAATTGTCAGGTCCTTAGAAGTGTGTTGAATAGGAAATTGTGTATCATTTTAAGTAAAGCTCTATCTTCACTACATCTAATATGGAGAGTAAATCGACCATCGGCAGAAAAATGCTGCCTGACTATGTAAAATACCTAATGGGACAACCAAAGATTGGATCGTTAAATGTACGGTCAGGGAGATAATTCTATTCAAGTGTCACCGTCGGCGATTTTTTGAAACGGTAGGGTAAGTCTAACCAGTTCAATTTCTGGGGACAACGTTTTATAATCGTCACTGGCAATCTTTAACGTTAATGCAATACGTACCAAAATGCAGTGTAGACTTATAACGATAACAAATGCAATGGATTCACAATAAGCTACCGAATGCTTATGTAAATCCTGATGAAAGCCTTTGGAGTAACTCAACGGTAGAAAATAAAACTCTTTGAAAGCAGTCGCTACCTGTCTAGGTATTCCTAAACAAATATTGAACAAAACAAACTCCTTCCTATATTCCCGTAATACAAAGGTTTCATCACAGCAATGCTTCGTCAACAATACATTTTCTCCCTAATTTATTTATTTAGTTAATATACGAACTGACTTTTCGGTCTGTTAGGAAACGATATAGCATCAAAACGCTGTGTCATAGCACAGATAAATGATCACTGACGATAACATAAACACTTCCAGCGCCACACAATTTAGAAATATGCAAATCTGCTGCAAATGCCTTAGGGTAAAGATTAAGGTAAAAATGAGCAGAACTACTGTAGATGTTTTCTACCGTAGCGTTTAGACGTGTGCCTCATATTGTTTATAAGATCTAACTATTCATACACGAAATATTTTCAGAGAATCGTCTAACGGCTATTACGAAGCCATTTCAATGGATTTTATTTTTATTTTTTTATCTAAGTTTATTTTTATTAATAAAAAATATAATAAAAAATAACTTGATCCACAAGATAAAATATACTGGCTCCTTATTTTTCAACATTTATTACGCTAGATTAATGGAGCTAGATTTATGAATGATTCCATTGAAATGGATTCGTTCAGTCGTTAAGTCTAAAAGTTAGAAAAAATATAAAATCTTATTTTCTGCTTATTCCATTTTCTATTGAATCTTATTTGACTAGAAACATCAAATTTAAATTAAGAAAGAAATGGAAAAATCTTATACATGAAAATTGTTAGTTTTTGAATTTTACCTTAGGTGTCCTTTCATTGCAAAAAACTAAACACACAAAATTTTCGAATCTCATCATTTTCATCAACCATTCAAAATTTCCACCAATTAATGATTCGGTCAAACCATTTACAGTTAGTTTTTCAGTATCTATTAGAGTCTGATGTCCGGAGCCCTGTCCGTAATTTGTCCGAACTGTTTTGACAAAACTTTTATAAAGGCAAGTTCATCTAGCAGCATCAGCATCAATGAGCTTCTAATCAAGTAGGCATTTAAGTATCGTAGCTACGTTGGATCTTATGCGATGTACTCTATGCCCCCCACCGAGGGTTTTAATTAATATTTCTACACAGTATCCGTACCGCGCAAATTAATTTCTAGTATAGAACCCACGGTGAAATATGCTAATCTTGCTACGATTATGTGTGGCTGTTTTAGAACCAGAGAGATTTCACCTTTAGAAATTCTCACTTTCATGACTAAGGTTATGACTAATACGTTTTAAGTGTGAGTAAGTCTAGACGTTTTAGCTAGTGCTGCAATGGAAGCTTGTCAATATTAATAATAATGTGATTAAAGTAAAAAAAAAACACGCTGTCTCGTATTTTTCTCAGCAAAGCATTTGATACCCATAAATCATGGGAATGCATAAAAATAACTACTCCGCCATCTTTGGGAGTCCGCCATATTGGATTTAAAATGACTTCACTTAGATACCTTACCTTTGTGACCAGCATGGAAAAACATTTCACTGGAAAGATTCATTTCACATTGCTATTACAGGAGCGCATGCAAAACAAAAGCTGATGATATAGAAGCCAGCACTACCAGTACTGTGGACACGGGTAACATAGCTCTAAGAAATTGCACCGATATTGACACGAAGCGATTATAGCATTATAGATTTTTTACACGCCACGATGAAAAAGCGGGCAACATGTAATTTCTGAGTAAATTGCCACGCCGAGGCGTGAAATTGAGGATAAGAAAATACTTAAACGTCTTCATCCATATTTAATATCAAATATTAAAAGCAAAGCCCGTTTCGTAACGACCCGTGATGACTGCCCAGCAAACTAAGAAATATTTACTATAAAATATTCATGAAAACATAAATTTCAAGAGAGCACCATTGCAAATATCTCTTAATGACAAGCCGAAGAGCCGACTTTACTATAAATATATTCTTTTGAAACCGCAAGCAAAAATTTGTTCTAGCAACACCTTAGGCTGAACATGATAAGGGTCAAAATTGTTAATCAATACTTAGTTGGTGTAACTGCAAAACATTTGGCACCTTTTTCCAAACTTTATTTGCAGATTAGAAAATGATGGGAAGGTTAATTTGAAACTTATAGCCATGGGAATAAGGATAGTTGTTAAAGTATTCGAGTATGCTAAGTGTATTAGCAATGTTGTTAAATGCTTATGAATAGGCAATAAGTTGTCTTCAGGCGCCTACCTCTGTGCACTGGTTAATGACAGTTGTATAGGCAAGTTATGTAGATTAATGCCAATTTTGTGGTACAGTTAAGAAGTTATGTATATCATGTAATGGACTATTTTAGTATGTAATGTCGATCGGGATTTGATTGTAGGAAAATTAATGAACTTAGCTTTGCATAGTAAACAATTTATTTGTGTTAATAAATATGTCTGTGTTAGATAAATGGGCAGATAAGTGAAAACATGGTGTATATCAATCAGTTGCGTTTTATCTCACGCAAGTTAGGAGTCAAGTGGAATAATGGATTGATCTTGTTCTGCGATTGGTTAACTAACTTACACTGCATTTACATAATCTTGTCAATTGTACCGTTTTATTACATTTGCTTGGACATTTCTCTACAAACTATAACTATACAGGACAGTTATTTGTCTTTATTGAGAAAGCTTGGTAAATTTTATGTCATTCAATAATATGACAATCATCATTTGGACTTTGAACGAAATTCTAATCAAAGTAATAATCAATCCAACACTTGTAACAGGTAATGAGACAACTTTTAATAAACCAACAACGACCATCATAAAAATAATCAAGGGCCAAAAATCAAAAGAATTCCAAGCCTAAAATAAGCTAGAAATGAATGACATCATATTCCCGCTTACTACTAATGACGTTAGAACAAACAGTCTCTTGAGCGAAACCGCGGGTTCAGCTATTCTAAAATAAGCTAGAAACATAATAAATAAGAACAACAGAGCATAGATCGGAACTGTACAACGGAACGTTTGTCGTCACAGATCATTGCTTGCAAGAGACGAACGAACGTCTCAATTCACTTTGACACGGTGCATTACATGTAACTATATACACGCATGCACGGTGCATTATATATAACTATATGTAGTCCTGTAGTTTCTAATAATGGGTTCAAAAGTATCAATGAAAATAGATTCTTATTTACCACTACTAAAGTGTAAAGGTCCTCGGTTTGTCCTCGGACAAATATGTTGTCATCATTTCAGCACGGAATCACTCACTGTTCCATCTAGGCCTACCGTTCCTTCTGCCATTCTTCTCTGTTTTGTGCGTCCCATATCCATCTGTTTTCAACATCGGTTTTTTATTGCAATAATGATAACCAACTTCTGTGTCATTCAGTAGCTCTTCTATCTAAGTGCATATTAATGTAGAATTATTTTTAAATATTTAGTTTTTCATATAATTTATATTATCATAATAAAAGATATAGTCATAATCATCGCAAGTATCAAAAAACTTTATATATGTAATTAAATATTGTCTAAAGATTCACATCAACTTAGAAAACAACAATTTAAAAATAAATCTTATTTCTAAAGCGACCATTTCAGACAGTTTTAATATCGGTGTGGATATTAAAACGGACGGCTATTTAAATTTCGTCGTCTTCTGTAATTTATAGCCAAGTATAGTCTACAATAGCCATTACTAAGAATCTATTGCTGCGGTATTTATGAATGATATTAATTGGAATTATGGTACCTATCTATTTAGAATTTGAAGAATAGATGGATGGAAAAACTATATTTAGTGCTTCTATATTTTAACAGCCGTTGTTGGCTTACCCTCAAGGATTTGAGGTTTTTTTCGAACTTTACACGAGAGTTTTCAGCCATTTGCTTCTTCTGGAAATCATGGTCGACTTCCAAAACTTGGAAAATCGCAGACCTCACTGCTGTTCAAGATAAAATATACTAGCTAACCAGCGCTACTTCGTCTGCGTAACATTTTTGATTGATGCTCCGCTTCTATTGGCCGTAGCGTGATGTTATAGCCTATAGTCATCCTCAATAAATGGGCTTTCCTGAGCGCGTTCAACCAAACAAACACTTCAGCTTTATAATATTAGTATAGATATATATTATTGATATTCAAAATACATTCAAAGCAACTTAATATCAGTCACCTGATCTAATATTCCAGCTTTAATCAAGTTGGCAGCACAAAGTAAGGCTCCTAGCGGTACATATATTGAACGCAGGGAAGCCAGCAAATTAATATGCTAGCTGTAATTGATGACAATTAGTGAGACGAAGCGGAACGGGCATACGTTGATTGTACCATGAATGTGTGATTTCCATTGTATGGTATTAGATAATGTATTGGGTTGGTGTGTGGTAGCTGTGACTGAGTTTTGTTGGTTTCTTTTCTTCCTATTTTTGGTGAATTGTTATATTTCGAGTATATCTTGTCCTGACTGTTTATTAATATTAAACTTAACCACATCTGTAACGTCTTTGTTGTAATGTTACAAAAATCCCGCTGTTCACAGATTAAAAATACTAACTCGATTCAATCACACGTCTATAACACTCATTCAATCACTCGTTCTCTTTGTCTTTGATGTTCTCATTTGAATATTTTTATAATATAATAAATTAGACTCTCGAACAGAGCACAAGCACAGGTCTTTATTTCCTCCTGCGACCAATTTTCCCACAGTCTTCAACTGAATGCCTTATCACATAATACCACGAATAATTTCATTATGAAATTATAGGAAAATCTATAATGTGTCAATAGAGTGGATAAGAGCTTACTGCAGGCATTATTTCTTTATACACCGAGTTAGTAGAAGCAGGTAAAAACAATCCAAATTATGACTATATGGAAAATATAAATAAAGAAGGAACTATGGAAGCTGATGACGACTTATTATTACCACTGCATGCATGTGCCAGAAGCATTACTCGTATCATAATCCGACAAACTACCGTAAAATCCAGAATTCTGAAACAAGAATAATCCCAAGGCGAGCAGCTTCATGTTTAATCAAATATTCCCGAGTCTAGGGATACCAAATAACATGCGACCGCTGACCAACGAGAGATCGCTGAAATATATTAAACGCAGGGGTGGAACAATTGTGACAAATTGTGGCGGTTGTCATGTCCTATGTGAAAAAATTTGACGAGACACAGAGGGAAGGGCCGTCAAAATACTGCTACTGTATACATATGTATGATATGAAATGGCAATGTCTGGATCGAATGTTATCGAAATTTTCGACAGAATGACTTTTAGGGATATTCTCAAAAACTTGTTGTAAATTATGGAAATGTAGGTGATGATGGCTGTGGAAAGTTTTGTGAGAGAGCGTCTCTAAGTGTTAAATATAATGGTGGTGAAACAGTAGTAATGTTCGATGAAGGAAAATCAATCTCTCAAGAAAGACTCTACAAACAAGAAGATATAATTAATATTAAAAAGATGTTACCCATAATCGAATAATTGTCAAGAGAATGAGTCATCCATGTACATATAAGGGAAGGCAACAACCAAATGCATAAAGAGATATGAATTTGTCATAAGCCCTAGTCATAATTCAAGCCCCTAAACACACACGACTATTATTAACTAGAAATAAATATTCATAAGTGTTTATCTGCATCAAAATCTTACTTGTCATTTTCATCTGATATTAATTCATCTACTGAACTGGGAAAAATCTGATAAACCTAAAACGTACACGTCAAAGAAATTTGAACTTTGTCGTGAAGATGGAGAGTGTGATTCGGGTTGATGATGAAGGGATTTTCGAGGGCAATAAGTGTGCGATCAAATTGAGATACGAGCCAACACGTGCAGGTTATTGGCACACAAGTGTTTGGACAAACTACGATATTGCTTATTTGTGCGGAAAATCTTTAAGGTCGGGGTGATATTGGGCTAAAGCACTGTAATCGTACTGGTGACGGAGCGGAAAGCTATTGATTCTGATTTTTGATTGACTCTCAAGTGCTGGGGTATTTTTTTCTTCGTTGGCGGGATATGATTGTTTTAGTATTTGTTCAGGCTGAGGACTTTGGTCGTTGCAATAAAGAGTATTAAGAAATAAAAGCAGCTGATAAGACAGAATTTCCTTATTGTCAATAAATCGAAAGCATTGTAAATGGTGAAGTGGCAATAAAATATTTCCACAGTCAGATTTTTCATTACCTTAGTTCCAAGTAGACAGTAGGATTAATACTGTTAAGGATATAAAATACAATTTCCTGACCTAGTATTTACAACATAGACCAACATGTAAACTATCCCATTCGTTAGGATAACACAATACTCGCAACATAGGTAACTATTAAGAGAAATTGTAACAGTGTCATGTGAATGGATTCGAATCAAATAAGAACCTAATAAAAAAAATAGGGACATAGGGAAAAGAATAAAATCATTAAAGGGAACAAGATCAGTGCCCAGAAGGCTGGCAGCATTGCCACGTTGAATGGCAATGCTGATTCTTTGACCATAAAATACGCTAGCGCTCTGGTCACGAAAAGAGTCGACCAACCGCTTGGCGATGTCCCGAAAGACTAGGTGCGCACTAATAAGAACTTTGACTAACATAAAACAATTGTTATGTGGCTGGATAGGGCGAAAAATAGAACAGTTCTACTTTGTTTGTATGCACCTACGAGTATACAAAGTAACGTAGATCAACAATTTCCTGCTTGTACCTACCGATCCCCATCCCCCAAAAACTGTCCATGTGTCCATATATACCCTTATCACCATTACTTTCTCCATCGCACTAAACGTCAGTCAAGTTCCAGTGATTAAACACACAACTTATAAGGAAAAAGTTGGACAATAAAAAGTAATAAGCCATGAAAAATGACACACCGCTCGCCGTTAGCAAGTCATCATATAGGAGAACCATTTATCAAAATTGAGGGCGATGGATATATTGATTTTGTTGGCTATCCCTGCCTTGGTATCACTTTTTGCTTCAATGCCTGAGGATTTTATTAAAGTTTGTTACGTTACCTTTAAATAAAAGGGTTAAACAGTGTTTTTCTTTTTTAAATCAGGGATTTCAGCGGCATTCGATTCGGTTGTACCAATTTTTTGGACTAATAAGCCAATCTGAAGCAATCACTACAGATATTAGGCATTAGTTCGGCTCTTGCCAATCAGGAAACTCTGTTCGGCATATATCATAACTGGATCATGTTCGTGTCGGTTTGATATTATTTAAGCATAAGACAAGCGGCTTTATACTGAACTTACATCTTCATAATATAGAAATTCAATTTTGCCCTTTACATCATGTGGAACAGTGTCTTTGTCTTTTAAATCTTATGAATGGAGCAAACAAAAAGTAACAACATTGCGTGTCAGATACATCTTCCACCTACACATTCTGAATATATTTTTAAAAACACAACTTCCTAAGAAAATATCCGTTTCAAAGAGCGCGTCTTTCATCAAACATTGTGAAACAAAAGAGCGTTCAAAGCGACTGTCGACCGTTTGAAATCATTTTTCACTTCATTACCGCCTCAGTTTGCGCGTAACGCTTTAATAATGTACTGTGACTTTCAATGACGGGCATCTGAGTCATTTTCTCGCGAATAGATTGAAATGTCTTCTTCCTTTATTTATGGTGTCCTGGTATTATTAGATCATTATGGATCGTGGAGGAAATTAAGTAAATGTTTCGTAAATACTTACTTGGTTTTCTCATATTGGGCGTACTTAACGATGGTTTATTATGTTTGTATTCTATTATTTTAAACGCATTGTGTTTCTTTATACATACATATTAAATTATGCTTTGGTGCAAACCATCAAAATTTTAACAAATCTCACAAATGAACCATTAATTTCAAAGGTGCAATGTCAGTCTCAGTAGATGTCCATGTTATGTCAGACAGATTCCTAGTGTGCTGCAATATTACCTATTTACTAGTAATATTTTCAGGCTGTCTTGCAAGAGATGATTCACAACGAAATAATAACACAGTATACCACAGTATGAGAGATAACTAACTATTCACAAAATAATCCCAATCAACCTGCATGTATTTTGCTGATTAAAATTAAATCCCGTTGCTTATAAAGCACCACCTTGACAATCTTGAGATGACCTTACACAACTACTTCATCCTACAACGTCTTTCTAAGTAAGTACAGAACCTCTTTACCCATCGTAATTATACGAAGATGTTCCCAGTACATTTTTTCCGTCCTTAATTGATTTAGGTCGCTACTCTTTACGCACTGTTTTGTTCAGAACGACACTCCATACACCAATCCCTTTTGATGTTGGACTACTCAAGTAATGTCAGATACTGTCCTAATGCGATTTGTGGCTCTATTCGCGGCCGCGATGTAGTTTCTGGAATCTTCTCACGTGGTTTTTTTAGGGCAGTCTGTAAGGAGGTTAGTAAAGGCACTTATAGATGTGGATTATCTTGTGCGTCACGTCTCTTTCCCTCGAGGTTTTAGTCTGTAGACAATTACGGTATTAGGTCCATCCGAGACGAGGTTGCTTGCTATTTTTGGAGGCACTCAATTATGTTCCTGACCTTGTGATTGGATCTAGGACAATCTTTACTGCAGAAACGCTTCATATTGCATATTGTTGGAGTTCCTACAGCCTGTGATACAGGATTATACTAGTACAGGTATCTAACATTATTATACCTAAATTGATAATTTCAGATTTATTATTTTACCTGTTGAGTTTATTTTACTTGTTGAGTCAAGTTGTAGTATATTAGAGGAAGTTTGTGAGAAAGTTGCACCTGTTACAGAAAAATTGAAAGGAAGTCGTCTGTCTTGGTATGGATATTTAATGAGGAAGGATGAAACTCATATAACTAAAAGAGTGATGGATATTAATGTTGATGGATGGAGAGGGAGAGGAAGGCCTAAGAAAAGATGGATTTATTGTGTGAGGAATGTTATGAAAGAGAAAAGAGTAAATGATGCCGTGACGTCTGACAGGGGAGAATGGAAGAAGAAAACGTGTTGCGCCGACCCCGAGTAACATGGGACAAGGGCAGGAAGATGACGAGTATTGATTGAGGCAGAAAGTTGATTTGGACGGACTGGATGCGGAAGGCAGAGGAGAGACGGTTATGACACGCTTGAAAGAGGCCTATGTACTGAGTTGAAGACAAGAAACCATCTCAAGCAATTATACTCGAAAATGAAAATAGATGTAACACAAATAAAGTAGATTTAGCGAGCTAAAATATACCCTATGGCCTATCATAATGACTTCGTCTTCGCCTCAAGATTTTCACATAAAAGATTTTTTGCAAGTACAATTTTCCCGTAGTCAAACAAGGATATTTGCATAGCAACATGAGTATGTTATTTCGGGTACCTATCCATTGAGTGGTGTACCTTTGCCTTGAGTGAGTTTGAGTGTGTTCCTTACATCTACGAGTATCCCTTGTTAGTGGCTTTACCGTCCTTTGAAGTTTTGTTTCTATTTTATCTCTTTATTTTTCTTTATTGTTTTCGGCCTGTATTGTTTTGTGAGGTTTTATGATATGATAGAAAACGTTTAGGTAAGTTTGTGTCTCTTTGATTTGATACAGACTTATATTTCTCATATTTTTATTAATATCTTCACAATACCTATACAAGATGTAGTATTGCGTCCTCGTCAAAATTTATTTATTTATTTAAACTTCATGTACAATAGTGGTACATAGGCGGACTTAATGCCACAAGGCATTCTCTACCAGTCAACCTTTGGGTTAAATTGGACAAAATTGTGATAGGGTACAAAAAATAAAATAAAAATAAGAATACTACTTGTTTACGAAAATGTAGGTATATACTTTTATAGATACTAATACACATA
Organism: Standfussiana lucernea; assembly: GCA_964057025.1. Classification (NCBI taxonomy): domain Eukaryota; kingdom Metazoa; phylum Arthropoda; class Insecta; order Lepidoptera; family Noctuidae; genus Standfussiana; species Standfussiana lucernea. The sequence goes on from OZ059789.1 coordinate 1,671,259, forward strand.
TACAATTTAAATGAACTAATAAATAAATATTTTAACAAAATTCTGGAGGTTGTCACAGAAGACGTAAATAATCAACATAAATTACGGTACCTGGTCAAGCATTTTCTCTTTATTCCATTTTTTTGTACTTATTTATAGATTTCTTCGTTTCTTTATTATTATTCTTCCTTTACGAAAAATATTATGATACCAGTCGTTCAACAGATAAAAACAACATACGCAACGAAATTCTCAACAATGACAATATTCTTCAGAATCCTTCTTTTCCTAATAATTTGAAAAGCCAATTCCGTGGCCGCCCTCGAAACTCGTTTCATCCATAAAATTGAGTTAGCCAGCCGCTTAATGTATTTGGCAAACATCTCATATGTATGTATGTATAGGTGTGTTATCTATATAGACGTATATATAGGTATGTATGTATAGGTTCTTACGTGAAATGTTCCGATGAAAAATACTTTGGGAATGATTCGCAATTTTGTATCTTGAGATGAAATGGCTGGTTAGATATTTAATTTTATTGGGTTTTCAATTTGGGGAAATGTGTTTTGAGTTTTATCTTTGATTGTGGTGGAATTGCTTTTGTTTGTGATTTTCCAGTTTATGAGACTGACTGCTGTTTCTTTGTTCTTTAGAGTGACTTGAGGGTGAGAATGATAGAAAAAGTCAAAAAGGTACCGAAAAGCCTATTTTGATAACATCATAACATAACGCCTGTAATGCTCTGAAAAGTTAGGCAGAGGTATATCTAATATAGTAGGTACACCCACATTTCACCAGTTATATTTAAGTCCCATGTAATAATAGGGGGCGAGCCTATTGCCCCAGAAAATCGAACCCAGGAGCGTTCGATTCCCGGGTCGGGCATTATTGTGTTTTTCCATCATGAGTTTCTTGGAAGCAGCTATGGAGTCTGGATTTGTGTCCGGTTGATGGCAATAGGTTCGCCTCCTATTACATGGGACTTTAAACATAACTGGCGAAATGTGGGTGTACTAAGCTATTAGTTACACCTCTGTCTAACCCTTCGGGTACTTATAAATCTACCGATGAATGCCCACTAGTGGGAAATGAATATTTAGGCCTCCTTCCTCTTTCCTCCTCCTCCACATAGACAGGTCCTGTGATTCTTGAATTTCTATGCATCTACCGGTTTCCCATGTTTTTTTTTTGTTTGTAAGTAATAGTATCACACCAATAATAAGCAATACAACACATTTACTCAACTACAATTCAACACACGTCACGCGCATATATCAAATACAGAATCACCAAAATAAATGAACTGAAGAGAAAACCCCATTTATCCAGTCTCTCATTCGGCGTCACAATACAATACATGTTTATCAAACACATTAATCGCAAAATGAAAATGGAAAATCTTTTACATACATAATACCTTTATATTTAAATAACACTAGCTTTCTCCCACGGCTTCGTCTACGATTACCTATATTTAAAAAAAATATAGCTCAAATGTTCATCATATATGTACATATGTGTCTTACTATACGAGGAGCTCGTGACTAAACAATAACAGCCGCTAGGATCAATCTTTAGGTTAAGCTGCGCTTGCCTATATGGTCTGTGGATGGGTTACCACCCATTACGTACTACCGTGCATCTGCTGTCAATTGTAGATCATTGACAGTCGTCTGACTACCAAGGGTATCGTATTACCCAACCACCAACCAACCAACCAACTGGGTTATGGAGGTCAGATAGGCAGTCGTCCCACGTAAAATGGAAACCGACCCCAACAGGGTTGGGAAAAGGCTAGGCAGACGATGATGCAAAGCAACACCAACATAAAGTTTCATTTAAATCCGTTCAGCCATTTCAGCCTGAAGGAGTTACAAAAACAGACATTCCACACTCCACACACGTGTGGAGTTTAATTGTCTAAGAAGATCATACTACTGAAATAATAAGTGTCCTATGTATTAATCCAATTTATAAATTATCTACGTGCTAAATTTCATCCAAATCCGTTAAGCCACTTCAGCGTGAAAGAGGAACAAACACACACACACACGAATACCAATTTTTGCATTTATAATTGTAATAATGCGATTCATTTCCGTTATTTCGAATCAATTTTACAGCATGCCATCACAATTCAATTCGATATCACTTAATCGGATCACTAATTAGCATTTTGCTCTTACAAACAGTTGCAATCAAACACTGCTGATTAATAATGGACAATTTCATAAATGGACTATTTGCGAAACGTCTGTGTTTATCGTTTTACGGTAATTTGATAATGGGGTATGTTATGATATTTGGAGAGGACTGCAAGTTCGTTAATTTTGGATATACTTTTGTTAATTTTGCAAAGAGTCATGTGAATAATTTGCCCTGGCGGTTGAGAGAATGTCATGCTCACTCAAATGTCTCGCTGATGGTGGCGCGTGTGTCGAGTCGTTTAGTTACGTTCAAAATGGTTGAGTTGAATGATGGCTGATCCATGCGTCATGTTCGTGAACGGGCGCTGTCAGTAGGGACTGGTCATCTTGCAGCTGCCGTTTTATATTTTTACTCCGGACGCACGTCTTTCTATATGGTTCTCACATATGTATATGTATAATCTCGACATGAATGATGTAACCAAGATTTTGTAACAACATATTGATTTAAAACAGTGTCCATGGAGTTTCTTGCCCATTCTCTCCATAGTGTCTACGCTTTCGAATGGGCAAGTACAGTACTTTCAAAAGTTATTATGCCCTGTGACTGGGACTGTAGCTTAGTTTTTTTTTTGTGTTTTGACATTCAAAAATGCCTGTAATGGTATATTTGAAATAAATGCTTTGAGTTTGAGAAAACAAAACAAAACTGATTTGGTGTGTGGGTAACTACTATTATAAATGCAAAAGTTTAAATGGACTACTGAACGGATCTGGATCATTTCCACTGCTCGTATACAGGTCCACCCTCTGAGGGGTGACTAAATATCACATAGGTAATATCTTCGGATTGTTGGTTAAAGCTCATGCCTGTTTCCTCACAAAACCTTCCCCTTCTGAAGAGCAGAGCTGATAAAAAAAAAATACTCAAAGGCATGCCTAGGTGTGAACCCACGTACGGAAGACACGTAGGTCGGGGCCGTTACCGCTGAGACATTAGATTTTTGAATACTGATAAAATAATTGAATAGCCAATTAATTAGCCAAACTAATTTTCTTATATCAACGCGACTCAATGTATGAAGATTAAAACAGTTACGAAAGGGCACAGTTTTTCTCTTGTTTTGCACGTCTTAAGTTTATTTGTCCAAACGGGAAAGTTACCACACGGGATGTACCCGCTTCTTTCAGAATTTTCAGTTACTGGGTAGGGATTTAATACATGCTTAACTACTTTAATAATATTTTGACCGTTAATCCTTACAATAAAATATAACTCACATTAAATTAACTTCAACAAATACGAACGGGGAAAGTAACAAAGGATTTAACCAAATAATAGTCATTATCATAACTGTAATTTACAGCAGTTAAATTATTTCAGTTGCTTTCCCTGACCAATGGTTAATTAAAGGTATACCGACCCTTGCTAAGGGGAGTGTACACTTGATGGGATTTGTCCGTAGTTGGACAACAGTTTAGAACAGAAAATAATAAAATATTGACTGCCATGCCTGACTATAACGACTGCCCCGTCTAGTGGTCGCAAGCGTGGCTGCTGAGCGTGAAGTCTTGGGTTCGATTCACGGGTCGGGCAAATTGTTATTGGGTTTTACCATCGGGTATTTCTCAGTAGCGGCCACGGAGTCTGGATTTATGACCGGTTGATGGCAATAGGCTCGCCCTCTATTACATGGGATCTAAACGTAGGTAACTGGCAAAATGTGGGTGTACTATTAGACACACCTCTGCTTAACCATTCGAGGGTTACAGGCGTTATGTAATAATAGAATAATAGTTGTAGAGTGAGAGAAATAAGGAAATGTCGATACGTATTTATCTCCTTTTTTTGCGAACCTACGTAGTGTCTCACTGTTCCCACGGGCCCTCTTTCTCCTTCCAAATCTCTATCCCGTGCAATATCTGGTCATGTGTGTTTGCCCCGCAAACGATATCAGTTCGTCACACCACTGACATCACCTTCGCCGCTTTCGACTTCGACGGCGACGTCCTTCATCGGGCGTCCAGTGAGTGATGATCTTTGTCCATCTCTCCGGGTGCATGCTTGCATAACAGCAGACAGGAGAAAAGAGCAGAAAATAATAGGGCTTTGCTATGCTAACCCGCGAAATTCAATTTTTCCAATGTTTTTTTTTTTTGTAATTTGCATGTCAGTCTAAGTAGTTCAATGATGTTCATTGATTTGTGACCGCAAAATATCATTAGAGCTATCAATTCAACTCTTAATGTTAACGACGACGTAAAATGTCTAGATTTCGTGAAATAGGGTAATACGAAATTAGGGAATTTTATTGAAGTTTTTCAATACGAGTAGGTAACTCTGTAAAAACATAAATATATATTTTCTATGACACTCTTGGGCCACTTTCATGGACTCTGTTTTTTAGGAGTCGATGACAAAAAGTTAATAAGCCAAACGTTTTCATTAAGAAATGAAAATCAAAAAAGTAAATGCGTGTTATTTTAGTGAGATAAGAATTTATTATTTAACTAGCGACCCGCCCTGGCTTCCGGCAATATAGATACTAATGTTTTCTCTTCTATAATATGCATGTATGATACATATAAACCTTTCTCTTGAATCACTCTATCTATTATAAAAACCGCATCAAAATCCGTTGCGTAGTTTTAAAGATCTAAACATACATAAGGACAGACAGCGGGAAGCGACTTTGTATTATACTATGTAGTGATGCTAGTAAAGTCCTCTCAACCTTGCCTTGTAATGATCTTCATGAAGAATTCGTCTAGACAGACTAACTCTTCAGTTATAACAATAATTTAAATACTTAAAATGCTTGCTATTTGTACAAAGTTCACTTTATAATAATTCATGACAAATTAAAAATTCATGAGTCGTATTTTTGTTCAAATTGAAACCTAAATGAATAAAACTAACATGAAAATTTATTTAAAATTAAATCGCTGGACTAGAATTATACTCGAGTACTAGAATAATATGAACCGGGCATTTTAAAACTAATTTTGCTTATCCTATTTCAAATAACTCGAGCCGCCCTTGTTCCATAAAAACAATGCTGAAACTAAACACAATCGGCAACTTAATGTGCACACCTCTTTAGACTCACCGCAAACGATGCCTTTATTCCACTCCATTACTTTACAAAAGATTAGCTGATTAGCAGGACCTAGTGACCCGGCGATATCTCTGCCCACCTTTGTTACCAAAATCATGGGAGCATGAAGGATTTGTGTGGCATTTGCAGTTTTTCGAGATGTTTTTGCTATCAGCTCAATTAATTTTTAGTTGTCATATTGGTATAGTTTTAAACATACATCCATACTAATATGTATTATAAATGCGAAAGTAACTCAGTCTGTTTTTTACATTTTACAGACAGCAGAATTGGATGAAACTCATGGATACTCGGATAGGCCAGGATTTTAGGACATAGGATCGTTTTCGTCGCGATGAACGTTCCCGTGGGATGATTTTCGACCAAAGCGCACGCTTTTTTCCAAAATGCCACTACGATGCTTACATACTACTTTTGCTTCATCCACGTTCATACATTATATGAAAATAGAAAAAAGGGTTATTTTAAAAATTTATAAGGGTAAGGGGTTTATTTCCCCACTCAACATCATTGAAATCTAATACTATCATTATTATAATTCCAACCATTTGTCAAGACTACATACAGCAACCTACAATTTTGTAACAGAAAGTTCAGCAAGAACACATCTCACAGACCCCATACAAAATTCACACACTCCACCAAAAAAAAAAACAACGACAAAAGCACAATAATACGGAACGTAGAAAAAGACTATCCAGAAACGCCTTCAAAATGGCGAATGCGAAAAAAATAACGAATAATTACACTGTGTGCGAGGCAAAGGGGACGCGCGAGGGGGCTAACAAAAGAGTTTTGTTTTACTTTAATATCTCACTCCTGTCAGGACTAGGGCTGAAGAATCTCTGTATGATTAAAAATAATGCTCCCTTTCCTGCCGTATTGCCTATAGACTAGAGAGTACATTCTGTTCTGTGCTAGGCCTTTTTCTTTGATTTCACTGTAGAAAAAACTGTGTATCTATAGCAATACGTGCTGAAATGTGGATGGAGGTTAATAAATACCTCCAACCGTTAACATGATATTGTACTCGTTTCCATACTAGAAGTTGAAAACAGTCGAAATACTACTTTTTGTATACAAGGTGGAAGGGAAATCGATGCTAAAACGGATAACTCTTTAAGTACATCATTCTGAAATCGCCGCAAAGAAATTTTTAATCGGTTATTTAAAAAAATAATCATCTGTTCCATACATTTTGACCGAGTAGAGTTTGCAGTTTTGTAGGAAGCAGCTGTTTTTTTACTGTTTTCGCTTCGTTCACGTTCATAAACGAATGTCCATCTAAGGCGCTTTTCACTCATCCTCTCAACATGATCGAGTCATATAATATAAGCATGCTCTATTAAATTTATATTGAGATAATACTTGTGCGTGTAGCACAAATAAACTGAAACAGTGCAGGAAATTTGTCTTTTCGATTCAAAAATTGTTGTAGTTTTAGTTACTCGTAGTGTACGTTAACGACGTGAGTTTGTGCTATCTCTTTAGTTTTCTCTAAAGATACCCCATTATATAGAAAACAAAAACATCAAACAGTATTTTTTTATTACTATCATGAGCTCGTTTAGCTTCGACAAAGGCTTCTCTGCACATAAAATAGCACTGCACTGACTGCACTTAAAACGGTTCGCATCATTGGCTTTAGAACTACAAATTTATATCAATAAATTGAAGGAACGCTTTTAGGTCAACGTCAGAATATCCCCCCGGTTCACGCGTTCTTCTGTCCGTTATTTTGCAATATAATTGTAGATTCACCATGGCGTTTCCATTTTAAATTTGTTTTTAACCTTAAAAAGATCGGGTTGTTGACGTGTAATCCCAAGTTTGTACTGTAACATGTATTGTAGGACAGCGCCGTGTAAACGGCCGCTGAAATGTTATATGAAACTTTCATGTGATAATCCTAAAATGATGCAGCAAAACGTATAGTTGAACGCCGTGTGAGCGGAGTTGAAGGTGTGAACGACAAATTGTAGACTCCGGACTCTGACAACATGTCGTGTGTGATAATTATTTTTCGGAAGCAGCATATTTTGTTTTAAGAATAGACAGGAGTTTACTTGATATGTATATCCAGCCATTGATATATTTTGGTCAGGTGGGTTACCATGATCTGTTAGTGCAGGAATGTTTTAGGACTATTCCGAGAGTGGGAAAGGGACAGCGCTAGACAGCTGTCTAGCGCCATCTCTTACCCACTCTCGGAATAATACTAAAACATAACATAACAGATCATGGTGACCCCCCAGGCCTTAGTTTGGATTTCCTACAAAAAGTTAAGTTTCCTGTTTACTATTGGATTATTTTCATTGTTCTGATAAGATGATGAAATAGATATACCTAGTTGTGTATGTAATGATACATATTCTTTGCTATACAAATGGATTTTAGCTATAATCTCAAAATATTTAAGTAATTCACAAAATACCTACAGCAGCAAAAGGTACTTAGAAGAGAATATTTTATTAACTTCGATTTTGTCGATGCTCTTCTCTTACGACATAACCAAATATTTGATAGGTTGTGTAGTCTCCTTTGAGATGACGTAGACGGCAGACACAAAGTTTTATCTGATTCTAAATTGAGTCTTATTTCCTAAATGTATAGAGTAACTTCTTCGATACTGTAAAGTTGTCAAGCCCCAGTCTTTGTTAGGTAGTAACTCTTGAAACAAAGTGACGGTGCCTTACAGTTCACAAAAGGCGATCCTTCCAGTGTCTCATTTATACAGAATTGTTCGTTTTACTTCGAAAATGTTTGATGCAATATGGATTCTTGCTGTATTGTCTGAGATTTAAAACGGAAAAGAATAGATAAGGAGCGTCGAATAGAAATGCTTTTTCTAGTCCATTGTTGTATGATAAAGATTTATATATAAAGAGTTATATGATAAAGAGTAACTTAGGCTACTTTTATTAAAAAAAAATAGAGTTAGGGTTTCGTGCAAAAAAAAATCTCTTCAAATTGTTAACAAAATCCGATTCAAATAGGGTCGCGGGCAACAGCAAGTATTCTAATTACTGATAACCTTGACTTCATTACTAGATAGGCATATCACCTGCTAGTAAATAAAGTTAGATTTAATTTTAATGAATGTAATATCGTATTGTTAAAGTTCCTATTTTACGCCATATTAGATAATAATAGATATTCATTACAATAATTATAGTTTTAAGTTATCTTGCTGCGCCCTAACAGGGTCATGTACGCACTAGTTTTAAGCCCAGCTATAACTCTATGCTTGTGTACATTGTGCAATAAAATATAAATAGTTGCGATAATGAAATGTAATTTATCCCAATTCCTCTTGCCTTTATCTCAATGTCTTTGAGGTTGGCGCAACATGTCTTCTTCATATCATTTTGTTCTAACATTCTCCAGTCGTCAAACACTGGTTTGACGACTGGATCAACCCCTTTGTAGCCATATCATTTTCAACGGAGTTTTGTCCATCCGTTCTTTGCGTTGCTCATACTATTACAGGCATTCATCCTCAAAACTTTCCTCCCGACATTTTCCAAAGTACCTGAGCATAATTCAATGATTGTCCTAAATTGATTATTCAAAAGTGCCCAAGTGTTAAACTATTCAAAATTCAATGAAAAATCCTCGATTTGACTACCTCGTTGGAAGTAGTCAGAAGCGCGACCGCTGACCATGAGGTCCTGGGATCGATTCCCGGGTCGGACAAAATTGTATTAGGTTTTTCCATTAGGAATTTTGCTGTTGTGGCCACGGAGTCTGGATTTGTGCCTGGTTGAGGGCAATAGGCTAGTCCCCTATTACATGGGTCTTAAAACATAACTGGCGAAATGTGGGCTTACTATTAGGTACATACCTGCCTTACCCTTCGGAGATTACTGGCGTAATGTAATGTTATGTGTTCAATTTAACATCTCGCCTCAATGGAAAATCAAAAACACAATTCCAATCCGTTTATATTTGAGTTCTAAAATCCACAACAGGCAGTCTGAACCCCATATTATTTTCCTTCAATTCCGAGATTTCCCGGGACTATTTCAGGTGTGTTTAGTTTAAGTAATGTGCCCCCATTATTATGAGCCGAGGGGCGCCGGGCGGCGACGCAAGTCTCTGGGATTCCCGGTAATTACCGTAATACGTAGCTTTGAAATAACACTGTCCTGATCAAATATTTATGGGACAGACAGCAGAAAGTGAAATTTAATATTGTTTGTACAACTAGGCTTTGTTTGTGGTTGTGCTTGCAGATTTGATTTAATGAGGTCGTTTCTGTTTCGTAGTTTTCGAACTTCGTCGTCTTCTTGTTTCGTACTTTTAACGTGCACGTCTTGCTAGATCGTTCTCACATAATGTACCATCTCTACAAGAATGATGTATCCAAGGTTTTTTGTAAAAACATTATGATTTAAAAGAGTGTCCGTGGAGTTTCTTGCCCATTCTTCTCCATAGAGATCTACGCTTTGGAATGGGCAACTACAGTATGTTCACAGTTATTATGTCTTGTGACTGGGACTGTAGCTTCATTTTTTATTGCTGTCTTTGTTTCGACAATTCAAAAGTGCCTGTAACTGGCCTACTTGAAATAAATGCTTTGATTTTGATTTTTTTTTTTTGATTTTTCGTTTTATTTTATTGTAGTCGTCGTTGTACGTGATTCGTGATCTACAAGCTGCAGTGGTAAAGTTAAAAAAGTACAACGGGTGTAAAAATATTAACGAAACTGAAAGACACTTGTTCTCCCTCTCTGTCCACTTTTTTGATCTAGACGTGACCTTCTAGTTACGGAGATATTGGGGGTCAAAATTCCTTAACTTTTTCACAACTTTTTTTTTTTAATGCAAGTTTTTAATGTCAGTACTTTACTTAAAATACCTCCACTACGTGCGTTAAATTTAGTCCGTACCGTAAAACGTGATTTTTTACCCCCCCCCCCCCCAAAGTCGTTTTACAGCAATCATATTTTTTGCGTAGAGTAACTTGATTTGATGTACAGAATGCTTGGTTGATTCATACAAACAGGCTCATTTAAATCAATTTTACGTAAATGCATGAAATTTACGTAAGAATCAACCCTTTTGGTAAGGGGTCGTGAATATTGTATGCGGGAAACCCTTCATTCAATAAAAACTAGTGGATATTGATAGTAAGGAAATTATTATAACTTGAGTCACTTCTTCAATGACTCGTTGATCTAACGGTGGCAAGCTCGACTGATCATGTGGTGGTTCGATTTCAAGGTTGGGCAAAGTGTTATAGGGTTTTTCCATCAGATATTTCTCACGGAGTCTCGATTTGTGCCCGGTTGATGGCAATAGGCTTGCCCCCTATTACATCGGATCAAAATAAAACCGGCGAAATGTGGGAGTACTTTTAGGTACACTACTGCCTAACCCGTCGGGGACTACAGGCATGATGTTATTTATGTATGTACATAATAAAGAGTATTCTATTTGTCTATCTTTCAATCTATCATAAATCGCTGACTGATCATGTTTATGTTTTCTACTAGGTGTAGTTTTGCATCCTCGTCAAATTTCAGGAGGTTGTCATACAAGACGTACATAATCAATATAAATTACGGTACCTGGTCAATAATAATAAACGTTGCTTTTTTGACTTTTTTGTTGTTGTTTTAATTTGACACTATTTTAGAATGACGCCTTTCTCAAAAGAGGAGAATCACCCGTTTATCGAATAAACGTCTGCGTTTGTTTGTGTGTGTGAAAGCACGGTTATAGGGCTAACATTAGACGGCCCGCGTTTTAATACGGGTGGTGTACACTTACCGATTTCCGATATTAAGAAAAAAAAAAATACATATCCATTGATTGGAGTCGAGAATCATTAGCATAGTTACCTGCTTGAATTTGACGAGGATGCAAATCTACACCTTGTATAGACTTATAAGAATGAAATGAAACATAGAAACAAATAAAGTATAGAAATCAATTCCGGGAATTCAGTTGCTTGTTCATAACTCAGGTAGAAATTATTGTGTTGTTCTTAAAGACAGTTTGACGTTCTCATGTCGACTGTAATAATGTTTGCAAGCTAAGTTCTCGGAAGTGTCCTTCATAGACAGGTTTATTATTTTCATGTCAAATTAGCATTTCAATAAAGAAGACAAGTCTTATAATAAGCAAACTAACTTGATCAGTGTAAGCAGTTGATTGATTTTTTGTTGTTGTTGTTTTGATTACTTACTTGAAAAAAAAATACTGAATCCACCCACATTTTCTCTGTTATGTCTAAGTAACATGTAATAAAGGACGAGTATATTGCCACCAATTAAACACGCTTCTGAGAAATTACAGACGGAAAAACGCACACTTTGCCTGAACTGGGATCCGAACCCAGGTTCTCATACACAGCAGTATTCAATAAGGTATTCAATAAATAAACAGTTATTTTGGAATTTAATCTCTTTTGAAAATACGATTTAATTAACTCATCATCTGCCTAGCTGTTTCCCAACTATGTTGGGGTCGGCTTCCAGTCTAACCGGATGCAGCTGAATACCAGTAATTTACATGGAGCGACTGCTTATCTGACCTCCATAATCCAGTTCGTACTGGGAAATACGATACCCCTTGATAAGATTGGTTGTCAGACCTTCGGGCCACTGACTACCTGTAACGGCTGTCAAAGATCTGTAAATGACAGCCGGGACCAACGGCTTAACGTGCTTTCCGAGGCACGGAGGAAACTCGGTATGTAATGGGTGGTCACCCATCCACGGTTCAACCCAGGCAAGCGCGGCTTAAACTGACGATCGACCCGAGCGGCTGTTATTATTTAGCCACGAGCTCCTCATACGATTTAATTAACTAAAATGACAAAATTAAACTAACACCAAATTATAAAATAAATAGTATAATGTATATTATATTATATTCTAAAATTAAATATTAAGAATAAAAAATTCAAAATGAAGTTAAAAATGCAACTTCTGGCAAAACAAAGGGTTAGCAACTTCGCAATCAAGTCTACAAACTGACAATCACAAACCATGATTCCTACTTAGAGAACCCAAGCAAAGTTGGCCCTTCGCGAGGTTTCTCCAAAGAAAATACCAATTTGTTTCCTGCTACCCCCAGAACTTTACCGCGAACATTTGCCTCTGACAATATTTCATGTTATTTACTCTTTTAAGGGACAGAATAAATTTTGTCCTCTTCCAAAATTTCTTCGTGTTGTGTCTGTAACAGATGTTCCAAATTTTTTTAAGAGAATTTTTATTTTTGTTTCCTTACTGAACTTATTATTTCGATGTTTTATCTGGGTTGTTCGGAAAAACGTTTGGAAGTGTGTCAGCGTAGTTGAATCTTTTTTTTTATGTTGAAATTTTCAGGTTAAAATAACCAGGACTTAGCATGCTCAATCTATAATTTTACCACTGCTGGGAAACTGCTCTTGCTGGCTCTTTGTGAGAAGGAACGTACCTTTATCAACCACGATCACCATTTTAGGAGCAGTGATGATGAAGTAGCATTTTTGTTGCATACATACATACACACATAAACTCACGCCTTATTCCTATGGGGGTAGACAGAAACCACAGAACGCCACCTACTTTGAACCTTGCATACTCCTCTTGCCTTGTCCACGTTCATATGTACATACATCTGGTCATACACGCACGCCGTTTGCGAGTACTACGCACCTGATTTCCTGAAATTACATACCTAGAAAACATTTTTGTAAAGCAGAGTATGTAAGTAAACAGCACTAAATTCATGAACTACAAAATGTACTAGACAATACCAACGGAGGACAAACTTCATCCACCAGTTGCTTCAAGATCTATTGTGTGTGAACGTTATCCTTTGAGCTTCGTCAGCAGACTTAAATCTTAACTGCGATGCAGCTATTGTTCAAGTACATTGCAAGTTTAAAAGAATCACGATGTCGTCTGCCCGTCGTGTTTGTAGATTAAGAAAATGGTCCGAGGGCTCTAGGTGAAGTGACATTTTACCATTGAAAGCGATGATTGCTTCTGAAAAGTTATCTATCTATCTGCCTAGCCTATTACCAACTATGTTGGGGTTGACTTCCAGTCTAACCGGATGCAGGTGAATACCAGTATTTTACGTAGAGCGACTATATATAACCACTGCAACCCAGTTAATACTGGGTAATACGGTACCCCTTGGCAAGACTCGTTGTCAGTATTTCGGCCACTATACCACCTATAACGACTGCCAAAGATCTACAAATGACGCTCAAAAACGCTTTCTCGATACAAGACCCACGAATACTATATAATTAAAACTATTCTTAAAACAAAACTTATGAATCCATATACAAAGCGACTGTTCAGCCGTACAATACACTTAAAGGTACATTAGACGCATCCCACCCACTTTGATAGCCGCGCTTCCTTGAGCGCCGGCTAAAGTTTCTCAAAGTAAAAGCGACTGGAGGCATCCGATGGAAGGTTCTCGTTAGAGCCGCTACAAAGGCTCCATTGTACTCCGCAGACAGTTCCAAATGAAAAATATAACTTGTTACCAGAGTGTTTGAGTAATGTTTCGAGACAAGATGTCACTGATACTTTTGTGTTTTGCCAGTATTGCCGTCGTTTTCATAGTGTGTTTATTTTGTAGTTATTCTTTTTTGAAGTTTCGTAAGTGAAACAGTTTTATTATTTTGTGCCTTAATTGTTTATTTCAGTTGACTACTGAGATGTTGACAGAATCAGACGCTATTATAAAAAGATAGATACTATAATATTTAATCATATTTTTTTATGCTGTCTGTAATGGGGATAGGCAGATGCTACGGAGCGTCATCTTAACACACACGCACTCTATTATCAATTTTGTTAAACGAAAATGTTTCTCCAATCTGAATTCTTCTCCAGTTTACTGTTTCACAATACGTGACAACTAATTTCTTAATTTATTTCGCTCTTCGAACTTTAACGTAGGTAGATATCTCTTTACCATAGCCAGGCGAAACCCAGTCTGGTTGAGGTTTCATTTACAAGGTTTCACTAACAAAACACCAGACAACTTCACCGTCTCGCAGCTGAGATGGCGAGCATCACTAAAAATTCAAAGTGAGTGAAGAAAAGCCAGAGAACTAGCTTCATAAAACAAAACCTCAGCGAGGAACCAATAAACTATCCAGACTAAAGTTTAATTAAATTTTGTATTGTCTTTAAACTTTTGGTATAAGTTATGGGCGATTTTATAGAACTGCTTCTTTTTTCTCGGGCAATACGTGCTCAAGGTAATCCGTCGGAAAGTTGATAGCGTTAATTACTACAAAAGTGTGATCTGAGGTACGATTATTTCATAGTTTCTATTTTGGTAGACTCCTAACTTGCACCTACTGAAATAATTCACAAAAATTTGTCATTCCCGTACAATATTCCCTCATCAAAATGATTTATTCCTTCTTTATACTATCAGATTCAAAAGGACTTTGGCGTTTTGATTGTTAAGTTTGTCCTGGCACAACAGGGATGAATTACGGGAAGTGCATGTGGCTGAGATGAGAATTTTAAGGATGTGTGGTGTATCGCAAATGGATAAAATAAGGAATGAGGAATATTGAAAAGTTGTGTGGTAATCGGTTATCGTGTTATAGTCACGTGATGCGGAGGAATGAGGAAAATGTTGAGAATGAATGTAAATGGCTCTAAGAGTAGAGCAAGACCAAAAAAGCGATGGATGGACTGTGTGAAAGGCGATAAGGCCAGGAGAATGATGATAATGTCCTGTCACGGTCAGGATAAGGCATGATAATGATCGGTGATTATTTGAAATTACAAGTCAAGAAATTCTTACAAGAGACCTTTTGGAAACCGCTACACGTCCGTCACTTGCACCAAACTCTAAGTTATCGCTATACTTTGAAAAGTTGTTTGAAGGAACTCTTTGGCTTGAACACTCCGCTCAGACTGAAAGCGTTAAAATTTAAATTTTATCATTAATAATAACTGTGAAAGAAATCTATCCGCTTGTTCATGATTCATAATGGAAAAGTTTATTTAGAAATTCTTGAAAGTAAGTTTGACATAGGCATTGCTGCGGAATGAAGACTTCGATTCTATCGAAGGCAGAATTAACAAAAATTTTAATGCAAAATTAATATTTAAGAATGAGTTCTAATTAAATCAAAAACAGGTGCAACAAAATATGTATGTGTATATTAAAACAATGAAAGTAAATTACAGTTAGTACTACATGGTTTTAAAATTTTTAGCATTCGGATTTTAATTTCTGCCCGTGCAGGGTCCGTTTACACCCTGTGTAGCTAAGTTTTATCAATTCTCTAGAAAGTCGTTGTTAAAGTACGGAACGCTGTGGAACTGACTGCAACTTGTCTACGTCCTCCCTTATCTTGGGATCATACCGATCGGATCCAAATAGTCCATACTTAATATTATATTCAATACCGCCTGCAGATTTCCATAGCTGACTTAAACAAAGTTTACTAATATATCGGGCCATGTAGCCACAACTAACACCATGCTTATCTTAGTTTACGTGGCTTAACGACGCCTCCCGGCTTATGGGATCATCAAATATGCATTTGGTGAATTAAAACCCCCTTTTCCCTGTTCGCATGTCCCCTAAGGGGCTTATGTGGGTCACGCTTTAGTGACCCCCGAATTTACATGAAAAATCTGTTAAATGTCACATGTTCAGGTTTTTTGTGACACCCGTGACGGGGCCTCGTGCAAACGGTCTTTTAAGGGGCTCACTGGTGTTTCTATGGAATTAAAATCATGAGTACTATATTTTCCTTTGTTGTGTTTTTGTTTTGTCTAGTGCGAGACTAATAAATACTTTTTCTTTCTTTCATAAAACTAAAAATTTGAAAAAAAACCGTGGTAACTTTTCAAATTTTCAGATTACTGCCTGTCACCGGTCACCAGTTGGTTTTATTATGTATTTTTTTTTTATTCATAATAGCATCATATCATATTATTTTAATTCCAAAACATACACTTAACTACGAAATAAATTATTCATAGCTTCCTTCTACCATGCACACTATTCTTTCAGTACTAAAATTAATAACACAACAATTTCCAGGTAATACATTAATAAGGTTGGCTAACACGAAGCCCTCGCTCCACATAATATGACAGGGTTCCCCGAAGGCGTAATTACGGTAAGACAGACCAAATATTATATTAAATGTTGAGACGTCAGTCATAGTGCCACTGTCATTTGGAGAGGCGTGGCAGAATATTGTATGAACAGATGTATGAGACAAAACGGTTTCACATATCAATAGTTTATTTTGTTTTGTTTTATAGGAAATTGGTAAGGTAGAGTTATTTAATATGAGTGATTAATCCCTTTGTTTCCCATGGTTGATTTTAATATATATTTGTATTATTTTACTTTAATAATTTTACTATATGTTATACACGTGAACCTTCCGGAATAACTTTTCTAAATGATGGTGAAAACCGTTTTAAAATCTGCTTCGTAGTAAGAAGAACACCTTTACACAGACAGACACGAAAACTGACGTTTATTTTGTACCATGTATAGATATTTTTCCGTTATTTTAGTTTTATGTTCACTATTGCACTATTGGAAAAGCCAGACAACTTAAGAAGTCGTCTGGTTGCTTTAAAGACTAATATAAAAATAAGATATTTAACCAGAAATTGAACGAACGAAAGTTATAAGTTTTTAAACTGATGTCGGTTTATAAACTTATAACTTTTTTCGTTCATTTTAATTAGTGAACATGTGGTTACTAACAATAACACTGAAAACAGGATATTTACCATGTTTACTATTGGTTTTGCTAGCGTTTTTTGTTTTTAGCGGAAATATCCCATTTTCAGTGTTGATGATAGTGTCGAACAAAAGTCGTTATGAAAAAAGAAAAAAAAAAGAAATCTTAACTTAGGATTCTAAGTTTATTACAAGAAACCTGTTCATAACAAGAAACCTTCGTAAAACTTAGAAAAGATATAAAAAACAAAATCTTCAATGATCGCCGAAAAACAAGATGGGGAAGGCCACTGAAAAACAAATGAAGACATCGCTGGATTCAAGTCACGAGCCCTGCGAGGTACGAATACGAAGAGGTACGAATTTCCAGGTTTCCGGTTAGTTGGTTCTTTAAACGATGGTTTTGACATCTTTGTTTTCCGCGTTTTTCATCACTTGGGTCGTAAAGTTGAAACCTGCTTTTGGTTCTTTATTCTTGTTTGTGTCGACGGTTTTATGAGTTGTTTTTAAGTGCCCCGTCGGTCTCGTCGTCGCAAGCGTTACTGCTGAGCGTGGGTTTTGGGTTTGATTCTTGGGTCGAGCAAAGTGTCATTAAAACTAATTAAAACAAAGAAATTCCTTATGGAGAAACCTCCATAAGGAATTTCTTTGTAGCGTTTGAAGTTCGGAAGTTGGTGATGTGATAGCACGTTAAGCCGTTGATCCTGCACCTGATCTCTCTCCAATCGGCCTATGAGAATGAGGAATAAGGAGTACACCTATGTGTCTGCGCACACACTTGTGCATAACAAATAGCTCCCGCTTCAATCTCTGATATCCGCTGAGGTTGGCCGCTGTGACCAAAATGCGGTCAGAAGAAATATTAGTATTCCTATGGAAATTCTTTTTATTTTAAAATTATACATTGCATTTAGGCCTAAGCAAAAACAAAATAACAATTCTCGGCCTAATGTTTGGACTTCACGAGACATGATGGAACACATCGTAAGGAAACCCGCACTGTGCAGGCATGGTTAAATACAGTCTACTCACAACACCACAGGCCACGGACTTTTCACAGGCTTCTGTCCCAGCAATGGAAGGCTATAGGCTGATTGACTGATGGCTATTTGACTTCGGAAGGCATAAAAGTCTCGCCGTAAGAAAATGTAACAGATAAGAGTTATGTTTCTCTTCAACACACTTCACCACCTGCTTAGCCTTTTCCCAACTATGTCGGTGTCGGCTTCCACTCTAACCGGATGCAGCTGAATACCAGTATTTTACATGGAGCGACTGCCTATCTGACCTCCACAACCCAGCACACCTCAAGGGAGCAAATTCCAAAAGAAAAACATGAAAAAAACAAAGTAATAAAATTCCCCACAAAATCAACGGGCGGGTCACAAACGATACCCGAACTTGTTGGAACTAATTCAATCACACTAGTGCGAGGTATCCCTACGGATAGAAAGTTTGTAAGCCGCTTTATTTCTTTATACTTCCTTAGTTTATATGCGATTGATACAAATTGCTTTGGGGATTGTGGGCTAATTGTGTTGCTCGCGGTTGTTTTCTTTATTAACTTAAGGAGATTCTAGGTTTTCTGGTTAGTTACTTCCTTGTGGATAAAGCTAATGTTATAGTAGTATCAGTATATAAGCGAATACGTAAACAACTAACAGCTGTCACAGCTATAAAAGTAAAGCAGTAAAATCAAGTGCCAACCGCAGCGGCAAAGCAGCAGACCGCAGCGATGTGACTGGTTTGCATGCAATCGCTTCCGAAGGCGCCGTCATGGCCGCCTGTTGCCTTTTTTATCGAATTACATAAAACCAGTCGAGACTCTGCGGTCTTTCAAGGAAAATTGTTGGGAATGTTGTTGCGGTTTGCAGATGCCATCGTCTTCTGAATTGTTAATTGAGGGTTGAACAGACAACAAAGAAGAAAACAGAGCGGGAATGCTATCGCACGTGGCAGCATCGATGATGCGGTTGGCAGTACGCTCTGTTCTCGCTCTAGCAAATGAAGGTTCTGACCGACAGAATGGGATAGAAGATATATATTTAGAAAGCAGTTTTAAGAGAGTTTACCACTTGGATGAAGGAGCCAAGCCGGTCATTTCAGGCCCCCGTAAGCTCTTGGCTCATCCAACTGATAAACTGTCTTATAAATGCTTGCTAAATATATTTCAATGTAAAAAAAAGGTAAAAATATAAATGCAAAGCTTCAACTTTATTTGGTAAACGATTGACTATGTACTACTAGACTTATAAAATAACAATAAACAGTAAAATCAAACATGATTTTATCTAACTTCATTATATTATGTGAATAATTATCTGACCAATTCGGTTTATCAAATTTAATTTTGTTATCTTTTACCATCGTATAGTTAGGGAAAACAATTGTGTATTAAAAATTGACACACTCCTTAAATTTACCGTGTTTTAGCCCATTTAAGTTGGTAGTCAATTCTCGAAACAATAAGGTTCGTTTCCCCTTAGCGGGCTATTAATGTACTCTATTCGGATTCGGAATAAGAGTTGGCGTTGCACGCACCGTCGGCCCAAGCACTGTAGTCAATCTTCGTGATTTCACTGCAAGGCACGAGTGGGTTCCTGGAATTAAAAATAATGTTAGTATTACCTACATCATGCTACATTATGCTGGGTATGGATAAAAACATAAACTGCTTAGAATGTTCCAGGTGCTGGAAAACAGGCTTCTATGTAAGAGAGAATGGAACGTACTCCACCATCCAGGTCTAGTACAGGGTGGTGGTTGTCTCGTGTCATGTTTGTTTTCTCAGCATGAGTCTGCCTGGTTTGATACCCACGAATTTCCACTCGTTGGGGCTAAACACTGCTATTTTTCATCATTCGACGAAATCTAAGGCACTTTTCATTCATGCGCAAAAGAATGCCGTTTTTACTGTATTAGAAAAACCAGTATATTAATATATGATGTATCATGTACTACTGATATCTTACTCAAGAGAAATGGTGAAGAAAGCATTCTTCTGTATTTCAGGGACACCATCGGCGACGGAACACATAAGCAACGCCAAAGTAGCTTTTCTGATCTCCTTTAGTTGTCCTGAAATTGAAAAAAAATAATAATACAAAATCTGAGTATTCCAGTAGTCGGGCAATCATGAAAATATAATAATTTCCTTAATTTTAATTCTAAATTTTAAATCTTCTTCTTAGCGTGACGATTACCATTTGAATTGAGTCAGCCCAAAATCTGGCGACGAGTTTGGCCCTATCAGTAGCGTCCATCAGCTCCTGTGATGTGCAAACAGCAGGACAGGCAGGACACGATAAATACTGTCCCATCGTTTTTGGGGCAACACCCTATTTAGACGTCTACCTTCGGGTGATGCAGAGACAATACACAGTACGTGCAATAACAGAAAAGAAAATACTAGAAAATATTTATAAAAAAATTAAATATAATAATAAATACTTATATGCATACATAAAACAAAATATATAAAATAAATATTGAATTACGTACAATAATAAAAATACTCGTACTTACTTTCGTTAAACGCATGCGGTCTGTTTTTCCTCTCATACCAATGACTGTTTGATGTTATAGCCCTGAACAGATTGTCGTTTAGGATCTGGGCAGTAGTAAGGGGGATGTTGCCACCTTCCATGTTGCTCTCACACCAAGCGCCTGCCATTAAATCGATGTCTCTCACGTGGTCATACGTAGACATCAGCAGATCAATTTTCTGTAAAAGATATATTTATATATTAACTTTTTCGTCGTTTTAGAGAATTGTTGCCAATGCTCTTGGAGCTCTGAAGTGTGTAGTTAATTTTTGAACTTACCTCTTTAATTTTGATTGGACATTTATTGGTTGTAATATATAGGGTAATGAACAACAACTTGGAAAATAAAATAGCGTTAATATTAAAGAGGATAAGAAATTGATTGTTTGAACGGTGACATGACTAGAAAAGGGGTGAATTGAAGAAAAATACAACAAAATCAGGCCAAATGTTGGGTTATGGGTGGAAGGATGATGTCTTATTTTATCGTTCTTCCAAGGAATAAGTAAGTATTGGTATTCTACCAATAGACTATATTCTGTTGTACAATTGTAGTGGTACTACAAAATATACTCAGCAACATAGAACAAAAAGTACTACAGCACCATCTATGACAAAAATGAAGACCTAACAGCCAATTCCTACATCGCTCAAGCAAAATCATCCGCGACTAAGGCTATATACAAAAACCTGACAACAACTGTCGGGCAGTAGCCAACCAGACACGACACTCATCTGGTCGGAGGATCCTCGCTTTTCTGTGGAGTATCGAGGAACTTTACACCCCGTTCCTCATACCCCTAAACAATAATGCTCAAACAGTATTCACAGCAGTAAAGCATAACCTCACCTCATTCTCAATAAATATCCCGATCCGCAGCAATACTTATAAATATGTGTACATTGCAATATGACTATCAATAGAAAAAATGGTGAGCGTAAGATGCAGAGCGTTCTATTATAGTTAGACTTACTTCGCCCGTCATGAGTCCAAGAGTTTTCAAGTCTTCGAAGGAATTGATTTCAACACCGAAGAAGTGACGCACATAGTCGACGTAGGGAGGCAGCCCGAAGTTACGATTCTTATTTATGTCACCAGCAGTGGCATCAATACTTTTTTGGAAACCGGGGAGTGCAAAATTTGCCAGCTGTAAAAAAAAAACACTTTTAAAGCTGTGGTCACACAGAGGCAAATCCCGTAGTGGGGACATGAGTGCGCATGTCGATTGTTTAATGAAGAAATCACACGACTAATTGCGCCAGTTTTGAACACCTAGAAACCAATTACTCAGTTTATCTTTCTCTTAAAAAATAAAAATGGTTTTGCCTCTCACAGATAATGGCCTGAAATATCTATCAATTTCCGGGTCCCGAAAAAGTCCGCATTTTGTATGTAGTTGTTAGGCCAAACTATTTTAAATGGATGAGGCTGGGACAGGAGCGTGGACCTTCCGACGAGGAAAGAGAGGCCTCACCCAGCAGCAGTGGGTAAAATCAAGCTGTAACGATAATGAATTTATGGCACAGCACGGTAACTGAACTTTAAACTTTATAATAGCTGATCTAATGTAAAAAGAAGAATACTTACGTCATAGTCAACAGACCCATCGTCGCCATGACAACCTGCTCTGAACAAGCTCTGTGTAAAGGATGGCATATTCTTGGCCAACAATCCCATTCTGAACGAAGCCTCGAAGGTATTGAATTCTTTAATAAACTTGCCATCGGGTTCATAAAGCCTAACAGCAAAATAAAAATTAAATTAAAGGCCGTTTGTTTTGTTAGTTTATTTTATTTTAGAATTTGAAAAGTTAATGAAAGGCGTACTTCTTCTTCTTCGTGTCGCTGGGTCGACAAAATTTATATTCTGTCAGCCCAGAACTTCGCCACTTCCACTTAAGTGCGAGTCGGACTCGCGCTCCGAGTGTTCCGCACAAACTTGTATGTTGATGGTTTGTAGAAGAAGAAGCGAACCCATAAGGGTTCCATTTCTCCTTTTGAGGTACGAAACCCCTCAAAGCTTGTAATTATGTATGTTATATGTGTTCACTTACATAGTTCTTGATTCTTGCATGAGATGGAAGTAGCGGACCATGAAAGAATATTCCAATGTCACTTCGGGTACCTTTGTCTCATCCCAAATATCTCTAAATAAGTTTTCTTTCGTTATAATACCAGCCTTAACTAGATTGTCATGTCCTGGTGACAAAAAGCTTTTTTTAAATATGTTGCAATAAAATTTGACAAACAAATATTAAATTCAGTATGTAAATTTATTTAAGGCTATTGTTAATTTGTAGATTGGGCCAGTTTAAGCAATTAATTTCAATATTTTTGTATTCCAAGCTGTAGTTATTTTTTATAAATGTCCAAACTTTTGCTCGTGATAACGGCGGGGAGGTGAGGCTAAAGAGTTCAATGTTTTTGCTAAGTTATAGTACAAGAAAAAAAAAACACCTAAATTTGACGTTCATTGCAAGAGTTCATGTTATTGTAAAGGTACTAAACTAAGCTAACTAAGGTAGGTAGGTGACTATATTATAACAAGAAATTTACCTTGCACAGCTGTATTCCACTCAAAGTTTATTTGGTTGTAGACAGCGATGTTTATATCTCTTGCAGTCTCATACAACATATCATCGGACCAAAATGTGTTCACGTCAGCTAACTGCCTCGCAATGTCATTGTGGTTTCTCACGAACCAAACAGATAAAAGACTGACGGGTAATAAAGTGGCGAAGTCTGGAATAAAACAAAAAAGTATGATCTAAGCCCAACACATCACTTTTTTTTTCATTTGTCATTTCCCAGGTCAGCTGGTAAAAAATCTCTAGAAAGAACCAGTGCCCTTGAGCTCAAATGTTATAAAATCGTTTTCTTATATTGTCCACTGCGTGTACATAAATAATAAAATAGGTAAATAACACTACACTTCCAGAATTAGGGAACCTGAAAAAGTGTCTGCTAAGAATGCTGTACTGTGAAAGATTAAATTTAATTATTATTTTATGCGCGTTCCAGGAGGCGTGGGAAAGAGCTCATAGAAGGAATCGGGGGAGGACTTTGCCCAGCAGTGGGACAGTACAGGCTTAAAAAAAACAAAAAAACGTTACTATTGACAGTGCTGCAAAGTCAGGGAAAAAATAAGGTGGTCCATTGAAGACACTGGAAGTCAATCGACTACCTTATTTTTTCCCCTTTATTTATTGCTCAGCAGTTCCTGCAAAATAAATCATAGTTGATTAGATGACATTACATAGAATTACGGTGATCAAACATATTTTAATGAACACAAGGACTGCTGCACAATAATATTGAAGGTCAAACCTTCTCACTAGTGTCAGAGTCTACCGTTACCAGGTGGCAGGAATGTTTTAGTATTATTCCGGTGTGGGAAAGAGATGGCGCTAGATATCCTTTATAGCTGTGTCTCTTTCCCACACTGGAAGGACTTTAAAACATTCCTGCTTTAAGACGTCATGGTATGCCACCAGGTCACAGATTAATTAATAGTTCCTACCAGGTTTAGAAATTTATTAGTTGAGGCAACTTACAATTTTCAGGGCACCTGGTTTCATTTGGTTTAACATTAGTGGGACAAGAAGCAGTTGGTCCATTTGGGGGGAAAATCATTCCATCTTCTTCTTCCACCGCCAATCGACCACCTTCGTAACTTCTCAAAATCTTATCACCTTTACCGTTCGCGTTGTAAATTTGCGATAGATCGAACGGTGTAGTTGCTTTTTTAATCTGGTAAAAAATAAAAGAGTATGTAATAAGAGAGTTGTGGTAAGATACATACTTTCTCATAATTATTTTCAAAGGTTGTAGTATTTATATTAAATAAGTTATGTATTTGCACCCAGTAATAATAAGTTCTGAACGAAATAGGAAAGATACTAGATTTATACTGGCCATCTCATCATCTGCCTAGCCTTTTTTCCAACGTTATTGGGGTCAGCTTCCAGTCTTACCGGCTGCATGTACAATAAGTAGTATTTTACATGGAGCGATCGCCTATCTGACCTCCACAATCTAGTAAGTAAAACCCTGGGTAATACGATACCCCTTGGTAAGACTGGTTGTCAGACTTTCGGGCCACTGGCTACCTGTAACGACTGTCAAAGATCTACAATTGACAGCCGGGACCAATGACTTAACGTGCTTTCCGAGGCGCGGTGTAAACTCAGTATTTAATGATGGTCACCCATCCACAGGCCGACCTAGGCAAGCGCGGCTTAACCTTGAAGAGCAACCCGTGCGGCTATTATCATTTAGCCACGAGCTCCTCCAATTAGGATACTGGCCAACTATCTTATAGTTTTTTTTTAAGACAGCCTCTTTGGCACATTAGTTGGGCACAGTCGACAGCGTCGAGGGGGAGTTTCTTAGTATATTTTATCTTTTTTATTTGTTAATGTTTACAAGGAGGAAGAGACACCGCCTCTAAAACAGTTACTACGTAATCAGTACATTTTTCAGCGGTAATATAAAAAAAAACCATACATTTTGACCGTGTAGTTTTGTTGGAAAAAGCTGTTTTTTTTTAATAACCGACGTAAAATGTCTATTTGGGGTGGGGGGTTTTAGAATGATGTACCGGTACCTACTGAATACGTGGTCACCGTTTTAACGTCGGTGTCTCATTCACCCTGTATATTTATATTGTGAGATAAATAAAAGATACAAAAAAAACTTGAATTATACAATCTTGGTGTTGGCTTACCGGTGAAGGTACTGCGTCCTTGGTGCACTTGAAGTCTTGGTAGGTGAGAGGTCTGGTGCTGTTCATACAACGGATACCAGTGAACTCGTGCACGGGGTCGTCAGGGAGGATAATGTTCGGTGTACACTCGTAATCATTCATGTGCTCCTTTTCGCAGCAATAATTAGCTTTTCCCAACATATTTTCTGTATATACCCAAACACCATATTACAATTAAGTAACTAAGATTAACACCCGTGTTTGAATTGAGATTAAAACCCATATCTATAAAAAAGTCAAAGTATTACTTGAGTAAAAATAATAACTTAAGATACGATTTTTATTCTGTAGTTTAGTAATTGCTTGAAGTTAGAACTGTCAAAAGTAAGAATTCTTAGCATTGCTTTCTTTCACGGTTCTTACTTCGTTTGAATTCTTGTCTACTGCATAAAAATGGTTGCATAAGTTATTATTTCAACTCAAGTAATTAATTGAACTTCACTATAGATACCAGGGTTAAAGCCTGAGAACTTGGTAATATCTTGTAAATCTAAATTAGTCTTAGTATGATTTTTTAGTTTCGTGGTAAAAAATGCAAGAAATCACGATAGTAACTTTAAAGTTAGACAAGTTCTCAACTTCGACCGGTGGTGGCAGTCGGGAATAAACCCTCAAATTCACAATTTAGAAACCGAAATGACATTTATTAAAAATAATCTTCTAAGTGTGTTTTCTGTACTTGCCATTGTCATGAATGGAACCAATATCTGTGTATACGAACGCGCAGAATCCTGGCACATTGTTGTTTAAGAGTTTATGACTGGATTTCTGCTGTTTCAATAAATTAAGACGGACGGTTCTTGCCAAAGGCAGTTCTTTTCCAGATTCGGCCTTCCTTTGTTCATATCCTGTAAATAAATAACTCACTGCTGTTAGTAAAAATCTTAAAATAATTGAATGATGTCAACGCACAATCTAAACACTGTCTCTGGAAGCATGAAAGTTTGCATCATAGCTCGTTTTTAGGCAAATACTGACTCCTGGCTGCTCCTATAAAAATCCTGATAGAAAAACCCAATACCACATTGCCCGACTTGGGAATCGTACCCAGGAGAGGTCCTGGATACGAGCGCTACTGCTGAGCAGCATGCATGAGCTGCATGTTCAGCAATACCGCTTACTATCACTGGAGCAACGAGGCAATCCGTGTCCTTTATGTTTAACTAAAAATTATGCTCCAAAATGGAAATCGTTAACCTGGCTCAAAAAGCTGCCCAACTGAAATGGGACTAGGCAAGACATGTCTGTCGCATTCCGAACGAGCTGAGGGCCCGTAAAATACAGGATTGGTTGAAACAGCAACACGGGGTCGCGCAGACCATGAAGGAGATGACGAGACCACTTGGATCTCTTCCTTAAGAATTAGAAAGAAGTATCGCAGAGTTATGACCTTTGCAAGGATTGGAGGGAGACATTTGCACAGCAATGAGACATTACGGACAAGCAATAATAGTAATATTAAATTATTGCTTACCGTTGTGGAAATTGGCTGGCAGTATCCTTGTCAGGGGTGAGAAAAATGTTCCTCTTCCAGGATATTTAACATTGTTACACGATCCATCGGCACGGCTCCATTCATTTTTAGCACAAGGTTGAATATCGACAGTGCAAGTACTGAAATATCAAAACTTTTTGTAGAAATAAATAGACACAATAAGGCATTATTATAATACCAGCATATTACTTTCCTACTATTGGACAATGGCCTCTTCTCATATAGAGATCAAGACGAGTTGGCGATTTCAGAGTTACATTCGATACTTATGTCCAAGTTCCCTCAAAATATTTTCTATCACCGATGTCAGTGATGTCCAAGATAAACTTATAAAGTACGTATGAATTGAAAAAATCACACTGATTCTTGCCTGGATTTGAACCCACGACCTCGTGCATGAGAGGCGAGGTCTTAACCTCTGGGCCATCACTGCATGAATTATTGTACCTATCCAGTTTCGTGCAGTTGGAACACACGTAAAGACTGAACGAATTTGGCAGACCTGGGATAATTTTAATCCCAGTAACTTCACGTTCCTGTCGTATAATTTCCGACATAAATGGTGAATCCACTGGCAAAAACTAGGAAGCAAATTATGTAACAGGTACTCACTCTTTCAGGCCGTTTGTTTCATAAAAATCCAACAATTGATCCGAGACAGGTTCGCCTGTATAATAATCGTGTAACACCCCATAGCTAAGACCAGTGCAAAGCGAAACCAAGAAAATACTCGTTACCAACATCATGCGCCACTGTTCTGAGAGTTTATAGTTTTAATCACCTTTTATATCAAAATCTATTTGTGAGACAACAATTCATACGGAAACATATTTACCTAAGTAAACAAAAATTTTAAACATTAATTTCTTATAAATTCATAGGTGTGTCATATTTTGCATATAGCCAGGGTTGTCACGCAATGATGCAATTTCTTTTTTCAATATTATTTGTAAAAATCTAACGGTAATAGCTGTTTGAATATTTTGAGTAAATGCCTAGGTACATACCAACCTACATATGTACATGCCACCTACATACCAATGATTTGGGTGTGACTGTATTCAATTATTGACCTAGTCTTATCCCATGTAAATGCTATTGTCATTAGGTAGATAAACTAAATAAGATGAATAATTTTTATAACAAGTGCTAAGAAGCAGTGATAGCCTAGTGGTGTGACCGTTGGACTTCCAAGTCATAGGTCTAGAGTTCGAACCCGGGTTTTAGTCAGTAAAAGTCTGACACACCCTCCCGCTCAGCCCAGAGCGGGAGTAGTCATTTGATGATTTCCAATAAGAAAAAAAAAAAAAAAAAAAAGGACACGCACCTCTGATTTTTCGGAATCATGCGAGTACTGAATAATTATCACTTGCTTCGGTGAAGGAAAACATCGTGAGGAAACCAGCATACCTGAGAGTTATTTCTCGACGGTATGTAAAGCATAAAAACTCTGACACCAGGTTAGGCACTAACCACACGATAAAGAAGAAAGAATTTTTATGATAATTATGTTGGAACAGAGATATTATAAGAAAATGGTGCCTGGCTTGACTGCTGATTTGAACTAATAAACCAATCTTCTTCTTTCGTGTCGATGGTACAACTTCTTTATATTACTTGGGCCCAGTATGTGGCCACGCTAATCACGGCGTCCGTGGCGTCTCTTAGGTCCTCCAAAGTGCAGGTGTTGGGACACTTCGGACACTTCAGCAAGTGGGACTGTACGGTGCACGTACATGGGTTTTAAAATATATTTATTATAAAAAGTTAGACAGTAGGCTCGCGTATTTGCACTTTGGACGCGACCTACATTTGGCAGTGCATTGACACTGACATACTGCATTTTTCTATGCATTTTATGTATATTACATTTTAGTGTTCAGTTAGACGTGGTTTGAGTCGAACAACTTGCATTTTTATTTAGATTCATCCCGTTGAGCATTCACTGACATTTTCTGCATTTAAGTTTAAATTTGACATTTTACATCGGCATTGACATCACTTATGTTAGGGAAGCATCCTACAGGGACATCGTCTGCCAATGGTAACAAATAACCTACAGTAGCAGTTTATTGGTTTAGACGCCTACAAAGGTAGTAGGTCACTTAACGGATGACAGAAGAGAATGGAAGAAAAAAATGTGTTGTACCGACCCCAAGTAACATGACACAAGGGCAGGAAGAAGATGATGGTGAAAGGTGGCATGTACCTGTGGATAATCGTAGTAATCTTATGATCTAATCAAGGCTTCAACTTGACAAAGAAAATAAAAATTTATTAAGCTAGTGAATGCCATTGGATAACATTTTCAACACAAATATAGCGAAGGTGATGTCAATTTTGTGTTCCAAGTATTATAATGTGAAAATTATTCATTTGCAATTATAGTACAAACAGATACACAAAAAACTTTTTTGCAAAAAAAAAACCGACTTCCAAAAAGAAAACACTAAAAAAGTGGAAAATAACTTTACTTTCGGAAGTCGGTGACAATTGTTTGTTTCATTGACTTTTTTGCCACCGACTTCGGAAAGTAAAGTTATTTTCCACTTTTTTAGTGTTTTCTTTTTGGAAGTCGGTTTTTTTTTGCAAAAAAGTTTTTATTTTACCCTTTTTAGTTATCGTATCACATACAAATCCTTGTCAAGTATCAATTTCGCAATTTCTTTTACTTGGATGAAATTTTTTCCAGCTATTTTGATTTCAAAACCAAACTGCTGTACCGATTTAGATGAAATTTCTATGGGACCAATCGGGAAGTAGATCCATTCAGATAAAAGAAGAATTTTTCAAATCGGTTCATAAATGACGGAGATATGAGGTAACAAACACAAAAAAAAAAAACAAAAAAAAAAACATACAACCGAATTGAGAACCTCCTCCTTTTTTTGAAGTCGGTTAATAAACCAGACACAAGTAGACAAGATGGTGAACTAGGCTGTGGAGGTCATATAGGCAGTCACTCCTTATGAAACTGGTAAACAGCTGCATGAGCTGATTGACTGTGAAACGACCCCAATAAATTTTGGAAAACTCTAGGCAGGTAAGAAAGCAAAACAGAAAATAGGTTTATTTGGCACACAATAACAAGAAAAAAAAAAACTTGAGAGGTGTCAAGGGACACCCGGATGGAACGAAGTTCCTTTCGATTAATTAGTGAAGGAATTGTAATAAAATTTAATTTTTTTTAAGTTATAATAATGTTTTTTTTTATTATTTACAAATATAATTAATATATATATTAATATTTAAATAGAAATGAAAATATCTGGCTTGCTTTCTATAAGAGAGAGAGAGACAGACAGAGAAACATGCGACGCCGCACAGCTTACAATAGCTTACTATAGCAAAAAGTGTCGTGACAACTTTTCGTAAGAATTTTTTCCGTCTAGCCCCCTTTCACAACGCGCGATAAGGAACTTCGTTCCAAAACTTAAATCTAAACACAAAAAAGTAAAGAAAATTATTGTGTCTCACAGCTGGGCCAATAGGCCCAGAAAAGGCAAATATTAACCGTAAAAGAAGCGTAAAAGAGGAAAAAGTTAAATAAATGAATCACAAGGCAAATGCTGTCGAAAATATTGTATAGTCCCATTTAAATCTAGTTTGATTAAAGTGACAGCTGCCAAACTAAAAGGGACTAGTAGCCTAAGTCATACAGAAATAAATAATTACAAAATATGCATAATTTATGCAGTTAGTATTTTACGCTATGTAAATATGGGTATTAATTAGGGCCAATTATATTAAACTATAAAAAACATAGTCTTAAGTGCAACACACAGGGAGGGCACAGGTCGGGTGCGGGACGGGTCGGGAATACGGTGGGTGTAATTCATGTACGAGTGA
This sequence comes from Standfussiana lucernea, assembly GCA_964057025.1. Lineage (NCBI taxonomy): Eukaryota > Metazoa > Arthropoda > Insecta > Lepidoptera > Noctuidae > Standfussiana > Standfussiana lucernea. The sequence goes on from OZ059789.1 coordinate 1,701,857, forward strand.
TTTTTCTCTTTTCGATTTTATCGATTTGAAAAGAAAATTCGATTATTTCCGTTATGAAAAACTGCATATTTTCTATCTAGTAATAAAACTAAAAGATTAATATTACAATTTATCAGAATAGAAATCAATGAAAAGTACAAAACATGTGTAAAACTCAAAACGAAAACCTAAAACACTACTCCGGTTTCAAAACAAAAATACAAAACAAATCCTTTTTTGAACTTTAAACAATAAAATAACAACAATTAAATTAATTTCATGACTCCGAAGTCCTTTTCCATTTCCGTGCTTATTCTTTCTTATTTAATTTCTAATGTAGAAATAATAATTTTTCGTCCGTGTTCGAATCCACCGATATCTAACTGCGTTTTAATAGTAAAACTGATGTCGCTGTCTAGTCGAGTACGCCTGAACTGCGCCCGATCCGCAGCCGTCCCGCGCCCGTCTCGTGCCCTCATTGTGAGTGGAAGCCATGAACAACGCATCTCACGCGACGGGCCCGATCCGACACCCGCCCGATTTCTCGCTTTCTGTGTGATTTGGCCTATAAAATTATCGGCTTAATTATGTTCATACTGACAGCTGTCTTTTAATGTAGACCTATGTCTGCATCATCGTCACATCCTGTATTCACCCTCTGCTGGGTATTTTTTTTTGTGTCAATTTCCACGTTCTAGTGCCAGCCTCATCCAGGTTGCCCGATGGCAACAATTTCGTCTGCCCATTTCGCCGCCGGACGTCAAAAATTTCTGTTTGTAGTCCTTGGACGCCACATATACAAGGCCTTATCTGTGTCCGCATAGGTAAAACCATCATCATTCTTCTGCCCCTCATATCTACATCATGCCCCATTATCCCAATTTATTTCAGCTATGATAAAATGAAAATCATTATGAATTCACATTACGATCCACTGATCTATAAATTTGGAACACAAAGTTATGCTTGACCAGCTGTTTTGTTTATTTGTGAATATTTGTCTTGGATTCTTAAAGCTACAGGTTGGTTACCTACCTACTTGAAAACCATTCAAGGAGTGCTGTGGTGGCCCTGTGGTAATGGGTTCGACTTACGAATTGTAGGTCGTGAGTTCGAACCCAAGCGGGCTTATTGATTTATTTTGTGTAGTTTATTTCAACAAAGAGAGAGATGAGCAGTGGTCCAAAATAACAGCCGCTCGGGTCCAACTTCAGGTTAAATTTAAATTAAAAATCTTTATTTCTAGCGGAGGATCATATAGGTTTAGTGACATAGTGCTTAAAAACTAAGTGTTAGTACACAACACGATACGGTGACACATGTATCTGACAGCAGTGAACCACATTTGGACAGTCCACTCTGTCAGCAATCGTGTTTAGAACCCTGTTAGGGCCGGCCATGACTCGAGCTGCCATCGATGCTGCACGCTTGCGCATTATTGTGTAAAAACAATCTACACGCGCCGCCGCAAACATCTCTGACACACTGCAACGCCATGGCAACAGTTTCCTGAACGCATTCTTGAATTGGACACTAAGGGCTCCATACGACGTTCGCGAATAATTTTCCCACAAGCAGCACGTGTAGAAGGTGGTAAAGAATGCTCTAAAGAGTGTCACCTTTACGTCTACAGTACAACGTGCAAACCTGCGGGCTATCTTATTTGCGCGTACGGACAGAGCCCTCCGTTCCCTCTCAATGTCAACATTGTCCTTGGTACATGGATAGTCGCCCATTACTTACCGAGTTTCGTCTGTGCCTAGGAAAGCTCTTTAAGCCGCTGTGTCTGTCTACTATAGGTACACCCTTACTATATAGGGAATTCGAAGAGTGGTGTTGTGTTGTGTTAAAGTAAAAAAAAAACATATTTATAATGATTGCATTATCTTTATTTACCAGTCGATAGAAAAAATTACAGAATAAGTTGATTAAACATTAAAAAAACTGCAAAAACGAAATATTGTAATGATTTAATTCATAATTATAGCACACATGTTTGTAACTTTCATGCAGTAGATGAATATTGAATGTCTGACCAGTTAGGTGTATATATTTTTTGGCTGTCAGTAGATCTCGTTTTCATCAGATTTAGCTTTGCAGGCATCATCGGCCCAAACACTGTAGTCCATAGCCTGAATTTCGCTGCAAGGCACGAGAGGGTTCCTGAAAAAAAGAAATATGTTAATCATTAATGGAACAATGTAGTGCTTTACATTTTGCTTCTCTAAGTGCAATAATTTTATCTGTGTTTTTTAATGGCATTTCACAGGGTAATCAAGGAGGTTGTTGGATTCTTAACCGGACTATCCTGTGGGTACCTTGAGTGTAAGGTCTCCAACCAGGAGAGTAAGCGATCTTTAAACGATTGCCGGAAATATTGTTTGTATGTTGAAATTTTTACTCTCGATGTTGAGCCGAACGTTGAAAATCGATGCTATTATTTTGAGCATAATTATATTTAGGCATCGCCTAGAATTATACAAAAACCGGTAGGGCAATAAAATATTCATCGAAAACCCATTCTGGTCATATTCATAATATTAAAGAATAATTTTGATAATGTACTTAATTTTTAGAAGTAATTTTAAAGAGATAAAAATAGTAATATCTTACTTGGCAGAAATTTTGAGGAATGCATTCTCAGGAATTTCAGTGACACCATCACCGACGTTGCACAAGAACAAAGATAAAGAAGCTTTTCTTACTTCCTTCAGTTGAGCTGAGAAAAAAATAATAATTTCAATATCGAAGTTAAAGAAGAAATATAAATGTTTTAGGTACGATTACGATTAATAAGATTATCTTAAAGCAAACCGTACCAGATAAAGGTCAGTTAAAAAGTAAAAAACCTCACGCACTTCTTTGATGCCACTTAATAAAGGACTGCATCAGTATTGCATTTAAGTATAAATTTGGGCACTCGCTGCGTCGAATTTCATAGTACTAAAAAGTGTGAGAGCATTTTTCTGCCCGGTGGAAACTGACACTAACCTACCCTGTGTTATTTCTATGTAACTCTGGATAGATACATAAAATAGTCTTTCTTATAGTGTAGTACAGTAACTAAACTGTGGTAGTAATTATATATCTCTATATATATATTATATATTCTTGGATATTCCCTAATCCAACCTACATGGTCCGAGTACAACAAAATGATATGGCGCGATGTGACAGCTTTTTGAACGGGCGGATTGTCAAAGAATATAATACTGATGGCTTGGCTTGGTTTTCCGATGAAACAGATACAGTATTTTAGGGACGTTATAATGTTGAATAAGGTCGTGTTATATAATTCTGATGTACTTATTAATTACCTATGTATGTGCTTGTTGCTGATTAAAAACAATTTGTAAGAAATATAACTTTCTAGGTTATTTAGTGATTTGTTCTTTAATAGTTTCCGCTTCTGGTCTCTAAGAATATATATTTTTATTGTTTCCTTTATCCATTTTTTCTTCTTATTGTTTACATTTTTAAATATTTTTTATTTATTTATTTTTATTTATTATTACTTTTTTTTATTAAATTGCTCATTATATGAGCAATCTTTCAAGAAATATCGATTGATACTTTGAGATCAGACCTTTTTTGAAATAGTGTGGGTTCCAAAATAGTATAATTTATTAATGATAACAACATAAAATGATAATCAGTAGGGGAAAATCACGTTTGAAGTTTGTTTCTTGTTTACGTATCAGCCAGTAGCGTAGTTAGTCCTAGTAGGCCTAGTAGCCCTGTATCTAATATTTTTGGGGCCCCTTTGAACCCGAGTGCGCCCAAGCCCAAAAAGAGGCTAATGAAATAATTTTTACAAAATAAATTCAAATAGCATTCAATTTAACTTTAACGAAGTTACCGTTGAAGAGCGAGCGAAGTGAGCATGAAAAAATTGGAGGTTTCACACAATGGTACCTAAGTAAACTTATAAACTAAGCCCCACAAAACCGTAACTCGTGGGGTCGGTGAGTGAAGTGCATATCTTATTGAAGAGCGAGCGGAGCGAGCTCGATAAATTAGAGCTTTTAGGACCGCGATAAGTTAAATTTTCACGAATAACTCATTATGAGCCTCTTATAAATAAGAATTTAAGGTTATAGGGAGATTTTTTGTTTATTTTCCTCTACTCGTCGGGGGCCCTTTGTAACTCGGGGGCCCCGTATCATTGATACGGCTGATACGGCGATAGCTACGCACCTGGTATTAGCGCTCGTGACTACACTCCATAAAAATTAGACAAGTGCAAAGAAAAAGTAGACATTTTATTTAGGTATGGAGGCAGAAATAGGTAGTATTATCACTAAGTCTGATCTTTTCAAGACGACCTTTATAATGGATTATGTGAAGAAGGAGAAACAATAGTGCAGGTAGTCTGTGCCTGTGGTTTTGTCTATGTCTGTGTGGTATGTCTGTGTGGTCTGTGTGTCATTTACAAAAGTAACAAAAATCTAAACAAACGGTTCTCTAGATGACAGTATTGCCGCATGTTACCGTTTTCGTAGATGTCATTATAGCAGCTTATCAGTTTGAAATCATAGACCAATATTATAAATGCAAAATTAACTCAACGCCTTAACGGATTTGGATGAAATTTTGCATGGATAGACCACACCTTAACCTTCATATCCCTGTAATACGTTCCCGTGGGATAGTTTCGGACCTCCACGCGAGCGAAACCGCGATCAAAAGCTGGTAAACAATAAAATTCTTACCCAAAGTAAATGCATGTGGTCTATTTGGTCTCTCAAACCAATGCCTGTCAGTTCTCACCGCCCTGAAGTAGTTGTCATTCAGAATTGCAGCAAGTAAACCAGGTATATGGCCACCCTCCATCAGTTTTTCACACCAGAGTCCAGCCATTATATCAATGTTCCTCACATCATGATATAGATATTCCAAAATGTCAATGTACTGAAAAAAAAATATTTCTATCACTATGGATACACATGAATACATACACTCACGCCTTTTCCTCATGAGGGTAGGCGGAAACTATAGAAAAGCGTTTGCTACGATTCTTCCATACTCCTTTTGCTACCTCCACAGTCGACTGTATACGAAATACAGTAATTTGGTCATGTCATACACTACTAATTACTACGCACCTGACCTTTCTGAAAAACATCACTAAAAAGCCCAATGTATGTCATTAACCCATTTCTAAAAAGGAGGAGGTTATGTATATATTCCAACAGCATTTTTTTTCTTTCATGAATGTGTACATCGATTACTCCATGATTACTGGACCGATTTTAGTGATTATATTTTCATTTGGTAAAGGAAGCCATCGCAGTGAACCCATATAAATTTTGTTTTTTTGGAAGTCCGTGTTTTTTTCCAGGTATTTGACTATTCTTAGAAGTAATTAAATAAATAAATAAATAAATATCGCTAGACATTACACACAGCGCCATCTAGTGCCACATTAAGCAACGAGGCTTGTGTCGTGGACACTAGATAGTTGATATACTACATAGATACTTTTTGTTTGTAAATACATACTTATTATACATATAAACATCCATGACTCGGTAACAAATGTCCATGCTTAATCACACAAACACTTGCTCCTACCGGGATTCGAACCCGGAACCCTATGAACGTAAGGCAGCCTCACTACCGCTGCGCCATTCGGGTCGTCAAACAATTATAAACAATTATATAGCAGTATATATGATAATAATATCACGGTGGAAAAGACTTACTTTCTCCTGTACGAACTGTTTTAAATCTTCGAAGTTTTTGATTTCGATCCCAAAGAAGTGGTGAATATAGTCAATGTAAGGAGCCAGGCCGAAGTTGCGACCTTTATTTAAATCACCAGCAGTAATGTCTAAAGCTTCTTGAACTCCGGGCAATCCACGATTAGCGACCTGCAAAGTAAACGTTTCTTTAGAAAAAAAATTGAGTTTAAATTCATTTATTTCGGACCAAATTGAAAATAAATTGAAAAAAGCCATAAATTGTGGTAGCCAAAATAGCTAATATTCTAGTGTTAGTTTCATCAAAAATGGTTAAAATAATACTCATTCCATGCGAAGGACGACCAGGAATTTTAATTATTTGGGCATGCTAAACTTGGTCCATCGAAGGACAGCCATCTATACTATCTACTGAGACATCTCCGTGCCTCGGAAAACACGTCAAGTTCTTGGTCTTGGGAATCGTTCGTTAAGCTTTGACAATCATAACATAACATCACGCCTGGAATCCCTGAAGGGTTAGGCAGAGGTATACCGAATAGTACTTACACCCACATTTCGTATTGTTTAAGTTCCATGTAATCGGGGGTGACCCTATTGCCATCAACCGAACACAAATCCAGACTCCGTGGCTACTACTGAGAAATTTCTGATGACCCAATAACACTTTGCCCGACCCGGGAATCCAACCCAGGACTCCATGCTCAGCAGTCGCACTCGCGAGCTTTGACAGGCCTATTAGAGGCCTCTATTCCCGATAGAGGTCAGAGTTGTAAAGAGTTGTGGAGTAGTGTTGTGTGTCGTGTGTAGTGTCATTTACGACGTATAGAAAGTAGATACTTACGTCATTGCTAACAGTACCATCGATGCCATGGCACGGGGCTCTGAATGTACTCTGTGTGAAGCTTTCCATGTTCTTAGCGATCATTCCCATTCTGAACGTAGTGTTAAACAACGGATAGTCTTTGATAAAGTTACCATGTTTATCGTATAATCTAGAAGTAAAGAAAAATATATGATACAATTAAAAACCTTTTTAATTTGTTGCTTTAAATTTTTCGTCTGATGAATAATTTATGGCGGCAGTTTCTTTTGGTGCAATATTTTCGCCGTTTTTTTTTTTAAGATAATTATTTCCTCACAAATTCAATACAAAAGTGAGTTTGTCAGTTTATCACACCTTCTTACTTTAAAGTTTGAGCGGATTTCGATAAAATTTGATACGTATAGACTGAGTTAGGCCAGGAATTTTTTATTCCGGTGAGATGCCAGCGAAGCCGCGGGCAAAAGTTAGTTTAATGATGAATTTTAACTTACTTGGCTGTCTCTTCTTGCATGAGATGGAACCAACGGATAACATAAGTATATTCCAATGTAACTTCGGGGTGCTGTGTTTCATCGTACATATCTCTGAATCCATTTTCAGGAGTAGTTATTTTGTGTTTCAAAAGATTTTCTTTGCCTAGTGGTGTAAAACATAATTAATGAAGTTTAGTTAGTTTAGTGTAGTTAGCTAGTTTAATTTCGAAATCAATTTCTTACGTTCATAATTTATGATACGTACATACGAGTATGATGCGTTGTGAGGATAAAACCTACGTTAGACCGAACCTACAAAATGATAAGAAGGAACTGTCTGAAAAGCTGGCTGGAACATACTGGATGAGAAAAGTAGAGGCCAGGGTGTGGTAGGACAATTTGAGCTCTCTAAGGCTCATGGCCTCTGCCTATTTAAAGCAGTGAAGTTCAGTCCATTGAAAACAGCAAAAAAGGAAAGTCTAAAGAAATATAAATTTTAAACAAATCGGGTTAAGACTTGATGTTGATAATTTTGCTAAATTACCTTGAACAGCTTCATTCCACTGGAAGAAGTACATTTGGTTGGAGTAGGCGATGTTGATATCTCTGGCTACATTAAACAGCATTTCGTCGTCCCAGCAAGGATTCACCTTGGCTAACTGGCTGGCTATGTAGTTATGGTGCCTCACAAACCAGATGACGTAGAGTGCAACTGGCAGTAAGCTGTTGAAGTCTAAAACGAAAAAAAAAACAATTGAAAATGACAAAGCTTTGGGTAGGGTTCAGACTTTGGAGAGCTTTGTTCCCATGTTACGAGCAAAGCTCTCCAAAGTCTGTGGTTTATTGACGAGTCAGAAAACTTGAACTCTGGTCAAGTTATCGGATTAGTTATAAACAATTCTGTTTTTTCCTTGCAGTTGGGCGTTATGAAGTTATACTGGTAAGAATATGCGAGAAAATTCTTTCAACAAAATCAAAATAATAATAATAATTAGCTAACTGTATGCAGGTTAGTGTTGCGTTAGGTCAAACGAACATAAAATTACAATAAGAGCGAGACTGTTCTTTATTTGATAGTCTTCACACATATTACTATCGATAAACTAACGAGAGTGCTCAAAATCTCTGTCTGAAAAATAATTAATTTGGTAAAGTGCTTTATTCCCGACTGCCCCTACCTGTCTGCCACCACTGGTGGCAATTGCAACTATTTTTCTCGTCTATCTCCACTGGTGGTGGTTGCGTCTGATTTGCTCCTAACTCTGTCACCACTGGTGGCAGATGCCTCTTAAATTAGTGGAATCTTCCACTGATCGTGTAGCTAAGCGGTTGGCGGTACATGGTTGGATAACAGGAAAAAAAGACATGGTCACTCACGATTTTCAAAGCACCTAGTTTCATCCGGGGCAACATTGTTGGGGCAGAATGCGGTAGGTCCATTAGGAGGGAAAAGTTTGCCATCTTCTTCTTCTACTATGAGCAAGCCATTTTTGAAAGATCTAATCACTTTATCTCCTTTACCGTGAGCGTCGTATATTTGTGATTCGTCGTACGATGTAGTTGCTTTTTTAATCTGGTCAAGAAACAGTAAGTTAATATGAATATTTACAAAATGCTATTTCGAAGTATGTGTTGAAATTAGGTTACTGAATACGAAAATATGACATCATCAACATTATTCTTCTGCCTTCCTTTTGAATAAAATTACGACCTACATTTTGGTGTTCTCTACAAGAAAATCATAGGAAGAAAAATAAAAAGTATGCATGTTATAGAATAAACCACCACATACCACAGATGGTACTTCGTCCTTGGTGCAGTTGAAGTCCTGGTGGGTCAGAGGTCTGGTGCTGTTCATGCAACGAATGTTTGAGTACCTAAACACGGGATCATCGTCTTGGACAATGTTTGGCGTACAAGCGTAATCATTCATGTGTTCCTTTTCGCAGCAATAGGTGGTATCGAGGATCATGTTTTCTAAAAATAAAATAAAAAAGATTACGTTAACAACGAAGAGGAGACAGGTGTTAAGCAGGGGTGTGTGAAAAGTATACTATAAGACACCCACTTTCCACCAGTAACGTGTAAGTCCTATGTAATGGGTGACAAGAATAATAAAATAAACTACATTAATACAGGATTTTGACTGTTACGGAAACAATTTCAACAGCAAGCAGCCGAGACCATTTTCCATATGGAACGGATTGTAATCAGAAACAACCTAGGTAGCTACTCAGCGTCAGCAAAAATAAAATTAGCAGCGAAACCATATTCAAACGATTGTCGACTGGTTCGAAAATGACTATGCATAAAATAGGCATTAACGTGCTTATCCCAATTTATTTGGAGTTGGCGCGGCATGTTGTTATCCATGAAGGATAATCACATATGTAAGTATATGACAGTCTAAGCTGGTAACAGTTGGTTGGCAACACATTTTTCTAACAATAATTGTCACATTTTTCCAAGCTGTGTTTTATTTAATTATTTCCTCTTTGTCCTGTAAGTATTTTCCCTAAAACACCAACATTCTATACTTCTCTATAGTTACTTCAGTAATAACCCTCTTTCTAGACATACCATCTATTACACAGTTCATCCATAGTTGGTATTCTTCTAATATGTATGACTGAGGAGCTATCCACATAAAAGTATTAAATTATTAACTATATATAATACTTGCCAATGTCATGAACTGTTCCGATATCGTTGAACTTATATATGCCGTAGCCACCAACGTTGTGGTTGAAATGCAGATGGCTTGATGTAGATTGACCCAATAAAGCGAGACGGACAACTCTTGCGAGAGGCAGCTCCTCACCAGAAATCATCTGCCTTTGTTTATAACCTGTAAAAATAATAAATGTCCAATAATAGTAGATGGATTAATATTAACCAGTTCAGTTCGAAAAACGTAAAATTACGCCTATATTTTCGACAAAGTGTTAGGAAGAGGAGTACCTACAAGCTGGTATGAACGGACCCTTCACGAAGTCGTCGACCAAGCATTCTCTACATCAAACCAATTACGCAATTATCGCAAAAATTATTGCTGAGAATCGTTTTTTTTTTTGGGTGAAAAATCGCAGAATACTGCTAAGTAGAACTCAATGTAGTGCACTCAAAACATTGTCCTGATAGAGCATTCAATAGTACAGGGGTCACAAAGGTATTTAAAGTAAAATGATAATAACCAAAACAACAAAAGGTTGGTAAAGGTTTTTATTCAAAACCTGTATAAAAAAATAAAAATAAAACTTGTCAAAAAGTTGGAACTTCATCCATTAATATCTAATAATTACTAACTATACAGACCCAAAATAATAATAGAAATATATGTACAGTTATTGTACATGTATCAAAAGTAAAACTTGGGTGTAGTAAAATTCGTCCACATTGTTGTCAACGGAGGAACTGCCCAGATGGCTGGCAGCACTGCCACGTTGGATGGAAATGCTGATTCTGCGGTTCACGAAAAGAGTCGACCAACCGCTTGGCGATTTCGTTAAATAATATTATTCTTTAAATTGTCTTACCATCATGGAAATGAGCAGGCAGTATTCTGTTGATACGCGTTAAGAAGGTTCCCATTGCGGGGTTTTTAAGATTGTTACACGATCCATCGACACGTCTCCACTCATTTTCATCGCAGGGTGCGACATCGGTGGTGCAAGTACTGCAAAATTTACTTTGTTAGTATTGTTTTACATTTCTTTTATCTATGTAAGTTTAAAATAACAATTTGAATCCACTCTGCCTCACAAAGTTGTCCCAAAGTGTGTCGAAAATCTGCCTAGCCTTTTCCCAACTATGTTGGGGTCGGGTTCCAGTCTAACCGGATGCACCTGAATAGCAGTATTTTACATGGAGCGACTGCCTATCTGACCTCCACAACCCAGTTAGTACTGGGTAACACGATAACCTTTGGCTTACCAACCAGTCTTAGACTAGTTGTCAGACTTTCGGGCTACTGACTACCTGTAACGACTGTCAAAGATCAGGGAACTCGGTATCTAATGGTCACCCAAATCAATTAGTAAGACTAAGTGACTAAGTGGACATTCAGATTTAAAACATGAGAGGAACACAACAGTGAATTTATCTTTAGAAATTGCAAAAAGTAGGTACTTACTCTGTCAAGTTGTGTTGTTCGTAAAACTTCAATAAACTTTTTGTAGCAACTTCGCCCGTATAGTAGTCGTGAACAACCCCATAGCTGAGTCCTGCGCACACGCAAACTAAAATGATGCTTTTGAGCAACATCCTGTGAGCCGAAATTAATGTTCTGTAGATTCAACATTTTTTCTCTTTTTATACAATTCTTTTATTGGCTTTAAATAAATAATGAAACCACATGTTTAACTCCGTAAATAACAAAGTAGCAGTTTTTTATTTACTGGTTTTTAATGAAGAGACATAACTTAATAAAAATAAATTATATTAAATACAAAACCGGTTAAGTGCGAGTTGGACTTGCACACACAGGATTCCGTAGCACCAAAAATATAATAACAATATTTTTAGGGCTCATTCAGAAATAAATTTACACTTAACAGCAAAACTAAATTTATGCTAATGTAATACAAGTATGTTAATAAAAAAAAACAAAGTTACACAAACAAAGTTACTGCGGCGGTTTTAGGAAACAGTCCCATATCTCAATTAATTTGTAATCTTATTCAAACCAATTATCGTTGAAAGTTCGTTTTTACGTTCTTCAAACCATTTTTTTTTTAGAATTTTCCTCTTCTAACTTTAAAAAATAGAGGGAGGGGTACAATTTTTACGACTTTAAAAGCAAATATCTCATCAGACATTGCCTTAAGAAAAAAAAGTATTCAAGTAACATCGATATCATTTTTCAAGAGCTATCGATAGACACCCCACCCAGTTATATACGTAGATTTTTATTTTTCAACCCTCGGGATTCGCCTATCTGACCTCCACAAGCCACTTAGTACTGGGTAATACGATACCCCTTGGTTAGACTGGTTGTCAGACTCGCACAACTCGTGCTGCTGAAAGTGCGTTGAATATCAAGAACTGCCTTTAAATCTGTCAGTGCCTATAATACCTTAGACATCGCACTTCCATCAATCGACATGCATTCTTTCCTTCACATTAAGTAGAGGAGACAACATTATCTTCTTTAATCGGTTTTTTTTTATCGCTCACACGATCACCTCGTCGATGTTCCACACATTCGCACGAAGCGTGTTGCTACATCTTTTACTAAGCGCACTGCCAAGGAGTGAAATCTCCTGCCTGCGTCGATGTTCCCGAATTCATATGACCCCAATCTTTTTAAGTCGCGAATTATTAGGCTTCGACGACTTCATCTCTGTTCTCAGGACAAGATTCAAGTCATAAGCCCATCTAATATAAAAAAAAACACGAGCGATTAAAAAAAAACTGTTTCAAATAACTGGTACGCCCATTATTCAGACAACAGGAAAAATAGAAAAAAAATATCCTAAATAAATACCCTTATTTCCTAACTAATAAGCTTCATTCTTCCTCCCGTCAATCACATAAGTAATTGAATACAACCGATAAAATTTCCCGCAATTCCACCCCAAGGGAAATAGTTTCACCCTATCTCTGTGAGGGGAACGAGAAAACAATGAGAAACGTTAATCATTCTTATTTCTAAAATAAGGTAAGCATTTAAAGTACTAACTATCGAGAGGATATTCCCGCATATTTAGGAATTTCGCATTATAATCTTAGCTTCAAACACATTGGCCAAAATAACTCTCAATTTCCTTAAATTGCAGATAAGTTTTCCATCGTTGCTGGGATTAAATTGTGACTTGATTTTGACATAAGGGGACACCGATGTGGAGACTGCTATTAGATGCGCCTCGTGTCTTATATCGGGTACAGGGAATTTCCTTATCCATCCTTACCGAGACAGCAGGAAGGATCCTCCCACTAAAAAAGGGGGTTGAACAAAAGCGACATAATCATAGCTGGAAACAACAAAAGATTTAAAACATCAATGTAAAGCTGAAACAGAAAATCTATCAATACTATTTCTTCAATGAACCCCACATTTTCGCAATCTACACATAAAAATCTACACACATTTCTTACACACTGAATGAAATCTTACATCCAAATCCTTTTCCATATGCCATCGATTCCCTGGGTCGGGGCAAAAAGTACGGATATCCGAGAGCGGTTAATTTATTTACTCGCAGTGCCCGGAGCAATTGACCCGGATATTCCCACTCTAGGGAAGTTTTTTCCCGGATTATAACAAGGTTCTTCGGCAAAGATGTTGTAAAAAGTGGGAAATTGATTGTAAGGTTTGGACTTGTTGCTTGTACAGTGGTCAAACTTATCGACATAATTGTTATTACATAATTTTAAAATGAAAATTTAAACTGTCGTCGTTGGTCGCAAGCACGACAGCCATGAGCAGCATGAGGTTAGGTTTTCAGGTCGGGAAAAGACTATTGGGTTTTTTCATCTAGCATTTCTCAGCAGCAGCCTGGAGTCTGGACTTTTATCTTAGTTGTACAACAGGCTCGCCCCCTATTACATGGGACTCAAAGATAACTGGTGAAATGTGGGTGTAGCAACACACGACTCTGTTTGACCATTCAACACGGGCGTGATGCGATATACATACGGGGTGGAAGAGACACCACATACTCAGTAGATCATTCTGAACCCCCCATATAGTTTTTTCTTTTTTTAAATCAGCTGTTTCATACATTTTGACCGTGTAGATATTGCACTTTTGTAGAAAACAGTTTTCTATGTGGGGGGGTTCAGAATGATGTACTGAGTATGTGGTTTCCGTTTTCACGACGGTGTCCCTCCACCACGTATACGTAATGATTTTATGTTGAACTCTAAAAAAACTTGGAACACAAAATGAGTGATAAAGACAATGTATATTTTAAACTATATTTTTAATCATACAAGGTGACACATTTCATTTTTAAATGTTTGTATATTAAAATGAGTACGGAAGGAAAGAAGTGTGAATTTGCAAAAACATAAAATAATGATTAATAAGTAAAAAACCGCGTAGTCATTTTCCAATGTTAAGTAAGTATCGGAAAAAGGTGTTTTTTTGTGGAAGTTTTACAGAGCTCTTTTTTTAATAATTCCTTTTATATCAAAGTAAGTTAGCTTACAAATTTATTGTCAGGGAAATTTATTAATTTGATTTGATTAGATTTGATTTTAATTTAAATGTATAAGTAATTTGAACAGGTAATCTCATGTAGCCTACCTAGCCTTTTCCCAACTATTTTGGGATCCGCTTTGTCAGTCTAACCGGGTGCAGCTGAATACCAAGCATGACTTAACCTTAAAGATCGATTCGTGCGGTTGTCACTCTTTAGCTACGATCTTCTGAATGTACATTTATGTAGTCAATTTTCAACAAAAAAATATTCTTACCTAAACAACCTCTACTTACGTTCATTTTTGATGACGAACATGGATTTATAGGTAATCGCCTTTACAAACCAAACCATCCAAAAGAAAAAAAATTACATCTCATACAAAAATACAAATGTTTGAAACTCCTTTGATGTCGACAATACTCGCTGAATATAGAAATGACTGTTACATACACCACAGATTAGAAAAGCCGATAGAGGCGACACTCTTTTCTTTGTGTACGTTTGCCTTACGAAAACGTTGAAACTTTTTAGAATTTTTAAATGATATCAAAATCAAGTTTCTATGTTTTGTCCACATTATATTTTCAGTAAATACACACTTAGAAAACGTTATAAACATACAATATCATATTAATTATAAAACATTAAGTAATCTGCGTGTGGTAGAACTGTCACCTTATATGGTAGGGGACTTTGGTTCCATTCTCGTACCGCGGTCACCAAAGGATTGGCTGATCAATGTATGGCAGTGCGTGCGACGGCAGAGCGGCTGCTCAGCAGCGCCAGACAGCAGTGAACATGGGGTGAACATGATGCTCGCGCTGCTCCACCGAGGCTCCAGAAACTTTCTGCATTTACGAGTCATCAGCCTAGCTTTTTCCCAACTATGTTGGGGTCAGCTTCCGATCTAACCACATGCAGCTAAATATCTGACTTCCACAACTCAGTTAGTACTGGGTAATACGATACCCCTTGCTAAGACTGGCTGTCAGACTTTCAGGCCACTGACTACCTGTAACGACTGTCGGCATTTACAAGTATGCACTAATGAATTTTGAATTGTTGTTGTTAACTGGGTTGTAGAGGTTATATAGGCAGTCGCTCCATGTAAAATACTGTTACTCAGTTGCATCCAGTAAGACTGGAAGTCGACCCTAATAAAGTTGGAAAAAGGATTAGGCTGTTGATGATTTTGAATTGTGAATTCGCCCTTACAAATCCTTACTCTATGTTTTCACACACCATCGCATCCCATTAAAACCACGGCTTTTCTTTAATTTGACGACAAAATTACGATTCTGTGGAACCAAAAGCGTTTTAAAGTTCAAAAGTTATTTACTGTTGACACGTTGTCGCTGTACCGTTAAAGGTACGAGTATGTTTTCAGTGTATATTTTTATTTTGTGTTAGATGATTGAAAACGCTTTGTTGATGCAATTATAGGACTTTGTAGAGTACATTCTCGTTAATTAGGAGATTATTTAATTTAAGTTTGTTAAATATACAAAATAGGCAGGAAGATGTTAAAGTCAAAACCTACTTTTCGCGCACATGCGCGTTATTAAGGCGAGTCATTTATTAAATTTATTTATTTATCTTTAATACAGGTAGAGCCCATAAAATTGTTAGTATTCCTTAACCTATGTTAGTATAATAGACTAAAAACACACAATAATTAACAAAGCTAAACTAGTGCTAATAATACTTAATTACGCCACCTCATGGAGACACCTGGCGACAGTACATGCACTGCGCACAGGTGCCCCATAAGGCGGCCCTCAGTCTTACTAGCAACAACGCTCAGAAGACTTGTCGCCGCCGCGCATCCGACGCAGTAGTGAAGCGGATCTTTTACGAATGATCACAAAGAAGTTGTCTGTACGCGCTGCTGCGAACATCCCTGACGCGGTACAGAAACGAGGCAGCGACAGCAGTATCCTAAAAGCAAATTAAAGAAAAAAGATCCATAATAAGATTTGATTTAAATTTAATGCGATTTATCATTATAGTATAGTTATTAGTTTTTTGAACAATATCATTTATTATTAGACCTAATATTATTAGAATTTTATTAGGTTGAGATGGTTTAGGATCGGCAGCCTATAATGTACCCACGACTGGGACAGAGGCTCCTTTCTATGAACGAAGGTGGGCCATAATGGCCCACGAGTGGCCGACGAGGGCCCAGTGTGGGTTCGTGGATGTTTTCCATCGCCATTTCGTAATAAACCGGCAGCCCACCTAAATACAAGGTGTAGCTTTGCATCCTCGTCAAATTCAAGGAGGTAACTAATGCTAATCAACCCTGATTCGGGTTGATAATCATTATAATAAAATTGGTAGGTAATTTTTTATATTCTTTTCTTAATATCGGAAATCGGTAAGTGTACACCACCCGTATTATAACGCGGCCCGTCTAATGTTAGCCCTATAACCGCGCTTTCACATACACAAACAAACGCAGACGTTTATTCGATAAACGGGTGATTCTCCTCTTTTGAAAAGGGCTTCATTCTGAAATAGTGTCAAATTAAAACAACTAAAAAAGCAACATTTATTATTATTGACCAAGTACCGTAATTTATATTGATTTTTACGTCTTCTATGACAACCTCCTGAAATTTGACGATGACGCAAAACTACATCCTGTATGGTAAGTAATCTTAGGTCATCTGCAAAACCAGAGGCTTAACTGAAAATAAAGTATGTACGTCAGTTTAGTTACAAAATGTGTTAATTAGGTAATTGATACTTAGATATAACATAACATAAAATCATGCCAGTAATCCCTGAAGGGTTAAGCAGAGGTATAACTAATAGCACCCACACCCACATTTCGCCAGTTATGTTTTAAGTTCCATGTAATAGGGGGCGAGTCTATTGCCATCAACCGGGCACAAATTCAGACTCCGTGGCTGCTACTGAACAATTCCTGATGGAAAAACCCAATAACACTTGATTCGAGAATCGAACCCTCATGCTCAGCAGTCGCGCTTGCGCCCACTCGACCAACTAGGTAGTCCGTTGATTCTTAATTTCAATATTAAAACTTCGTATTCCAAACTAAACCCTTTTTTCTTTTAACAAAGAGGCCATATTTCAACTAAAATCATGAGGGAATTGTAGCCTAATAAATAAAGTTGGCTGATGCCACGACAAACTGTAAGCCCGTCTGATCCCTGCAAACTCCTTAACTCCGGGTGCCACGTAATTAAATGATTACCCGCCTGAACCAGCTTTGGGAGTTTACTGCTTCGGTTTCTCTGACTGTCCTTTTTTTGCTAACCTTTCTGTTTTGGGAAGTTTTGGAAAGAATGATTAATTTCTAGTAAATCACGTTTTATTCTATCACAATAAAATGCCCCAGAGATGTAATTTTTCGTGCGTCGGTTGTTTAAAAATAAACAGCTGTTCCATGCATTTCGATCGTGTGAGTATTACACCTTTGTATGGCCCAGCTGGCATTTTTAAAATCAACAAGGAATTTCAACAGTGGGGGCTCCACAATCATAATTGTACTGAAACCGTCTGAAAATTTGGTGTCACTTTGTTCCTTACACCGTTAATGTATCGTTATACAAGCTACATTGAATTCACCGTATTTTTTGGCGGAAAGAAAGTTCGCAGAAATCTGAACAACTTTTAACATAGAACTAACTCTTCTAAATTACCGACAAATACACGATTTTTAAATAAAAGACAACCTGCATGTTCCAGAAAAAAAAACAATACCTACCATATTGCGTTTCATAAAAAAAAAAACAGCAAGCAGCAAGTCCCCAAACAGATCTAATAGGAAACACATAAAATACAAACAAAATAAGGAACCTTCCTAATCTTAATACGAAATATTAATCTTCCTTTATTGCTTAGTCCGTAGGAGACATAAAAATATATTTCTTAGCCGTTCGGTTTGAGTCTTGACGCAGAACGTCGGATTTGCAAAACTTCGTTCACCACAAAAATCCAACATACACACAGGCATGCTTTTTACCATGCTAGTAGGTAGAAACTACAAAATCTCACCTGTCACCAAGGAAATTAAACCAAAATAATAGTGCCAACTATGAAGAAATACTACTATTTACACTATTGCAAAAATTAAAGTTGTACACGAAGTTGCAAATCGGACTATATGCGAAAAGGATATTTTGCCAATAGAAAATTTTGCAAAACAAACGTTTTGCGTCAAGACCGTCCGTTGTAGGGGAAACTCGGTTCAGTGGGCAAGAAAGAATATTAGAATACCTACTCACATTGAAAAGCTGGGACGAATTGAAAAACAACGCTTGGATATTGTGTTTTTCTTCCTTTCTTTCAGATATTATTGTTCTTTATTGTACTGAAATACTTCGTCCGTGTTTTTTTTTTATTTCATGAATATGACATCACGTCTGATCATGTTGACCTTGTTTTACGTTACTAGTCGTGTTTTAAATATTGTGAAAAGTCAAAAAAGCTGGCATACCTGTAAGTTGACAAAAAATAAAGAATAAGAGAAAGCCAAAATAATCCCTTAGTTGAAAAGTAACCCCCATCTCAGAAACAATTAATTTCAAAAAACTAACCCAACATTCATTTTTTAACAGATCGAAATTTGAAATAGAAAATTGTTTATTTTCTAGGCAATACATAAGCAGGTTTAATTATACACAAGATGTTACAAGATGGCTGAAAACATTTCCTAAAACTAGTTAATGGTGTTATAGAGCATCATACGTGATATAGTGCTAGTGAACTCCAAACTAGATAGTTAGTCTGTATCTTGGGGCTCGGTATTTGATTTCCAGAGTGAATAGATCGCCACTAAAACGCCCCACTAACCGTTTGTGTGAAAATGAGAATCTTCACACAAAGGTCAAAGGATTTAGCAAAGTTTACTTGGAAAGTCTACTCAAGTACTCATCCATTTAGAAAGTAATTGAGTAAACTAAAATGTACCTACATTCATACGACACTGAAAAAGTCATACTTTTGGTAAATACCCAGTTATTCAAATAGGTATAATAAAAGTTCTCAGCCGTGGCAACGAGTAAATCTCCTCCTATTGGATTCACTTCGTCTGCGATACGTAAGTACCAATCTTTGTTCGTTCGTGAAAACAAAACGGAATTGATAAAAACAGAAAAAAGAATCTTCCGTCGCTATAGGAAAATCCCATCTATTATAATATCTCATTCCCATTGCACGATCTAATTTCCTATTCATCGAACGCCATATTTCTGGCACCCTACTGTAAAACTTACTTAAATCTTCATTCAAGTAACACTTTGTCTTCTTCACCATAAAGGATGTTTTCAATTGTCTCCTGTCACTATTAAGTTTGTAATCTCTTAAGAAATTCGATACAAAGTCCCCAAGATGTATTTTTTCCCTCGGTTTTGAGGAAAACCTGCGCGCTTTCGTAAGCCAATGCGAAATATTGGATTAAGATAAAAAACATGATTTACAGTCGATTACGTAATGAAATGTTTTGCAAAAGGATTGTGTTTGTTTCAATTTAAAAATATGGAAAGGTATATTCTGAATTGATTTTATTTTTTGCCCTCGCAATAAGCGCATCTATTTTCTTTGTTTGCTTAAGATAACTAATAAATATACCGTAACATGAACATATTTTTCCTGAATACTTCAATAAAAACTTTTTTTATTATAGTTGTCAGTTTGCTTAAATTTAAAGAATGAAACTGATATTTAAGTTGTAATAATTACACGTCATATGAACGAAATACGACGAAAAATGAAAATACGCTTCGTCAAGAAAATAAATGGTTAAGCAACAACTGTCAAAGAATGACAGTAATTGAGACTCAATTGAAAATACCCACAAACTATTTAACTTAGAAGTCAATTTACATAATAATTAATTTCGGACTTTACCTAACCAACTCAAAACAAACGAAACACGAAATCAAAAACCAACTCCACGTGACTCACTCTTATTAACAAGTCAAACGCAGGAAATGAACTAGCAAACATGTTTAATTAACACGTATGTAATTGCGACCACAATTTGCCACGACTCCTCGAGCCGTTACGACTTCTAATTCATTAGGTTCGACCACGCGACAAATTTGAAGGCAGACTTAGCGGTTGTGGGAGTATTCTGATGCTTCGTGGAAAATTTAAAGGAAACTGTTTATTTGGAGGATTGATTTATTTCCCAAATGGTATTTTGAAGATTGTGAGCAAAGTTTTGAGTATAAACGTGGATAGGTATAAAAGTAGAGGAAGACCAAATAAACTATGGATGGACTGTGAGACGGATGATATGGCTAGAAAGGAGGTAACTGCTGAGGAAACGAGTGAAAGAGAAGCATGGAAGAACTACTACATGCTGCGCCGACCCCAAATATACTGGGATAAGGGCAGGAGAGTGATGATGGTGCTGGTATTTTGAAGATTACTTTAGTTTGCTGGATGTGGATATCGCAAAACTAGTCGTTGAGATAATGCTTAGGAGAGGCCTAGTGAATAAAAGTGCATATATTTCCGCTAGTACTGATAAGAAAGACATGCCAAAATATGTAGAAACAGAGACAAATACAGAAAGTAAAGATGATGATAAATAAAAAAGTCACAACGCCGACTTATTACCGGTTGATTCGTTCTGGCAAGCGAATTACATACTTAAGGATTTATACATACAATAGAATGGGTAACTGGTCTTAATCAAATGTTGGGTGATTTTTCCATTATGAAAGTTTTTTATAGATAAGTCATAGATTTCAAGTAGTTCCGAGTGACCGAATATCACAATCATCAAAGATTAAAAGAGAACAGAATAAATAAATAGAGATGCTTGCACAATCAACTATTCATAATTTTTCCTTAAAGTGCCTTCAGAACGATATCGCATTTTCCAATCAAAATAAGGCGAAGAGCGAGTGCAGTGTGAAATGCGGCAATTACCTCAAGAGGCCGTGTCACACATCCTACTAACTCTTCAGCTAGGCACGGGAAATGTTTGTGAGTTTGAAGATTGTCGATACTTTTGGTGTTTTGGAGCAAAATTACGTGCCGACAGACAGATCTATACACAGTTCATTTGTGTTCCTGAAAATATCTTGAACTATTATCATACTAAATGTGATTGTGCACCAACTGTCACAACCAACATCCGTACGTTGAGGTCAGACATGATCCCAAGGGAACGTACTACCAAGAAAAATAAGAGTCGCGAGTACTTACCCAGGTCATGAAAACCGTTCAGTCAAGGAAAGTAACAGACAGAGTTACTTTGGCATTTATAATATTTGTAAGTATGGATTAGTGCACCCTTCACGAAGCCGTCAACCAAGCATTATGTACATCAAATGAAGTAACTCGGTGAAAAATCGCATTTTACGGTAGGACTCAATGTAACGCACTCAAAACATTGTGCTGAAGTAATAAACTTCTGAAAAAGTTGGATCCAATTGATCCATTGTAATTTTGTAGTTACGGCAATTGGGGGTTTCAACTTTTTCTGTTTTGGGGGTTCCCAGGAATGGTCTAGAACGAATAAATAAATATCGCAATGACGGGGAGAACAAGACGTGATTTTCGGCTTTGTTAAGGGTACTTTTACACCGATTTTATAGTTTGTGCTTATACGAAATCATTCATATCAAGAAGCTATCATAGTTCAGAGTTTCAAAAAAACATCGATAAGAAAACCACTTTCATCGATATCTCTTCACACATCACTAAATTGTTCAGAGAGTGTTGGACACCGATGTCGGAACAAGTCTCACGCTTCTCAAACAGCGCTGCGATTTAACGCTCGAGTATTCCGACATTCGTAGATCGTCGAATGCGAAATCAATATCTGATAAGTACCACATTTAGTAGATAATATAGGTACTACGAAATTTCTGGAAGGAACTTAAGATATTAACTAGTTAGGTAGGTGTGAAAGATTACGGTAAATGCAATGATACAGCTGGTTTTAGACTCTTAAAAATAATAACCAAATAATTTTTTTTCACGTTGGTCAGATTTGGTGAAAGCCCACAATATCTTCGTCAGATTTGAATGTTTAGGTAGTATTGTTTCAGGCCCCATACGATGAGATCTTCTTCTTAGCGTGTCAATGACAATTCAAATTGAGTCAGCTCTAATTTGGCGACGAGTTTAGCACTTTCACGTTGAGATGAAAATCAACAAGAAAATCCGCCTTGATAGATTTTGTCGTTTTTTTTTAATCGAAAACTAGGTCCACAAGTATTTGAAACGTTTTTAGCAAGCATTTATGCTTGCTAAAAACCCTCTGGGCTCTCTTTCCATTACGAGTATTCTGCAGTATGAATGAACTTACGAATCAAAACACTTTTGCTCACATTTTAACAGTCTGTAGGAAAGTTTACCTTCTATATTTACAAGCTAATGATTTTAATAAGCTATAACTTTCCCATGATCGTATATTTGCTAACTAGCACTTGACCAGCCATTCATTTGTATCAGTTTATTTCATCGTACCAGTCTCTCATAAAGTATCCTACACAATTTCTAAAGTTTCTCTCATCTTGCTTCTAATGAACAAGAGCCATTATAGTTCCGTCCGTATAAAATTAAGGCTTGCTTGTAATGTCTTCTCTATTTACCTACTAATAAAATATATGTATTTTGTGCCCGTTCTTCGTCGTCTTATAGGATTTGAATTATTGATTGGTGGCCTACTTTATTGATGTATTTTATTTTAAGTAAAATCACAGAAACCTCTACAAGTATACCGCTCTTCGGTCAGCGCTCTTAGTAATTGTTAAGTCCTGTAAGTGTGTCCTCTAAGTGTTATTCCACCTGCACTTTAAGGGACTTGTTTGAAGCCACCATCCATGAACTCCGTCGAGGTGGCAGAGTGCTAGTCAAAACTAATTTGCTTATAACAAAAAATAAAACCTACTTCAAAAACACAAAAAAGTGAAAAATAACTTTAGCTTCAGAAGTCGGTGAGTTTTGTTTTATTGATACGGTTTTGCCACCGACATCACACTAACATACATAGTTATTAATATACTTAGAAAAACGCCAAACAGAAACCTCTACAAGTAAACCGCTCTTCGGTCAGCGCTCTTAGTAATTGTTAAGTCCTGTAAGTGTGTCCTCTAAGTGTTATTCCACCTGCACTTTGAGGGACCTGTTTGAAGCCACCATCCATGAACTCCGTCCAGGTGGCAGAGTGCTAATCAAAACTAATTTGCCTATAACAAAAAATAAAACCTACTTCAAAAACACAAAAAAGTGAAAAATAACTTTAGCCTCAGAAGTCGGTGAGTTTTGTTTTATTGATACGGTTTTGCCACCGACATCACACTAACATACATAGTTATTAATATACTTAGAAAAACGCCAAACAGAAACCTCTACAAGTAAACCGCTCTTCGGTCAGCGCTCTTAGTAATTGTTAAGTCCTGTAAGTGTGTCCTCTAAGTGTTATTCCACCTGCACTTTGAGGGACCTGTTTGAAGCCACCATCCATGAACTCCGTCCAGGTGGCAGAGTGCTAGTCAAAACTAATGTGCCTATAACAAAAAATAAAACCGACTTCAAAAACACAAAAAAGTTAAAAATAACTTTAACTTCAGAAGTCGGTGAGTTTTGTTTTATTGATACGGTTTTGCCACCGACATTACACTAACATACATAGTTATTAATATACAAAAACGCCAAAAATACAGTCAAGATACATAAAGGTTACAATTGGAGTACCCACTTCTTGTAATAGCAAGTGAATTTCACGTGTTTCTATTGTCATCACACGAATCATAGGTAATTCTTGGTTTGATCGTTGTTGTAAGCAGACATAAATATATCTTTCCCATAAAGAAGAAGTAGACTTTCTTACTCAACTTTAAGGAACAAAATCACAGTTGAAACGCTTCGTCAAATCAAACAATGACCATAAACGCTCATTAGGTACAGTTCATGGACACAATAACAACAAAGTTATACAAAGCAAAAAAAGAAACTAAAACATTATGAGATAGCATCAATTAAGATAGTAATCAACATTGAGCTCCCATTCCAAACCCTCCATCGTGACCATCATTCAAAAACGATCAAAATATTTGAATGGCGCAACCCGTCCCTCAGTTCAATGATAAACATCTGAACACTTGATAAACACCCCATAAATAAGATTAGGCTGCTCACAGAGAATGCTGTCCCACGCTTTCGAGATAATGAAATTGATAGCAAAGCAGAGTCTCGTGAGATAACAGCCTAATTAGGTTATTTGTATTAGGAGATTAGGATTTCTTAACGGTCGGTGCTGATACCTCCTACGACGATGGGAAAGTGAAAAGCTCTTTGTTTTCATGTCGTAATGGAGATAATGAGTTGGTGACGCAATTTTCTTGATGTCTAATCGTGAAAGTTTTTTTAGATTCATGTTAAAGAATTTTTACATCGCACGAGATTGTCTCGCAACACCAGCAGTACCTTCTTTTAAAACTATCACCAGCTACCAAGACGTCTGATCTGTGCGATCTATGGTCTATTTCATGTTTTGTAATTACTGTTAGCCTGTGTCTGCCCACTGGTGGGCAAAGGTCTCCCACATGCCTTTCAAATCTTCGATATAAGTCTAATGTGGGCCGATCGTTGGTTTTGTCTTTTGTTCTATTCCTAATAATCTTTATCATTTATAACCCTGTTCCACCCATTGGGGAGTATTAGACCTCCTCTCATTTGTGCTATTCATCCCTGGTTTGTGCGAAATTCATTCAAGTCTTCCCCGCGATCTCTGTAGCTCGTCTACCGAATCTAACTATCGGTCTGTATGTGAATTACGTATTGTTAAATACGCCAGTTGATATGTTTTAAATCCCTGAGAATTTCTGTTCTCAGTTTACAAAATAATTTAAAAAAATAACTGTTTCATCTATCATTAATTCAGAAAGTACCATAGCATTAATCAATTATTTCCGCGACCTAATTCTGGAGAACCCTCTATCTTTTCAGAACGTTGAAAGTGAATTTTAACATAGGTACCTAATCTATTTTGTGTTGGTTGTCTTATACATACACACCGAATTTACTCACATTAATATTGTGAAGCAAGTTTAGACCAAATACTCGTTTATTATTGATAGATAATGAAGACTAACCGGTCGCTGGTCTGCCGAAGATATTTACTATTTTCGAAAAATCTGCGCAAGATCTTAATCAATAATTACATTGCAATGAACACAGTGTTCAGAGAAATATACAGAACTTTACAATAACGTACTTTTTGTGAAAAAAAAAAACAGAAATATTAAACTCGTTCGTTACAAAACATGCAGAACTTCTAGTCTTGGAAATTACAGTTTGCATTCAAAATAAGACATGACAAAACTTCAGTTACAAATATCACTGTCTCACCTACATACAAGTAGTCATTTGTCGCTGACTTTCACGACGCCATTAAAAATCACAAGCCACTCGTTAAGGAGTCGCAAGCACGAAACCCCGAGGGCAGTGTCACTACAAAATAGTATTTATCGTGATTGATACGGCTTGTCTCCTTACTCGCCACATGCTAATTTATGCTAAAGTTGTACAAGAAGATGTTGTAACGAAACACCAGATTTTGGACCGTATGGCTAAGATTAAAGAGTTCACGGAGACCGCAAAAGAGAACAAATTTGTGTTTAAGTTACTACCAATTTATAAAAGGATCTGAGTCAAAGTAATTTCAGCCTTCGGTCATGTTGAAAAGGTTGATGTTGATGGTAAGGAGTAGTTTGGTATAACAGTAATCTAAATGCCGCCTGACCGTTTAATGTAAGCGTTAACTATGTAAAAGCCTTTTTAAATGTTTTTGTTTGTTTTTTTAATTGCCGGTTTGTTTGTCGACGTTGATAGCGAATATGATGAATATGTAAACAGCAAGGAAACATTATTTATGCGTTAATGTTTTTTTTTGCTACTGAATTAAAGCTGGTATTTAAGCAAAAGCTCAAGGAAGTTTTAAGTCGCACATTTTTTTTTGACGTCGAAGAAAAGTAAGAAGTTGATGAAAGGAGAATTTGAAAGATTGTGTAAGGAGTGAAAAAGAAGTGAATGATTACAGGTCGGTGGATGGAGAGATTGAAAGAAGAGGAGATCTGCCAGCCCTTATTAACGTGGGACAAGGGCAGGAACAAGATAATAAATATGATGCTTATTCTAGCTGTGAATAAACAAATGATAAAATTAAAGAGGAAAAATCACTAGTACATAGACAAACAGCTTGTCCCTTTAATATTATAAATGCGAAAAATTTTTAAAGCTTAAAACCTTTAAAAAAATGTCTGACCGATGTTTTATAAAATTCGGTATACATGTAGGGCATACCTTAGGTGAGGGCATAGAATACTTTATATCCCGGCAGTGGTGATGGAACCTTCATACCTGGTCAAAAGCTTGGCTTGCACTTAAATCCTGCTGCACTTTATAGTTGAATGGGTTCATGGACAGTCTGTTTGCCCTAAGAGCTTGCCTTAATTTGCCATAATTGCCCACTATGTAGTCATTAGTAATTATTATAAGGTTCTCGTATTTTGGACTATTTATATGTATTATTATAATATGTATTAGTTTATTTTATCTGTATATATATGTATTAGTATGAACCTATTTATGTATATAAATTTATGTTAACAAAATGGTATTTTTTTCTTATTTATTATTTTGTACTCTATGACAATGCTATCCTATTTGACCAAAAGGTTGACTGGTAGATAATGCCTTGTGGCATTAAGTCCGCCTATGTACCAGACTTGTACATGTAGTTTAAATAAATAATGGTGCCTTGTAAGCACATTCATCACATCTACTCGGCAGTACATTCCCGTTGGATACTTTCCGAACTCATAGTATAAATATATAGAAGTGATCAAAAATAGGGAAAAAAGGCTAGGCCACTAAACTGACGAATTGCAAGGTTGAAGATAAATTACGGAAAACACTACAGATCCAAAAACACCACCTCTTTTAATACCACTTCGGCTTCTTTTAATCCCTCAAAAAACAAACCCAAAAAACAAAGGCCTTGTCTTCTGTTGTCTTTTCCAATTACTAGGAGCTCATCACTATTAAGGAGACGAGACTAAAACTCAGATCTAATCTCTTCAGTTCCTTCTTTTTTTTTAACTTTACCTTAATCTAATTGAAAAGGTTGAAGAGTTGGAGCATCCTTTATCTGCTACCAATCGTGCAGTGTCCCCAGTAGCGTAACACATAAGAAAGTTACATGAAAGCATTAATTACTTAGCCATTGGACATTGCTGGGACTGTGGGTTAAGGCAGGGGTGATAACGGTTTCCTGAAGTGGTGTTATTTGTTTTTTTATTGTTAGTGTTGTGAGACTTGCTTCAGGATATCCCCCTTTTATTTACACTTCCTTTCCAATAGACACCGTGTAATACGAGTCCAATTAAAGTGTGGCCGTTATAGGAGTGATCTTAGGACAAACTATAGATCTGCCAAAAAACCTCCTAAACTGCCAATTATTACCTCCCTAAAGGTATCCCATTACTCCTTCCATTTCTCATCGCTGTTGGCTGCTACGAACCAATCTCCTATCAATTAGCAAAGTACCTACCTTGATCTCGATTTAACTGAAATACGGTATCATTGTGAAAAGACTGCAAAACTCATTCCGCTCACCACTTCTCCCCCGGTCAATACCAAGACCACAAATGGATGGAGTCCATTTAATCTCGTGGGATTTAATTGCAGCACCTTTCGATTCGCCGCCGGTGCCCAGCATTTATTGGTCGGAAGATTTACTGGCGACTTTGTCGATTACTGGATGTTTCATTCTTTCTCTTTTTTTGGCGAAGTTTCACGATGGTAATGTCGTAACCGCGAAATGTGGTGAGTATGATGTAGGGCTAATGTGAAGAAGGGGAGAACAAAAGATTTATGGTTATGAAGACGTGCTTACAGGTACATTATTGTAAAAACCCGCCCCTCCTTCACACCGCTTACAATTTAAAAAAACATAGAGAGCTGATATAATATTTCACCTGTGACAAACACTAATGAATTTAAAGAACAATGGCAGGTCTCCATACTAAGAATTGTCTGGGATCAAATTGAAGCGTCCCGTAATGAAAAATATATTAAAAGATTTGGCGTTAGCTCCAGAATCTATAAATGAGACTATTTTCATTTGGGAAAGCCGGAAAAAAAAGATTTCGGTGTTTGAATTTTTAGGTTATGAATGAACGCCAAACAACAATTATCTATAAAACATCGCAAATTGAAATGAAATAATAAAGAAATGGATAAGGTGGTGTGGTCTAAGTGAGGATAACAGTATTTACGGATAAAATGAGAAAAACCCAAATAAATTCTAACCCGCGGTGAAGAGTAGTACTCAATTATATGTTTAAGAAAGCTGGGCGCGTAATTTAAAAAAATGCACTTGCCCCGTACACTAAAACTGACGGTTAGAATACTTATAACACCTAACGTTAGGACAAATAAAAAACACATTTTGTTAAACATATTTATTTTATTGCTCATCCTCATCTCGTATTATTATCTCATAAAGAAAACCTGCTGGTGCTGAGATATGTTCTTGATGTCTGGCCCATCCTAGATACCACACTAAGGTCATAGTGTGTACGCAGCAGCCTACAGTTCCGGGTTTACAACAAAAATCCAATTCACTGGGCACAATCGGAGCACAGTAAGATTAGCTTAAGGTCACGCAAAAGCAATATCGGAGTCCTAAGGGCACGCACTAGTCACACAGGCAGTATCAATCAGTCCACAAACAGTCCAGGTCGGGTAAAAATAAATAGAAGGCCAAATATAAACACAAAACACAACCGAGATGAAAAACGCGGAAGGATTCTGTAACGTCTTGACTTGACTTGTCAAGACATACAACCACAGACAACATGTATTGTCACTGTCAAAGACAAAAGTAGTGCTGCACGTTTCGATTCCGTTTTCTTAAGAATCGATACAACACTGAAACGATCCTGTGATAGTTTTAGCCATTATTGATTGGAATTAAAAGTAGAAGTATTTCTTCAAAGATATCAGTTGATTAAAGACGAAAGAATAGAGGATTTCAATAATTGTGTTACAAACAAAACCAACTCTACATGGGTCGATCGATCGGTCGATATATTATATCGATCATTCGATTAATTATTGATACAGATAAATTGCACTCATACTATTTGTACTCACATCACTATTCTAATGGTAACATTTCGAATGTACCTAATTCGAAAATCATTTGATAAGCTTTTAAAAACATAAAATAACTCCGGCCTTAACGAGAAGGAGTGAATAACTGAAAAATCGTAGAAAATTAATTAAATTTGATTCATATATATGAAATCTATGGACGCCAAAAAAAAGTCCAGACCAAATACTGCCATTGTTCTTTGTACTTCACAAATTTTAGTTTAACATCAATGTACAAAAACCTTCCAAAATAAATTTTCAGACGTTAATACGAAGTCATCATCACCTACCTAGTCTTTTTTCAACTATGTTTGGATCGGCTTCCATTCTAACTGGATGCCGGTTAAACACCAGTATCTTACATGGAGCGACTTCCCATCTGACCATCATAATCCAGTTAGTGCTGGGTAATACGATACCCCTTGGTCAGACCGGTTGCCAGATTTTCGTATCACTGACTACCTGTAACGACTGTCAAAGATACAATTGAGAGCCGACACCATCGGCGTAACGTGCTGACCGATGTACGGAGAAAACTCAGCATTTAATGGCATAGTATCTTTTAAAAAACTTTTATCCTTGTAAAATAATCATTTTGTAGAACATCAACGAATCCCGTTTCATAAACTTTCTTCACTCTACTCTTACTCCTGAGTTACTATTTCCCTAGTAAGCGTTTTTATTAAGGAATAAAAAAGCAGAGACAACTCTCTTAGTACTCAATAAAATCACGCTAAGTAATTACCAAAAATTCAAGCGATGGCAATTTTCCGTTTCATCATATCCACGTCAATAAAACCGACTCTCCACTCTCATGGATACATAGCCACCAGTACCAAATAAGCAATATAAGCATAATAAGCATAATATTGAGTAGCAAAACCTAGTCAATACTCAGCCATTTTCATTTTAGCGAAAATTTCAAAGTAACACAGAAAGTCAATCGAGTTTTTGGCGAAAATGAAAAACAAATGCATCTGCACTGAGTATGGCAGCTTTTCAGTGCATCGCGTCAAGTTGAGGGTAATGCTTTGTTCACACTGGGTATTTCTGGAATATTTTGTTAACGTAAAGCATTGTTGATGTCTCTTTGAAGTGGATTATTTTGGGTGTAGGGTGTGCTGTTGGCACAATGAGATATACTAAAGACGAAATAAAAATGACAATATTAAACATTGTAAAC
This sequence comes from Standfussiana lucernea, assembly GCA_964057025.1. NCBI lineage: Eukaryota > Metazoa > Arthropoda > Insecta > Lepidoptera > Noctuidae > Standfussiana > Standfussiana lucernea. Next base: position 1,732,321 of record OZ059789.1, read on the forward strand.
CAAGAGTTATAACCACCAAATTTATTAAATCATCAAAATATTTACCTTATTTACAAAACTAATATTAGATCTAAAATAAGAATAAAAATATGTACAATTACGGGGCGTGAAAAAATTGACCCGAAGCTAAAAACAAAAGAACAACATTATTTTATTAAACGAACTATGAAACATCTAATAGAAAGCTTGCCAGTTCTGAAAACTTCGAATGGGGCCAAATAATTTGAGAATGAGTTTCATTCAAATCATAATTTGATATTATATGGCAACCAATTGTCATGAAATATGGACACATCAGTAAATATTGGAAGGTTAGAAAATCAGGACAATCTCAATTTGTAATAATAATAATTAATACGGTTAATAAGATCTCGTCTAATCCTATAAGAGTCGTAAGAAGCAACTAAGAGGGCTGTTGAGTTTCGTAATTTAGATATTGAAACCGAACGATTTTGTGGGTGATTGAAAATTTAAAATATTGGATTATGGGATTAAAATTATTGGAGTTTTTAATCCATTAACATGGATTAAAAACCCCTGATTCAGTGATAAAAGCATAAAAAAACATTACGAGTACATCACGCCTTCAATTCCCGAACAATTTAGCAGAGTTGTACCAAATGGGAAACCCAAATTTCAGCAGTTATGTTCTGTTTGGTACACAGTCTGAAACCAAATCATTGATATTTCCTCCCCCTCCCCAAAAATGGTCTTAGATCAAAACTGATAATAACAAATACAAGTAAGTGCACCTCATGTGTGCTCCCTTTACAACCAAACGTATCGCGAGCTAACGCAAACAAAAGAAAAGGTGTTGGAAAAAAGAAACATTCATCTGATATTTGCGAAATTGGATTGCCCGATTTTCTGGGAGGGAAAATTTTGTCCAGATAAACGGAACTAGACAGGTGAATTTGAATGGAGCAGTAGAGACAGATGTTGCTTACTTTAATATAGTGATTTTTTGTGTGAATATTTAATTTTCTTGTCTGGTCTTAACCATAATAACATTCTAATACCTAGTACATACGGCCTACCTATGGGTACCATTTATCGGTAAGTAGATTTCGCCTTCGAGAAAAACAGGAGAGATGTTATGTTTTGTTATAAATATAATAACTTTGTTCCACTTCCGTTTATTTAAATAAAAATCAATTGCCACGACGACGTATGACGGAGCATAACGTGTTGTGTTCGTTGTAAAAAATTCACCGGAAAAGTCGGACATTTAGATGGAATTTGGAAAAAAATAAATATAAATGTAAACAATGTAAGAAAATGTTACTACCGTACGAAGTCGGTGCGGGTCACTAATAGTTTATAAAGGGTAGGTTTTTTTTAGTTAGCCCGTATCCATTCCTTCGACTTCTCACAATGGTGTGCTTCTTCAAGGCTTAGTAAGTAAATAAATAACGCTTTTTTTAGCTTTTCACATTTTGTGAGGTGTCTATTCAAATCTCTCATACACCTTCTCTAGAATGTGATTCCTAACTTCCAACCCCTAACTTCCTAATTCAAAAGCTTAAATCTTCTCACATAACGTGCACAAAAAACGATTTCCTTAATACTTTAAAAATAATCCGCGACGATTTCTCACGGCCGTTAAATATGAGGAGTAATTGGAGACACATGCAAACATATCTACATCCGAGGGTGTGTCTAATTACTGTAGAAATATGCCCCGGGGATGATGTTAATTAATATATATAGTGTGCACGTGTGAAACTATGGTATAATTATGACTTATGGGTTTTATAACGTTTCTTCTTCTAGTTTAGAAGAATTTAGTGATGTGTTCTTTTGAAATATAGTTATGAGATAGTTGTGAACAGGTTGTTACGGGATGTTTGATGTTACTTTTTTGCATAGTTCTACTTTTTATATGCCGTAAATAACTTATATTTAGTTAGTTTTTCTTTTGACATTTATTTCCTTGATTTATTTTTCGCACACATTTTAAATATTTTTTGAATCAAGCCCTATATCCAACCGCCTAAGGAGAATTTCGAAAGATGTTGGTTACGGCTCTTGGCTATCAAGCCATTGGCCGTAACGACAATCGATACAATGATAGCCGAGCTCACATTCCACAGTCAATGGAAATTATTATTATTTCAAAATAAATTATTTTATTCAACATTAAGTAAAATGTCGTCAATGTATATGTATACCTAATGGTAATTTTTTTCGTACTCTATCACATATGTATATCATTCTATATATGACCAAAACAAATCCAAAATTAGGATGATTGTAGCTATTATTAATTCTGACCCTTGACATTTCGTGAACACATCCACCCACCCTGAAACCCTGACGACATTCTGACTAACACCAATTTGTGAAAATATCCCATCATCGTACCCAAAATCATTTTTTTTTCAGTGTTGGCGATGTACAAAAATAAAATATAATGGGTCCAAAATGACCCACGTCAACAATTTTTGCCCCTAATTTTACTCTTAACCCTTCCGTGATACGGGTCATGGGCGCGACACAAATTAATCCATTTAAAATACATGCACAATTCGGTCTAACATACCCATGCGTACTGCGTACATGAATAAATAAAATCCACAGAGTGTCGACCCAACGGCAACGTTGGTAAGGGTTGATTTTTGGAAAAGTCAATTCTGGTTGCGGTGAAAGGGTTAAGGTTACCTTTTGTTATCTTTGTGAATGTTTCCATAGATTTCCCATATCTATGGGAACATGGCAAAGTTATGTTTACATATGTTGGTGGTACCAGGTGCTCTGTATGTAAATTGTTGATTCAAAGACCTCTTTTCGGCGAAATCATGTCAAAGCAAAATGTAGTTCGAAATGTTTTAAAACCATAAATAATAGAGTAGTAGCATTTCCAAACGCCACTTTTCCATATTTAATTTTACGGCAATATCATCTTAATTTGAGGGAATGCTCCAACTACCTTCAGCAGCCACTTCCATCGACAGTCTCTACAATACAATACACAAAGTACAAACCCTAACACGTTTTCAAATCTTTTCCTCTTGTATCGTTGATTGTAATTAAATTAAAGGTGTTTGTAAAAGTAGGTTATCCAGAGTTAGACAATAACTCAAATGGTTTAAAGATCTGTAAAATTACTAAATTGACTCAAAGAAAACCAATTAAGATCGTGAATGAGGACCCAAAAATAATTTACATATTAACCTAATCAAACGCTTGACTGAAATCTAAACAGTCTCTGACAGGCATTTCAATTCACTCGCGATCAAATCAGAATGTCAACAAATCAATAATTTCCACACACCACACGATCGTTATCTGATCGCTACTTCCTCATCAGATAGCTTATCTGCAACGATCGCCGGCATCGGCACTTCGCCTATTTGCTTATCTAGCTGATAAACATAGATAAAACCAGTGATTTCGATTTTATGGTTTATAAATTGATAATTTGAATGTAATCGGTGTCTAAAATCTTTTTATGGGGAAAGTGTTATGTTGTGTGAACCATTTGTGTTGGTTAGACATGATTTTGGAAAGGAATTATTGTAGTTTTATAGGTGGGAGATACATACTCGAGATGAAAATAGCTATTTCATAGGCACTTATTTAGTAGTTTTAGATATAAATGATATATCACCATTTTTCATTTTATTTCATGTACGTACCGAATTAAAAATTCCAAAAATAACGCAAACAGCCAAAATACATTTACACAAAAAACGTGTGATTGGTCTGACTCACCCCAAAAACTTCAATAACAAGGAAATCAAAAAGCATACGAATATCGATAGAACGTCAATCAAAAATTATAAAGAGCGGTAATCCGATCCCGTGGGCTCTCATTATTTCATAATAAAAGGTTAAAACCAGACAGTTCAAAGAAGCTTTTGAAATCCGAAACCTATCCTGTATATAGAAAATGCAAAATTAAAAAGACGAACGACGCTTGAGAACAAGAATAGTCAATAGTCACTTCATATTGTGTTTACTGTGTAAACCGCATGAGGTTCCGTGGTATAACGTTACCGATGCACTACGGAGCCAACTTAAATAAAGTGGAAACGGATGTAGACGTATCCAATGCTGCTTTTAATATAAACGGATCCGATGATGGTAAAACTGAAGGTGAAATGGATGAAGTTCAAAGTGATGTAGTAGATACAGTGGATCACGAAATAGATAACTTAGTAGATAGAGAAGGGATTGTATATCCTGCGGGAGCACGGGGCGGAGTTGAGTGAACTTGCCTAACCTAAATTGTCGACAATAGTGCCATTGTCTGAACGTTTAGAAATTTTCTTGATGGCTTTAAATTTGTCATAGTGGCGGAGATAGTGAGTGGGTAAATAAACTTAAAAGGGTTTTAAAGTAAGTGGAGTTTATAAGTAATTACAGGATGTAATTTTTAATATGATCTTAAGAATAATGGTTATTTAGCGGGTAGAGCAATTAACGACGATTTACTTTTTAGTGAACGTAAATAAATGGACGACACAACAATTTTATAATAAAAAAAAACCAGAGTTACGTGTGTGGCTACTTAAGCCGTTGGTCCCGGCTGTCATTTATAGATCTATGATCTATTTCGTTATTAGAAGTCAATGGCCCGAAATTCTGACAACCAGTATTGACAAGGGGTTTCGTATTACCCACTACTAACTGGGTAGTGGAGGTCAGATCGGCAGTCGCTCCATGTAAAATACAGGTATTCAGCTGCATCTGGTTCGACTGGAAGCCGACCCCAACGAAGTTGGGAAAAGGCTAGGCAGATAAATATGACGTGTGTAGCTACTTGGCTGGTGAGACCTTAGAGCTACCCAGACAATATTTTAAATAGATCTTGCACTATCATCACAACAACCTGTAAAAAGCTATAGCTACTGGGCAACATAGATAGAATATTCTTTGTTATATTCACCACACAAATTTCAATGTACATAAAAGAAAACATTTCAAATGGGGTGACACAATGGACGGTCTTATCGCTTAGAGCAATATTTTCAACAACTTTGGATGGATTAGAGGAAGAGGGAGAAACAATACTGTAACATGATCCCATGTTGAGATCATGCCATGATGAGGCCTACCTAAAACATTCCGATTCACAGAATCACAAGATCAGCCCCTAAGATTCGGCATCTGTGCACATTCCCAAGCACCAAGATTAAAGACACACAACTCCACCTAAGGCTCGTAATTAAAGCTGCGACAGCCGCAAATTGGTAGTCATCAATAACACAGCTTATCTGTGCATAGTCGATTAAATCGCTATCTTGGTTACATCTCGGTTAAGGTGATGGTGAAAGCGGGAATAAATATGCGTTAAAATGTGGTAAAGTTTATTAAAACTGTCTTCATTTTTTTTCATTTTCATGGGAATAGGGATAAATTTTGACTGTGTCATGTGATTGGCAAAGAAGCTATTGCTAAAATATTTTCCCGTTTTCAGTAACACTAAGCGCCACTCAATGAATACCGACCACTTCTGAAATTTCAACTCTTTATTTAAACTTCATGTACAAGACTGTATATAAAATATTGGTGGACTTAAAGCCACAAGGCATTCTCTACCAATCAACCTTTGGGTCAAATAGGACAGCATTGTGATAAACCACAAAAAAAAAGTAAATTGATAGTTAAAAATCCAACAGTGCGCTTTTAAGAAGTCATTTATTTAGGTGTTACATATTGTAAGTGTATATGAGCGATATTATCATTTATTTATCATTTTGCCTGAAACCGTTTAGTGGAAGTGAAGAAACTCCCTTTGAATGAGTGTTGAGAGACAGCAAGATACCAAATCCATTCTTAGCACCTTTTGAATAGTTTAGTAAAATATCGATTGCCCGATTGGCGGAGTAGCTAAATGCTCCACTACCTGCAAACGTCACTGAGATTCACCTGTTCGATGACCAGCCGAATTAAAGTTGAACTATTTAAAACCCTAAGTTTCAGATCAATCCTAAAGAAGAATTATTTTTCTCAGTAAAAATAACAGTTTTACAAAATTTTGTTTCAACATTGAGATTTCAAACCATTCAACATTGTCTTCACCCCCACCAATAAACATGATATCACCTATCCCCAACCAGAATCCTTAACTCAGCGCCCTAATTAAGCAAGTACTAAATTTTTACGACCAACATAAGTTCCCGTAAACGGCACACGAATACCCCTCAAAATAAAACCAGGACAATAGCCACACTTCGGTCGACAATTGTCGCGATTCTGGACGTGTTCCAACTTACACGTAGTTGACATGGCAGATGTCACTGCGCAGGATTTCCTCTTTTTTTAGCGTATTTTTTGTCAACAAGTTGGTGATGGTTTGGAAGTAAAACGGACTGGATATAAAGTTCATTGTTTTGATGTCAGAGGGGCAACTGAAAACTGTCAGCGGTTTATTTTTGTAAGGAAGTTGGAGTGGAAATGTTAATGAAGTTTTGGTGTTACATTCGGGGGATGAGTAATGTCACACCGTCAACTTAGAATATTGCAAATTGATGCTATGACATTTGTGCATAGACCGATTTCAGCCCATTGTCATTGATTCAATGCGAACTGTATTGATATTAGCTCATCGTACACGTATAAGCACCAGAATACATAAAAACCACCTCGTTTTTAATATTATCTGTTCCCATTTTGAGGTGATGCCGTTACAGTGCTTTTAAGTGTGTGTAGTATGGATATTTCTAAAGAATGGTTATGGCTCGAATTGAGACGATGCTGACCCAGTGCAAAGCATGTCTGTTGGGTTCTACTGGGACTGGACATTGAAATGTAAGTAGTCCATTTGTAATATTCATTGGAGTACATTCGGTGTTCAACTGCTAAAATTATATTAACATAATTTTTTATTTGCAACTTGCATTTTTTTACACTTTTTATCATTTGCAACAATGGCTGAATACATATTGGTTGCTTGCTTAATACGTACAAACCACAAATTACGAAACTACCCAGAAGTCACCAACAGAATTGCAGTAAAAATAACCCAAATACCAACTGAACACAGACAGATACTACTCCGTCCCGACGCTGTTATCTCAAACCGATCTGCCGCATAAAGATGTAATCAGAGCAGCATCTGTCATGCCATTAATGAGAGTTTAAAGAGCAAGAATGAACAATTTGGAGTACAGTCGCCATATTTCGTTGTCTGATTAACATTTTACTGGGTTACGTGGTGTTGGGTGGTCCTTTAGACGAAAATAGACATTTGTGATGGCTTTATGTGGGTTACTTGTAACTTATAATTGTTTCAGGATGAATGAAGCATTGTTGGAATAAGGTCTCTCATTCTAAAAGAGGTAAACTTCAGCTGCATCCGGTTAGACTGGAAGCCGATCCTAACATAACTGGTAAAAGGCAAGTCTGGGATGATGATTTTAAAAGAAGTAAACAAAATCATTGTACATCAACGTGTCTCAATTATTAGTCATTAAATACCATGGCTACTATGGCTTTGTAACATGCATCTAACCCACACTGGGTTAGCATTATGAACAAAGGCCCACTCCCACTCATAGACAGTAGGGCTGTATCAGAGCAGTGGAAACAATATAAGCCACTCAATATTGAGCAGAACAAAGTCACGTAATCACTGATTATGAAGAAAGTAACTGCCAAAACTGAAAGAAATACGAAAATATAGCAAAAGAAAACTAACAAAACCAAAGAAAATTCCATAAATCGATTCAGCATTGAAATTACAGTCTTTGTGGAATATATAAAAGTGTCGTTTTCCATTAAACACATTATTATGCATCCCGTCTCGTGCTCTGTCTGATTCAACACTCGCAAGTGGTATGTGTATCGATTCAGAATAATGACACTTTAAGTAAAGGGGACTGTACACTGAATCGCTTGCTGTATAACGTCACCTATATTTTTGAAAATCAAGATATTTTTCGAAACATCATCATCTGCCTAGCCTTTTACCAACTATGATAGGGTCAGCTTCTGGTCTAACAGGATGCAGCTGAATACCAGTATTTTACACATATTTTGCCTCCAACAAACTCTGGAAACGATTATTGGATGAGAATAAAGTGGGACCTTTTTGACATAATTTGTCAAAATTCTTTAAAGTACAAAAATTAAAGCACAATACGCCTACTTCCTTTGCGTTTGCACCCAAGAGACTCGATCATCTTTTAAAATGACCTTTTAGTTTTATTATCTTAAATATTATGCCGTATGTAAAACCTCTCTTACAATCCGTTGCAATGTACCGCATTAGCACATGTATGTGATTCAATGTAGGAGATACAGGAATAGCCCCGGTTCTATTATATGCAGCGATTCGGCTTCACAGTGAACAGTACAGGGCCTTATTGAGTATGCGTGACTTGAAGATTGTGAGAGATTCAGCAGGATCTGGCCAGGATTTGAAATCTACAATGAAAATGCTCTTTTTTTGTACAAGGCACACAAGATCATGCGATGACAATGGCAATTAAATACACACATAATCAAATGACGACACTTAACATACACATTGACGTATCCCAGTGGTCTTTTCGGTATCTGCCGACTTTAGCTCTTTGGCTATATTTTTTTTTCGTACGTTTAATTATTTCTTTGCCGACTTTTTTTGCATTGCATATTTTTGCAAGTAATTTGCCCACCAAATACTTTTACAGATACAGGTATAAGATTTTTCAATGTTATTTTATTTTATTTAGCAGCATCCACCACCCCCATCTCCATTACCACCTTCTCCATCCACCTCCATAATTATTTAACCACCCAAAACAAACACGATTTTACCCAACAAAACACCGTAGTCTCGTATAATAGTTTCCTTGTTACACACAACGGTGTCCTAATCTGAGCCATCGCATTGAAACGTCGACAAATATCGAGCCACGCCGAGTGTTCGGCAAACAGTGATGCGTTTTACTTAATTGAATGCCTAATGACTACGGTATGACTGGTAGGGTGTGTGCTAATGTGGTGTGGTGTTCGGTGCGAGCACGAATGTTTGTTCTTTGATTTTTTTTTGCGAGTTTCCTGGGTTTTGTAAAGTAAACTATTATACTTATACTATACTGTTCTAGTAGTAAACTAGTATCAATTTTCGAGAAAATTAAATTATAAAGATATAGCTATATACTACACGTTATAAAAAGAAAACTGCTAGCCGCGAATCGGCAAGTATAAGGTGGCAGCGACGATCTTCGCAGGGTGGCTGGTAGCCCGGGTGCTGCGGGTTGTTCGAAAGAGATACCGCGGCCCCGGAACACAAAGGGCGATGAAGGAACATGGATGGGTTTTAGTCAGTAAAAGTCTGACACACCCTCCCGCTCAGCCCAGAGCGGGAGAAGTCATTTGATGATTTCCCATCCGGAAAAAAAAAAAAAAAAAAGGGTGGCTGGTAGCAACTGGATGAGAGTTGCCGAGAATCGAGTTGAGTGGCGAGCGATTCAGGAGGCCTATGTCCAGCAGTGGACTGCTGTAGGCTGATGATGATGATAGAAAGAAAAAGTTTGGATGTAGGGGGTTTACTTCGGAAATAAACAATTTCAAACAATTTCACTTTTTGGTAAAACTAAAACACTAAAATGTATTCAACAAAACTCAGTTTCCACAGAAATTTTCAGGTAATTTGCAGGCATTTTCAAGAATATAAAGTACCTGAAATTTTATACAGTTAATAGTAAAACAATCCAAACAAAATAGTAAACAGTTTTGTACACCGGAACGCCGAAATCAGGACACACCCTTACTCGTTTATAGTTATGCCTGTGTCGGCTTAAGTAAATATTGTGCCCGTTTAATTGGATTTTATATTTGGTCTCGCTCAAGTTAAAGTGTTTTTTGGTACTTTTTTGGCACTGTATGGTGCAAAATTTCAGAGCATTGCGCGTCTCTTTAAACTAAATGCAAAAATGTTGAAAAGTTTCACTGGAAAATGTTGGGCAGTAAAAATGGCAGAAATTCGTAACTAAAATTTTTTAAACTTAATTTGATTGTATACGCAAGTGGTATACAATCAAATTAAGTTTTGAAAATTTTAAAAATAACTCTCAACAAAGCTGATTTTCGTGGCCGAAAAATAAATAGATACTAATACTAATTATGGAGTTTACTCATACTTAAAGCATTTATTTCAATTAAACCAATTTCCGGCCTTTTTTTTTATTGTCAGCTCGTCAAGTTAACGCTTGTTATCTGATCCAAAACGTATCTCTATAGAAAAGAATGGCCAAGAAAATCCATGAACGTTACTTCATCAAGTTGGGTATTAGAAAATCCTAACAATTAATATGTCATCCGATTTCCTACAGGAGAAACAATCGACCACAAATAATTTTCCTAAACGGAAAAGGTACGAATTTTCCACAAAAAAAAATCGAATTGGGGAAGAAATTAACACAGGTCATTCGAAGTTCATCTCATTTCCTTTGCTTCCTTATTGCATTCTTATCATTCTTGACATCTGTCCTTCTTCCAATTTTTATACTGATGGACTTGTAGCTTGTATAAATTTCTTTTATTGAATGAACTTCTAAATCGTTTGGAAATTCAATAACTGCCTTAGATATCTATAAATCAATTTATTCCATCGAAAAATAACATGCACGTTTAAAAAATATTACTTTGGAAAAATAGTACGAATCAAGTATTGAGTTATTCATTCAATTATAACCTTCTATTTGAAATAACTCGAAAATTGATACTAGTTTCGAGAGCAGAGAGATTACACTACTTTTTAACAGGGCGTTTAACAAAATATATTTCAATAGAATTTATGAAAATAAATAATTTATTGCCACATCAATTTATCACAGTTTTAAATGTAAACTAATCGGTGTGTACGAGTATTCAGTTATTTCAATTACACCGTGTTTAAAGGTAATCAATGATATCACCTTTTGCTGTCAAGTTCTCACTTCATAATTTATACAAAAATCATAAAAATAACCTAACATTCTATCTTAATAAAAACAACCATTTACCGTCCATATAATTGAATATCACTATACTATACTTTCACTTCATTTTCTTTAACGGACTTTATTTATCTCAGCCCCAATTCATCTCAGACTTAATTTTTTAAGAGAACATTACCAAGATTTATTTGAGGCGCCATTTAGCAAGTAATTAAGAGGTTCACCGTTACTTTTGAAAGGGAGATAGATGGTTAAAGTGTAGAACAGTAATCTATGGGGCCGTAGTATGAGTTACTACGGTTCAGAGAATGTTGGGTATGGACCATGCAGTAATAGATTTAACGGGTGATTGATTTAGTAGTGTAGAATGATGATTTAAGAGGCAATAGGAGTTAGTAATGAATTAAGGATTATTTATTTTGTGAAGCTGGTATAGTAAATAAAACAACTAAAGATTAATTAGAACCACCGAAAAATCTCAGGAGCGATAACGATTCAAGAAGGAATGAATGAAACAATGCAATCATTGAGTTGTAAGGGTAGTTTAGATCCTTGAAGAACCGATAGTGACTCTGAGTGTTCTGTCATTGAAGGCGTATCAAAGGCGTTAATCTAGCAATTCTACTATTGTATGTGAGTGGTATTAGAGTACCATTATATTATACATATGTGACGACGGACGCTTTGATTGATGTACTTTCTGTATGCTGTTGGGATCAAAGAAGTTTTAAGAAGCACAGAGAGCTATTGTATTCACAATATTCTGTGCTTCTTAAAACTTCTTTAGTAACGCGACTTTAGTGACGTGAAGTAAAATTTCGATTTCACATCTCTGCCATCTGAATACAATGTTAACTCCATGTATTCGACTGCCCCTGTATTCAATATAACTTCTTAACTTACTACTACTAATCATAAATGTGATTTTTGATGGATGTAAAGATGTTTGTTATTATTTCACGCAAAAACTAGTAAAAGGATTTGGATATTTGGCACACTGATAGTTTATAACCTGAGAAAACACGTGGGCATAAGCTATTTCTCCATAAACACATTTTACGTCACGTATAAAGTTAAAAAGAAACTCTTTTCTTTTTCATGACGCCTTCACAAACCCCATTTCGCGTCACAACACGTTTATCAGGGTTCCACAAAGCTGTTAAGAAAACAGTTTTATTCAAAGCAAGGTAATTGCGACGTACGGAACCAAAGCAGCTGCGTTCCTTTGACTCCCTCTTGAAAGCTATCAGTGATATTACCTTTTTTCATTCGCAAGGGTTCCGCGTTATTAAAATTTATTGAAATTATCGCCATTTTAGAATTTTTCAAAGGAGTTTCTGGAGTATCGAAGTAATAAGCAACGATTCTTATGTATTCAATATCTTTTTGTTAATTCTGTATAGAATTGGAAAATGTCTGAACGAATTTTCTTTCGTGTTGAATTTCCTATTGACTGGATCTTATTCCAAGAACGTGTTGGCCTAAGTTAAGAAAGATACTTCTAATCCTTGTTTAAAATTTCATAGTTTCTTTTGTTTAAAACAATCTTTGCTGTTGATGTGAATGAGAATTATTAAAAGACAAACAGAAGTTTGCATTTTCTCAAAATCATATCAATACTTACGAACCCTCAATAATGAATTATTGGTGTTTAAAAAAAAATCTTATTATTACACTGCTTTGTTCTCGCTAACTTACAAAGCTCACTATACATATAACCTTAAAGACTAAACCAGGGGTGTCCAACATAATTTTATGGAGTGCCAAGTTTAGTATTTTTGAAACCGTAGCGGGCCAAAATAATGCAAAGTGGCCTCTAAATTTAAATTAAACGGTAACTTTCATGTTCCAATAAGTATTAATTGAAGAGAAAGCTCCAGTTGCACAAATTATCTCGCATTGTTGCATAAATATGTGGAACACGATCGCGATCGAACAAGAGTAAAACCAAAAAATATTCGCATCGTTGACAGGCTTCACCGGAGTAGACGGGGATGATGGGGTCTGCATTTGGGAGAAGGTTATTTGACTTAGAGACATTTTTGAACAATGTTCGCGCAATGTTTATTGGTGTCTTAGAAAGTTTTAAAAGACCTATGCGGGCCGCTATGAGGCCCGGTGGCCGTACTAAGCATAATAATATTTCCTGTCTTCTTTGATTGACAACACAGAAGAGATAACGCCTAGGCAAGCTGCTAATAGTTATAATTGAAATATGGATAGAAAAGATTACCAAGATACATATAGCGATTGTGTATGATAATATTTTAATTGGTATTGAAATTGCTTGCAAAATTGACACTGAAATATTGTCTGTAGTACCTAGGTGGTCTAGACTCTAGAATAATCATGATTGTTCAAGATAAATATCGGAAAGAGGTATAGACTAGAGAAAAAGTAATAGTCAAACGAATGCTTATCAGAAATCGCTTTTGCGAGTCATGTCGTAGAAAGCCATTCACTTCTTATTATATAAAATTATCTACTTATGCTCGGTAGACGAAATCAAATCTTTCGCTAGGCCGATTGCATCTCCTTTATTAATATTAACTTAAGTTCCTACAGAGAAATTGATACTTCTTAGTTTTATTATGACTCATCATCTTCCTGTCCTGGTCCCAAGTTACTTGGGGTCGGCGCAACACGTTTTTAGGGTTCCGTACCTCAAAAGGTAAAAACGGAACCCTTATAAGATCACTTTGTTGTCCGTCCGTCCGTCCGTCCGTCCGTCCGTCTGTCAAGACCGTTTTTCTCAGGAACGCGTGGAGGTATCAAACTGAAATTTCTATATGATACTTAGTTCTACTGTCCCTGGAAGCTGTAGAAAAATCAACCTTCTAAGTCAACGCAATCAAAAGATACAGCCACTTAGGCCGCAAATTTCCGCAAATTTTCGAAACTCGCACGGGAATCAAAACCTACAGGGTACTTCCCGTGAACTTAGAATCTTGAAATTTTGTACGAAGTCACGTCTTATAGTACAGATATAGGAAAAATTACGAAAACCGTAAATTTTTAGTTTCGTCATATAAAAAAAAGTTATATACCCACAGGTTTGTACGGAACCCTCGGTGCGCGAGTCCAACTCGCACTTGACCGGCTATTTTTTTCATTCTCCTCTGTCAACCGTCACGCTACCATTTACTCCTCTTTCTTTCATATGATTTAGTAAACAAAAAAAAATGCTTATGACTAAAAACCTAAAAAGATACCCTGATCGTCATCTAAAACTTTGATTTCATTGAGTTAAAGTATTAGCCTTGTTGAAAAAAAGATGTAGCTCCAAGCTCCTATTAATAATCTCTTAGATAATCTTAGTTAATCTCTAAGCAACGTACGTAGGCGAGAAAATCTTTCCCCAAGATACGTAGACTATTTATTATTAACCCATTGGCCAAGTAATCATTTAGCCATACATTGGCGCACGTACCATCGACACAGCCAATATTAATCTGGCTGAGTATTCAGGCTCGGATTCCAATTACCTAAAAACGCAGGGCCATTCAATTTGGCCCTCTAGGCGCGCGCTTGGAGGCATAAACTCGCTATGAAGTATGTATGGAAGGTGGGCTGGGAACGATAGGTTGGTAGTCACAGTAAGGATATTGGATTTGCGTTTCAAGAATCTTTGAAGTCCATTATTAACTACGGTAAAAATCATTGGCATGAAAATGTTGTCGGTATGAGATATTCAAAATCTTTTTGCCGGTTCACACTGATCTATGAATTAAGTAAGCTACCTCATCCAACTCTTCTCTTACGAGCTTACGCTTTTTCTTAGGTTAGTCAAGGATTTAATTTTTCGGAATTTTTGTGTGATAGGAGGTTTTTCTCATCAGGGATTTCCCAACAGTAGCCCGGATCTCGGAGCCCGGATGTGTGTCCGATTGATGGGTACCACATCTTTGCCTAATCCTCCGCGATTACATGCGTAAAATTATGATAAGCTGTTACAAAAAAAAATCTTTGGGTAATAACGGTTTGAAAGCTTAACCATAACAGGAGTGCCCGCATTCTGTGTCCCTACGTTTCATATCGGAAAGTGACTTATCAAGGTCCGAGTTTTACGTGAACGACGTTAGAAATTCACATTTTTGGATACATGGTATTTTGTGTACATACCTATATTATTTGTTGCGATGCATCCTGTGAACCGTTCTGTCGTATATTTCTTTCACGGCCTTGCGACGGAGTGATGGAAAATATTTTAACATAAATATGTTGTACACTGATGAATAAATCGGAGTGATTGACTTAATACGGCAACCCTTTAATTTTTGCGGTTTGTGATATTGCGTTACATGGCATCTATTCAGCCAAGGAGTAGATGCGGGGTTTTAGTTTATTTGTAGATCAGATGTTCCATTTAATTTCACTTCCTTTTGGATGCTTTCTACTAAAGGTTACACCACCGTGAAGTCTCAAAAGTAATTGTGATCATATTTTCAAAGAATTAGGTCCAAATACTTAGAGAAAGAGGAAAATAGAAAAAAAAAATGGAAACGGAAGTTATCGAAAATTTCCCCTAAAGTGGGACATAACAGGCTTAGGCATAATAAAATGTCATAGAATTTTTGAGTGTCTATCTGCGAATGACAGAATTCTGACATATAATTTTTTTTTGTGGCCATTTTCACTCAATCTTTCACCATTGAATTCCCGATCACCAAATACAAAATCAAGAATCAAGTCCTCTGAAACTTCAGCAGCTCCTTTAATCCGCTTGTCCGTAAACCAATTGTGTAGGTATGGCAGTCACGAACGCTTTACTATGCAACCGCTGGGACAATGGCTGCCAATTAGTGAGGCGTGTTACACTGTACCAAGACTTGGATGCACTGAGGGATTTTTCGATGTAGCCTTTGGTTCTTGTGTAATTAAGTCTTTATGAAATGGAATTGTGTTGGCAAGTAATACGGTATGTTATTCATTGGCTTAGGTTGTTAAATCGTGATCGGAAATATAATATAAATCAATTTTACTTAAAAATCGTGGCCTTTGTGACATGTAACAGCGTTCCTGACCGAATTTCGATCATGGAAGCCAATTTTCAGTGGAGACTACCCAGCGACGGAGATATAATATTATAGTGCACAACTGTATGTGTAAACAGATGCACTCTCTCTTCCTGGCACTTCAGCTGATCTCTTTCAATCGCGTCGGATGGTCACTATAGTTAATACTTGTATGTTACGTAAATATTTCAATGGCTTAAAGATGGAATCATCTCACATTTTTCAAGTTTTCCTTCACAGTAATCAGACCAAATCAATCTAACTTATACCAAAACAATGTTAATTTCTCAGAAAATTCTGACTTCGGAAACGATAATAAAAACAGATGACTATACTAAACCAAAATTAGTATTCCACCAACGAAATTCGTTCGTGTACATCAGAATGCAAAGCTTGGACAATTCCGTCCATCCAATTTAGTTATAACAAAACGGTAAGACGTTCATCTTGGTGCCTAAAGATTAATTAGAATTGTAAATGTTCCGTCCGTTTGGTCCCCCGATCCTTCAGTTAACTTGGAATCAAAATGTTTATTGTAAACAATCCTTTTGAAGATTAAATCTGTATAGGAACACAGCGGGAATATTTATAAGAAATATTTAAGGTTGACGGCGACTGGGGCGTAACGAATTTTGTATCGAATTGAGGGCATGTACTATTAGGATATTTAGTGTCAGATCTATTTGATGGTACTGTGGCGTTTCCAAACAGGAATGTATTAAAATCAACATCAACTATTATTAAGATAAGGCTTAAAATAAAAAAATATGTATCGAAATATATGCGTAAGTAAGTACTTTCATATACCTTAGATATAACTATTTCGTTACATTGTTATCTATATGGTACGGTAAGATAGGAAGGTCTATTTTTAAACTTATTTTGTGCATTTTCAATACACAGCTTCTTCTTCTTAGCGTATCGATGGCAAAAAAGTTCAAATGTTATGTTTAGCCCAAAACTCAGCTACACGAACTCCGCTCACTGATGCAGTAAGTAGATCAAGTGCGCAGGTGGTAGGGTATGCGGTGCAAGATGAAAGGTGTTCCATTGTCTGTGGGGAAATGCCGCATACGCACTTGAGGTCTGAGTCGCTGATCTGTTGTTAACTTCTTATTAAGCTATGATAATCTTTATCAAGTTTTGAAAATTCGACCACTAGACGTAAGGGGTCCTTCGATACAGCTTAATTGATCGCAACCCTTACCAAAACTGGAGGCCTTCGACTTAATGCTTTACCGGCAGGATAATTATCTTGGAATTTTTGCAGGCAAGCTTCGGGAATCTGTTTATTGTTTTTGAGTTTGGCTCCCAGCAATGTTTTGGGATCAGCGATTCGAGAAATTACTTTCACTTTCAGTTCAAAAACTTTTAAAATGTTGATTCTCTTTGAAATTGTTGTACAGCGTTTGAAATGGATCAAAAATGATACGAACCTTTTGGGAGTTGCGAATTAATTTGTTTAATTCGGCTATTCAATTATTTTGTGTAAAAGTTGGACGTTTCAGCGGAAGTAATGCTTTCGTGAACTCTATATTGCTAGTCAAGAACTTTGACAAGTCAAGGGTTACTTTTGCATCTTTAGCAATTTTGTCTTTAGCGATAATTTCTTTGGTAAATACTTCAACGTCGTTTTTCTCTTTAAACGTTCTATATCCGATATTTTTAATATCTATCAGACGTAAACAACAATGTTTCTTTTTCTTGTATTTCTCTTTCCATTTCCCTATTTAAACTAGACGATACAGCTCACGCGTTTCCCTCTAAGCCACATGCAAACTATTTGCAACCGTCATTGAACAAAATTCCGATATTCGTGCAGTACACAAATCAGATAATAGCGTCTAGCGCATGTTTGCGCAGTGCTCGAGACACTGTTCAATATTTACTCACATACTTACCGGAGCGTGCGTGACGTCATCGGTAATCGCTGTTTGTAAAGTTGGCTTGTGTTAGGCTTTATCATTTTATTTCTATCCTAAATTTAGAATTTAAACAGAAAGTAGGTAATAGGAGAACAGAATCGTGAAGAAGATGTTGGTGGAGTGCACAATGTTGTGTAGCGTAGTTCGTTGTAGTCGGGTCAGCACCAGCAGTTTTCGGTTGTCATAAATCTGCTCTCTTGGTACTTTGACCATCCTGATCATAATCTTATCGAACACTGTTTAATATTAACTGCATACTTGCCGGAGCGTGCATGACGTTATCGATAATCGCTTCCAAAATTGGATGCTTTGGTATTAGAAATATGTTTAGGTTACAATTTTAGTATATCACTTTCACGGGTACCGGCGACGATTTTTGAATTCAGAGAGGAAATGATACAGATCTTTTATTTCATTTATTAATCTCTATAGAGAACAGCGGCCAAGACAAAATTGGTGACAGCAGTGTAATAATTGTTCAATAGCGCTTCATTATTTTTTTAACAATCGTTTTGTGGGTCGTTCATCCAGGCGGTTTCTGTGACTTTGAAGATGTCGTCAAAGTAAGAAGTTTCAATTTCAGTTCATTTAGATAATATTTCAATAAGCAATACTTGTCATGGTTCACAAAGAAAGTTTGGGCACAATCTATGATGCCAGCTATGTTGATGTCTAATGCAATGATGTATAAGGAAATCTTTAAAGATTACGCAATGATGATTAGCTTTCTTTCAAACACAACGCAAAATGCTTTGAAGGTAAATTCAAACACTAAATCATACCCAGACAGCGAACCACACAAGACAAGGAAGAATATACGTTGCATAATTACAATAACAACGTCTGAATGTTCTAATGCAAACAAGTCATAACATTCACACAAATTTCAACCCAGATTAACTACAAAAACATGTACCACGAACATGTGTACGTTTGTAATTGTTTGCGGACATTCAAGTACTGTATTATGAGTGCTTCCATCTCTCTCGTCTATTATTGTTGCGTGTAATGGAACAACATGTTCTAACACACTTGCGTCTGTTATTTTGTAGTTAATGTTTAGTTGAGTTAGGTGAGCAGTGTCTCTTATTAGATGATGAGCATAAAGTGCTTGTGTTTTGAAGATAAGTGTTTTAGTTTATGTAAAGAGGCCTATTTTTAGATGCGAACATGAATGCTCGGATTCTGAGTAACTTCTTTGTTGCTCTGGTTAATTATATTATTCATGTTAGTTGTTAGTTTCTTTATTCTTTGTGTGTTATTTGCTGATAAATCGAACTTTTGCTTGAGTAGTAGCAAAAGCATAATCACCTATTCGTCTATAATGGGCGTAAAAGTTACCTAACAAAGTCAAAAAGTAGTTGTTCTCCCCTTCATTGCGAAATACCTTCTAGTTACGAAGGTATTGGGGGTCAAAGTTCCAACTTTTACTTCAAAAGTTTTTAATATTATAACTTTACTTTAAATACCTCCACGACCCCCGTACTATTCGATGCATCCGTCAGCACAATGTTGTGAGTGCGTTACATTGAGTCCTACCGTAAAAAGTGATTTTTCACCCAAAAAAGAAGTCGTTTCCCAGCAATAATTTTTGCGTAGTTTTAATGTTAATGCTTGGTTACCGGCATCGTGAAGGGTCCGTTTACAGAATTATTTATATGAATGACGTTGGTATACGTCTTTTATTTCTCACTTCAACGTAATTATCATCGTCGATTATCTCAAGCATTACTTAACACCGTTTTCGTCATTCGTATCATATTACCCCGTTCAACCATTCAAATCACCCATAATATAGGAAACCACATAGAATATAAGGATACTAAAACCAACAGTATAATGATTGAACTGCAATCCTATAATTTCAGTCTAACTTATTCACAGACAACGTCGGGCAAACCAAAGCGTCGTCGCTTCGTCGCAAAGGAAAATAATGACATATCAAAGAATAGCAGCAATTGTCCAAGAATCTAGGAATAGAAATTAAAAGATGGCTTCCATCATTTTGAATATGGAATCGTGTGAATGGGACATATGGGGGAATACACATATGAGTAGGTTGTGGGCGATTTGCAACCAGTATGAGGTTCTTGAACTGTGCCAATAATAATGATAATTATTCATTGTTTATCCAGTTTTATTGATATTAGAAAGAGGTGTGATTCTATAAGAGTGTTCGTGGATGATTCAATGTATTAAAATTGTGGTGAGATACCAAAGAGTAAGATAATAAAAATGTTTAGCCTGTGAAGTCAAAATTAAATGGATTTAAAATATTTACAAAACTTTTAGTTGAGATAAGTTTCTGTTTTTACTTTCAAAGGAAAACTTGATGAAACACGGTTTATAACCAACATGTGGAAATTCAATGATGACTCTGTCTTGAAATGTAAATGTGGTGTTGTTCCACAAACAATGGGACACTTAATAACGTGTCCTGACTTACCTGCTGTTTGCTAATTACGGGAGATGATAGACGCTACGAAAAGTGCCAAACTCGTCACCAAATTTTGTGCTGAATCATTTTAGATTACTTTCGGCACGCTAAGAAGAAAATAATTTCACAGTAGCAGCCACGGAATCCCAGTTAATGGCAATAGGTTCGCCACCTCTTACATCATCATCTGCCTAGCTTTTTCTCAACTATGTTGGCGTCGGCTTCGAGTCTAACCGGATGCAGCCGAATACCAGTATTTTACACGGGACTTAAACATAACTGGCAAAATGTGGGTGTACTAATGGGTACACCTCTACCTAACCCTTCGAGGGTTACAAGCGTAGCAATGTTAAGAAAAGGATACTAATAGTGGGACAAGCACGACACGCTATTCCCAAACCACTGCAACTCCTTCAAAAAAACACTAAAAAGTGGAAAATAACTTTACTTTCGGAAGTCGGTGACTATTGTTTGTTTCATTGACTTTTTTGCCACCGACTTCCGAAAGTAAAGTTATTTTCCACTTTTTAGTGTTTTTTTTGGAAGTCGGTTTTTTTTTGCAAAAAAGTTTTTATTTTACCCTTTTTAGTTATCGTATCACACACAAATCCTTGTCAAGTATCAATTTCGCAATTCCTTTTACTTGGACATTTTTTCCAGCTATTTTGATTTCAAAACCAAACTGCTGTACCGATTTTGATGAAATTTCTATGGGACCAATCGGAGAGTAGATTCATTCAGATAAAAGAAGAATTTTTCAAATCGGTTCATAAATGACGGAGATATGAGGTAACAAACACAAAAAAAAAAAAACATACAACCGAATTGAGAACCTCCTCTTTTTTTTGAAGTCGGTTAAAAAAGAACAAGAGACATGCGAAACCAATTACACTATACAGTACCCACAAAACAACTATAATAAACAATATCATTTATGATTCGTCCCCACATAAACACATAAAAGTCTTTACTGTATACTAAGCCTGTCTTGAAAATGACAGCGCGGTTCATGTAATATTCAGAAGAAGGCTAGAACGGCGAGTCAAATCGATAGCTTCTGCTATTTGAGGAGTTGATTGTAGTGTTATACGATTCTTGTGTTCTGTTTCTTTGTGTGAGTTTTTGTTATTGTTTATGGAGTTAAGTTTTTGTATGGAGTATACAAGGTGTAAACGGACCATACACGAAGACGCCACCCAAGCATTCTGTACCTACATGAAACTAAGTAACTATGCGCAAAAAATATAGCTAGGAAACGACTTTTTTTTTTGCAGGGTGATAAATCACATTTTACTGTAGGACTCAATGTAACGCGCTTAAAACATTGTGCTGATGTAGGTATTGAATAGTGCGGGTGTCGTGCAGATAATGTGTTATGTAAAGTAAAGTTGAAACATGAAAAACTTGTATTTAAAAAAAAAATACTTGTGAAAAAGTTGGAACTTTGACCCCCAGTAACTCCGTAACTCCCAGGTATGGTCCAGAACGGAAAAAAATATGACGTGTAGAACAAGTGCTTTTCGGTTTTGATAAGGGTACTTTTACACCCGTTATTAGTGCGATCTAGACGTGACTGGGAAGAATACGTATAGTAGGTATTTCCTTAATGCATGGCGTGTGCACGTACTGTACATTTTAAATGTCTTAACTTTGTTTGGTTCGATTGCTAGTTGCACCGGATGCAGCTGAATACCTGTACTGTACATATCGCGACTGCATTCTTCCACAACCCAGTGACTGGGTATTCCGATACTCCTTGGTAGGATCAGTATTGCCGTTACTGGATAAAATAAACGTTTCAGCGAAAAATCTTAACACCTACCGTAGAATAGGGATCCTTTTATTTCTAGGCAGTTTACTTGTTATTTGGATGCAGTTTACTTGTTATTTGGATGCAGCAAAAGAAAAAAAAACCTAAAATCAATCCATTTTTGATTCTATTTTCATTAACTGCCTCTTTGGGCTGGTGGTCGCGAGCGCTTTCTATTAGTAATTTCTCAGTAACAGCCAACAGAGTTTGGATTTGCGAGCGGTTGACGGCAATTAAATAGATTCACTCTTTACTCCATGGGATTTAAACAAGTGTAAGAAGAGTTTTCTCAGGGATTTAGATATTTGTAGTTTTGAATGGGTTCATGTACGTTACACTTGGGAGCAAATAAATCGAGCCACTTACTTTTTTCACGCATTCATGTTATGGGACGCATCGATTCGAAACATATATCGCCTAAAAGGTTATTTAATAGCCTTTACAATGAAAGTAGTAAGTTGTCAAATTTTCATTTTTAATAAATGTTTAAAGCGTAGAATGGTATTTAATTTGCTTATGACATTTTGATTGTACTCCATTAAGAAATTTTTAAATTGTTGGTTTTTGTTCATTATACTCATATTATTGAACTTTCTACTAGTGAATTTTCTATCAAATTCCATTTTTCTTTCAGAGCCAATAATTTATAACCTCAAATGTCCTCTGCCTAACCTTTTGTGGAAATACGGGCATGATGTGAATATTTATGTATTTTCTTTCTCCTTTTAAGAAACACGTTTGATTGTTTTAACAGTTTCCTGTCGCAGCTTCCTTGTTCGCGCTGTTAGCACCCGAGCTATTGTTAAACATGTTCTGTTTGCGGGAGCTGTGAACATGTCGCTGGTTGTCTCATTACTGCTCTGTTTCTACAACATGTTGGCACCAATAATTTGTGGTGCTCTGTGCTTGTTACAGGGTTGCCACATTTTTATGGAGCAATTTTTATGTTTAACTGTTACCTGTTACTGTTGTGTGTTATTGTTTACCTGTTTTTAATTTTTATGTTGTTCTTTTTCTATTTTCGTATTAACGACATAGAGTGGAGTGTCCAAAGTGTGCCTACACCTCCACACCTGTATTTAGAGGACATAAGGCACGTCAATTGGCCATCTATAGGGTCCAAGTAATTTGATAAAATGTGCAATCGACAGGAAAGAAAATTAACGGGATAAAGCTTGAATACGTTAATCAATATGAATAATTTAATCTTTCGCTCAGAGAGCAAAAGCATGAATAGAAATTAAAATCTACTGTACCTTAGCCTAAAATCTGCAAATGGAAATAGTTTGATAATTTCAATGACTGACGGATTAAAACCTCAAATTTTATGAAAAAATCGCTAAAAGATTTCAGAGAGTGTTTTTCTTTGTAGCTACAGATTTTCTGTTAGCCAACCCTACAGTTGTCAATACGGAAACACTGAGACTATTGTTTTGAATTTTAACACGTTCCAAAATAAACCTCGGTTACTTTGTACCCCAAGATTTACTGGTTTCAACAAAATAACTTTAGTCCTAGAATGCTGTAGAGAGGGTTACTTTTTGCTCTTGAAACTTGAGAATGTCTATAACAAACTTTTGACAAGTAATACTTCTGTGAGGTCTTTAAAAATATAAATGAAATGTGGGTGTACACCTCTGCCTAACCCTTCGAGAATTGCAGGTGTGATGCTATGTTGTCTGTAAAACGCTATGTGGTTCTGCCGTATCCAATGCTAATCTTGATAGGTAACGAAATAAGGAACAAAATAGTAACCTTCTTAAGCAATGGCGCTACAAATTGACTAAATTATAATACACGCCCTTTATCTCTTCTAGTGGGTGTTGTACAAGAAAATTATAATATATTGATACCGAACATAATATATTTGTACATACTATGATAAATAATTTAACTAAATTATTTCGGATCCTTATAGTATTTCATTTGCAAAGAATTTTGTGAAACAGTTTACAGATCTATTTCAAGGCTTTGAAGTACAGTAATGATTAAATTAGCGATAATTACGTGCATATAACGTATCACTTCATTTTTTTTCTAATTCATCGCAGTAAGATCAATATTGAAATTTTTTATTAGCAAATATGCACACGCGAGCGTCACAGTTGCTTGACCGAACCAATAATTCATTCGCTAGCTGACATTATGCTAAATTATTGCTTCTTTACAGTCATAATTTATCGTCTTAAATGACATATTATTATTGTAAATATCACATTTTTCAACCAAGATGGTAGGTAGTTATTAGATAAGAACTTACAGTTGCCAAAAGTTGCGCTTTATGTGTCTCAAAATTTTATACATGGCGTCAAACTCATTAAAATCTTCGGTCTGTGATTTCTGTCTATCCTCATGATCTATTTTTTGTGTTTCGATAGGAAGCTATATTCGCATATTTAGATTTTTGTAAAAAAAACAATAACCGCTGACTGTGGCGATTGCCAATTTGGACTTATTTTATATGTAGTTATTTGTGGAAATTTTTTGTTGTGATAAATGAAAAAACATCGACGAGTGTAAAATACATTGTATGTTGAACCTAATCGTAGTGCGTTAAGAGCCAGTTTTTGAGGAAGTGTATTGAAAAATATTTGTTAGCAGTTGTGCCTATGTATCGAACGTCTACATATCTTAAAATAATATATTATAAGAGTTGTAAATAACCACGATCATACTAATATCTGAGATATTATAACAACACACAATCATTTAAACAAAACGTATACTCGTACGTAATGTAAATTTAGTAATCGATTGAAACCGGGCCAATAAAAGTGCACACAAGAAAATAAAATTGCTTACAGTAACAGCAATGCCAGACATCTTTATGAAGTGACTGGACGCTCAGTACAAGTGTATAAATCTGCGTCTAGTATAGAAGTTAAAAAGTTGCGGAGTTTTGTGTACATAAGTACAGTGGTACTGGCTTTTAATATTAAGGTACGTATGTTTCGCTAAACAATACTGTTGAATAACGAAATAATAGCGCGGAGTTTTTGTAAAAGGTGGAAAAACACGAAAATATCATAAACATCACCGTCTGTAATCTCCGAAGGGTAAAGCCTTCTGCCTAACCCTTCGGAGATTACTTAAAAGCCTAATAGTACACCCACATTTCACCAGTTATGTTTAAGTCCCATGTAAGAACCCTTGGTAAGATTGGTTGTTTAACTTTAAGGCGACTGACTGTTTATATTCCCGTTTTGGGTGGCTCAAAGGAACTGCTTTAACACCAATCCATTGACAAAAGCCTAAACATTCACTTAAAACACTGTTCTCTCTCCAATTCACGTCAAATCTATGCACAGACGGGCCGCTTACCGCGTAGGCGAAGTCACAAAGTTCCACTAGTCCTATCAAATATCAAGCCGTATTGCAGCAAATGAAAATGTGAGGTTTATTATTGTAGTGCGAACTTGCCCTTAAATGGTAAAGTATTAAGGGCCATATTTCCCGGAATAATGTCACCGTGGTAGATATTGAATAGAGATTATATTATTGATGGGATTAGATTCAATCTTGTAAGCTGGGTGGTTAGGCAATACGTGTAAGTAGGTTTTGTTAATGGAATAGGCACCTTATTTGGAGTAGCAAGAACGTTTTGAGTTGAATTCCTTCCTCAAAAAGATATCGAATTTTCTCAGGGAAAAAGATTGCTAGCAGTTAAGTTCGCCACTTTTGTAAATGGGTCTTATTTAGTAAAGGACTGCGTCGTTGGGTTAGTGGTCGCAAGTGCGACTGCTGAGCACGCGGTCCTGGGTTCGATCCCAGGTCTGGCAAACTGTTATTGGGTTTTTCTATCGGAATTTCTCAGCAGCAGCCACGGAGTCTAGATTTGCGTCCGGTTGATGACAATAAGCTCGCCCCCTATTACATGGGACTTAAACATAACTGGCAAAATGTGGGTGTGCCAATGGGTACACCCAAAACCTCTCTGCTAATAACTTACTGCGATCCGAACGAATACGTTCGTTATGCTCGGTGATTTTGGAATTTTCATCTCAAATTATCTACCGAGCCGCTTATTTTGTGGTAAATATTTCCTCATCGCCAAAGGATACGGCAGGACATAGACTTCCCTCAAGTTTTACCCTGATGCCAAACGGGTAGGTAGTAGTAGGGTTTACGGGCAGTAAATCACTTGATTCATTACACCCCTTATTTTTCTTTCACCATGACGTCATTCAAAGGCCTCATTACTTTTACTTCAAGCTGAGCCTTTTACTATGACTCGTCGCCTGGAAAACCACCCGTTATTCACTGTACTATTATTACAGCTTAAGCAAATATTATGCTAAGCAGTCTTAGAAAGATCGCCCACGGAACGCCTTCACCTTCTCTTGATTTGTCCTTCTCGTGACAAATGAACATCTTTATGAATGCACAGTGTTTACCGTCTTTATTATAATCACGAATATAAATTGGCTTTTGCTTAGATACTAAAATAAACCAACATTTTCAGTGATTTAAATCATTAGATTCGCTCTGAACTTTTCCAAGAAATGATCACACTTCTATTTGGTTGTTGACATTTGAATAGGATTGTCGATACTGAATCCACTTTTCACACGACTGAAGTAGATAGGTACGGAGAGAGCACATGTCACGATTTAAATCTTTGATTTTTTTATTCAATTGCGATGCTAGATTATACAATGTAATTCATCAAAGCCATTATTTACATTATAAACTTTCTCTTCATCTACGAATGTTTAAAATCTTCCAAAGTTCTTGATGATACAGAATCCAAAAAGGCAGGGCACTTTTTGAGTATAATGGATTATTGGCAATACGCTTTCGACGACATTTCGATAGAATTTAGTTGAAAAAAAATCTGCTAACATAATTTTCTTAGAGAAATCAGAGTTTCATATCACACCAACTTACATTATTCCCAAGCAACATAATAGAAAAAGAATATTATTATCTGGCAATCTCCCTCAGACATTTATAGACATGTTTACTTTGCATAAATTACAGCAAATATACCTACTACTTTTACTGTTTATAGCTATTATGAACAATCGTGCTATTCACAATGGGTCAAAGACGAGGAGGGACGTAAAAATCCTATCTCGATGTAAGTATTGGGTTCAGTATGAACTTACAACTTAATCTAGAGACGAAGATGAGGTGCAAGTTGGAGGATTAAAGCGATTTACCTTACGTTTCAGAGTGTTTTGTTTAAATCTTGATAGTCGTAAAAGAAAGTTTTTAGCCATTGTTTTACACTTCTTAGAAAGGAGTCTATTTTTCTAACCGTTTTAGTTCCTTTCGTTCTTTGTCTATTTAGAGATCAGTTCTTCTGAAATTCTAGGCTCAAGTCGATGTATAGTCGATGGTGAACATAAAGGTTTTAAAAAGTTCTCCGAATGAAAAAAAAAAAACACTCAGTCATCACAAGAAATTCGTATCATCAATCAAATTAAAACAACAGCACATTTCAGCCACGTCGCATTCTAGCAAGTTTCTACTCCACCGAACGTCACCACATTTATCCTGCCCAGTTGACATCCCAAAATTATATGCCAACAATCCGGCTTCCCTTCACCAATCAATTACGGATCACTCCGTTTCAAATATTCGCACGACTGCCGCTACTTGGACCACGTTATAAGCCCCATTGCTCTCGACCACGAGTCTAAGAAATGTCTTACTTAACGAAACAGGACACCTTTGGGGTTTGTGCTTTAACAATAAATATGTTTTTTTAATTAGATATAATATAATCGAATCAAATAATCAGGCGTTACTTTGCGGAAATCCATGACATTAAATGTTATGCAAAATATAGTATATATTTTTAATTCCCCGAAAAAAGATCCAAGCCTGGATGCAGGATGCATGCATTTTTGCTTTTCCAGTAATTGTATGTATTTGTAGGCGGGAGGGTGGCAGCATCCTGCATCCAGGCCTGGATTTTTTTAAATAATATTCTTTGTTACCTTCCACACGAAATACGTGAAAACTTCATGTTAGAAGAATGATCTTGATGTGCCCCATGGTATACTCCCACCCTATTAATACATCCCACCGATTGCTCGATGTTTTTTGGTTAAAATTCAAATACCCATTTTCACTAACACTAGAAGACACCTTAATTAATGCCTAAATAAAGGCGTGCCCTAAATAAAGGCGTGCTGTTGGATTTACAACGCTCGGCTCACCGCCAACGACTGAGATTCCAACAGCCTTTATAATTACTGATCACTCCGTTTCAGATATCCGCACGACTGCTACGCTACTTGGACCACATTACAAGCGTCATTGCTCTCGCCCACGAGCCTAAGAAATGTCTTACTTAACGATACAGGACACTTTTGCTTGATTGAACTTGGGATTTATCCTTTTATAATATTCTTTTTAATATTCTGCTGTGACTAACTGTGTGTATGCAAACCGCTCCTAGCATACAGTAAAACAGTAAAAGAACAACAGTGATGCTTTCTCACACGACAAAAAAGGGGTTATTCTTTCATCTATAGGTCTCTTATTAGTCTAACAAGTCTTGTTAAAAAAGGTACGTTATTTTAGTGAACATAATTAGAGCCATTGCAAAAAATGTCGTGAGGAAAGTTTTGAGTATGAATGTGGATGGGTATAAGTAGAGGAAGACCAAAGAAATGATGGATAGACTGTGTGAAGGCTGATATGGCAAGAAATGAGGTGTCTGATGAAATGACAAGTAATAGCGAAGTATGGAAGAAGAAGACATGCTGCGTCAACCCCAAATAAATTGGGTTAAGGGCAGAAGAATAATGATGAATTAGAACCACGGTAATATTATGCTAAACCAGGGTTTAACATAATATTCACAGGAAGTAAAAGATGTGGTGGCAGACTAACAGCCCGATGGGCACGACCTACAAAAGAACGCAAGGAGGATCTTGATGAGACATGCACAGACCAGCCCTCGTATTCACAACACTTCGATTCGATTTCGATTTCGGAAAGTCGTATTTCTACCTCGCTCGTTTTCGTAATGCCAAAAAAAGACAGAGAGGGATGCATGCACAAAAGAAAAGGAGGTGTACATACTCCGCCGTGGGGGGAACAATGCTGCCATTGAACATGACGATTATAACAAGAAGTACTCTTTGATTGTGTTATATTTTGTACGTTGTCAAATGAAACGAAAATGCCCTGTTTATAATCTGATTCAAATCGAGTGCTTCTTTAGGTTAATCTTTATTTTTTAAATTTACATAATTATCTATAACCAAACGTAGCATAATAATAAATCAGTACATGGCAGGACTATTGTTGCTAATAAGCCTGACATTGTGGTGATAGATCGATTAGAGCGTCGCGCAATGATTGTTGATATAACGGTCCCGCATGACGAGGACCTCGTGAAAGCAGAGAAAGATAAGCAATTCAAGTATCTAGCTCTGACTCGCGAGGTTGGCGACCTGTGGGACGTGAGTACAGCAGTCATTGTGCCGATAGTCGTGTCGGCCAATGGTTTAATAGCCACGAGCCTCGACCAATTTCTGAGGAGGTTCACGCTCGGCAGCTGGATCGAGGCCTTGATTCAGAAAGCAGTACTTCTGGACTCGGCGCGTATTGTTAGGAGGTTGCTCTGTCAAGAGCCCTGAGCACCGGTAGTTCGGTCCCTGTTCCCAGTGCCGGTGGGCTACAATTTTTTGTTATACAATTTTGTCAATAACAATATTTAAAAATATAACTTATATATTATAAGAAATAATAATAAAGGATAAAATATAATCAGTACATATTGAAAAGAAGAAAAGCATCAAAGAAGTCGTCCACATCGCTGTCAACAGGAATAGTGGCCCAGATTGAAAGCTGGCAGCATTGCCACGTTAGATGGCAATCGTGTACTTACTTTACTGTAAATACTCCAAAACTTCAGCGTCCAAGTACCTAAGTGTCAAACATATTCTTATCTAAAACAATAAATACTAATGTATTATGATTATTCTTGGACCACTTGCACACACCCACGGCCAGGCGCGGTCTTCGAGCGAAATGTCTCACTTAACGTAACTGGACACCCTCGGCCTTTATCGATCTCACTTGGCAATGTTCGGTGTGGGATTTAAATGTTATTTGTTGTGGTTTACTACAAGAAATGTGGAGAGAGATCAGGAGCAGGGAGCTTGGATTTTGTCCTTGAAGATCTGTTTTGGCTTTATAGAATTTTTTTCGAATTTTCCACAAAAAATATGCTAGCTTTCTTCTTAGGTTTAGTCATTTTAGGAAGTGTTACCCATAAATGCACTTTTCTGCTGACACATATAACACCCACACACTATTTCAAAGATGATATTCGAATATTTCACTTGAGTTAATTTCATAAAAATAATAAAGACCTTTGAGATTTTACAATAATTATATGTTTTTCCATATCAAATCTGGCGTAGTGTAGCCGATTTTTTTGCAAAAATAATATAGTTGCCAGCCAAAATGCAAGTCATTTTGGCTATTATTTTTGCATCTGAAAGTTTCTCTAATCTGCATTTGAAAGTGTTGAAACCAATATTAATAAAACCACTAGGTACATAATTACAATTACATAATTATGTATAATTTCATTCCCAACTACTCAGCTGCATGAAAACTGATATCTACACTGATATTATTAAAATTGATATGCAGCAAGAACATTTTTAGTACCTTGTTTTAATATAGCTCACACTCACAAGTCTGCACCCAATAAAAAAAAGAAAAAAAAAACAATGTACAAGATGTTATCAATGCATGGTTGCTCCCCATAATCTCAGGTTTTTATCAGCCAATGCTAACGTAAACACTACTACGGGTACTACGAGTAGACTGGTAGAAAATGCCCAAGGCTTAAGTCCGCCTTTGTACAGTTTTAACTTGTGCATAAAGTTTTAATAAATAAAACTAAATAAACACAAAAAAGGGCAGCTATGTAAATTGTAGTTTTATTTAACCAATTTGCATTGGTCAATTAAAAACAAGCAGTAAAAACAATTGCAATGCAAATACTTGCCTTATTAAGTCGACAGATAAACGGGAAACAAGACTAGCTCAAGTTATAAGCGGAAAGCGGATTCAGTTGAAGAAGAAAGCTGATTACCCAGTCATTTGTCATTGGAAACTACTTTCGATTCATAAGCTGACATTTGTAGGTGTCACGATTTATATCTAACCTAATAAATATATTATGTTTAAACAACAAACAAATTTGTATTCATTTAAACCTTGTTTAAACTAAACATTTTAAAATACAATGGTGTGTGTGAAATTAAATTAAATAAAAGTATGTTTTCTGTAATTAGGATATTACATCTACTTTAACACAAATGTCATGTAAAAAATTAACTAGATAGAGCCGAAATTTTCTATCTGACGTACTCTGGAATAGCAAACCAAACTTAGGTCAGAGTGTAACTTTTTGGTGACTAACTTTGACTTTAACACTCAAAATGATTCACAAAAAAGGCTACGAAAACAATGAAACATTTCATTTTGCCAAAATCTTTTTATTTGACGTATAAGTCGTTTCTACTTTTTTATTTATTAATTCAGGATTCCTCAAAAATCAAAGTATAAGGACATTAAAATTCAAGAAAAGTACTCAACAAGTTCACCCGCGTATATTTCAAAGCTTGCGCCGATTTAATGCGATTTGTTCAGTTTTAAAAGCGCCACTTTACAATCGCAATGCTGCAGTGACGTTTATTGCTTTGACTTTAAAACCAGCTACGAAGTGTACCTAGATCTATGCTCTCTTTGGACTCGGTACTTGACTGGCCAGAGAGCTTTCTTTGTCCTCTTAGCTTTGGTGGCAGAATCAGGTTTAATTTAGAAATTTAGCAACTAGTCATATTTTTATTCTTTTTTTCTACTTTCAGCGTTCTAACGCTGAACTCAGTGAATTGTTTGTCTAGTAATTGACAATGCATTATTTATTTAGTTATTAGACTCACTATATCCAGAGTTTCCCATTGGCCGGTAAGAATTATATAAATAGATGGTATAATTTAAGGAGATTCTAGAAAAATAAGTTGTAGCTATATCATCCCACTGCTGGCCAAAGGTTGCCCCGTGAACGTCCCAATTCTTTTAATTCAGGGCTAATGCTAATTAATGGCTAATCTTCTCTCCGTGCGGATTTCTCCGGCCAATTGTAGGTACCAAATCTATTTTTTCTTAATACCTCTAAACTCTACTCGCCTTACTAAACAGAGCACAGTACGCAATCACTAATCGTCATGGGTTGTACAAGCGGCTCCAACTAACGTCACTGCACTAACTTCTTTCTTAGCTTTTATTCAGATCCTATCTGCCTGTAATGGATTTGTCAACGACTGATTTATCTAGCGTATTTGCAAGTCGCGGAGGTGTTGCTCGTTTTTTGTTTTGGTTTATAATGTCTTGTTAGTGTTGAATGCCGGTTAACTTAGACTGTCATGTGGGCCATATGTTCTTGTTTTTCATCAAAATAATAACCCTAAAACAAAAGGTCAATTGCTGTATTTTTGAGCACATTTGCCTTTATTTTTGTCAATTTTTCGAAGTTGTTTGTCGCTAAGATTAGATAGCGACGACAATTATTGACCTTCTGTTTGTTATACACTGTTTTGTAAAAAAGTTTTGGTTTTGGTTCTGTGCCAGCGGCCCGAAGAAGAAGAGATGAAGATTGTAAATAAATTAACCACATGATCATAGCAATATAATAATGGTCAATAGATATTGTGGGCTTGACGCGTGTACTTCCGATTCATCAGCTCATGTTTAGTATTTATTTTATTTTATTGTTTAATTACAACAGAAGGTTAGTAATTGATTCACAAAATCGTGAAACAGTAATTACCCCTAAAGGCAGAAATAATTCACTACCCGTATAATAACTACACACACTTCCTCAATAAAACAACAGTATAACTTATTAAACTGCAATCGTAAGTATCGCGATTACCTAACTAAGATATCAGTGAGCTTACTGTCGTGAACGTGAAGGAGAATTTACTAACATTGCGAAACGGTCCGTTATCTTAGAACTTATCATAGACATTAATGGGTTTCGTGATGGTTTAGTGATGGGAACAGGCTGGGATTAATGGGGGAAAGATGGTTGCATTAATATTGTTCATAGTGGTCATGCTTCCAGTAGTAAATCGTTTGCCAAAATGAGAAGGAAATATTTTCACATCGTTTTGCTGATCCAGACTAAAATACTGGTGCAGTCTTAAAGATGGCAATCATCTTCTTAGCCCTTTGTCAAATATATTGGGATCGGCTCCCAGTCTAACCGGATACAGCTGAATACCGGTAGTATACATGGAGCGACTGCCTATCTGACCTCCACAGACCAGTTAGTACTTGGCTTTAGGGGTGTGAGGAACAGGGTGTAAAGTTCTTCATTCCCTATAGAAAAGTGAAGATCCTCCGATCAGACGGGTGTTGTGTCTCGTGGGCTATGCTATGTGCCCGACAGTTGTTGTCGGGTTTTTTCCATATAGTCTTAAGTCGCGGATAACTTAACTTGCGCGATTTAGGAATTGGATGTTAGTTCTTCATATTTTTCAAACATCGCGCTGTAGGACTTTTTGGTCCATGTTGATGTAGTACTTTTTGTAGTGCTGATACAAGGCAATATAATACCCCCTGGTAAGACTGGTTGTCAGACTATCGGGCCACTGACTACCGGTAACGACTGCCAAAGATCTACAGTTGGCAGCCGGGACCAACGGCTTAACGCCGTTCATGGAAACTGGCGAAATTAATGTGGGTGTACTATTAAGTGAGGTTATGTGTTATCTATACGTATACCAATATTATAAAGCTGAAAAGATTGTTTGGTTGAACGCGTTAACCTCAGGAACTACTGGTTCGAATTGAAAAATTATCTTAGGTTTGGATAGCCCATTTATCGAGGAAGGCTATAGGCTATATAACATCACGCTGCGACAAAAAGGAGCGGAGCATCAATCAAAAATGTTACGCGAAGTTGCGCGGTTTAGCTAGTGTATAGCTATGTATGTTGCACACATGCACCCGTGCGCAGGCGGGGCGCGTCGCTAGTGTAAAATAAAGGTATGCTAACTACTGTAATGATCTCTCTATGCAAAGAGAACAAACGACACATCTGCAGACTAACAAAGCACTGCCTTATTTCACAACTCAACTCGCATTAATTGTTATCATTTCCACTTCACCACTCTGTCGTACCTATACCGGCCTAATATCTGAAAAACATATCTTCACTTCATCACAACCAAAACAGGACATCCCAAAAACTGTACATCAAGCAGAGATACGACGAAGCGTCACGGTATATGGTTCAAGTTTCGAACAAAGCCTATGCTTCCACATTTATTGTGTGGAATTCACTGCCAGCTTCTCTGTTCCATGATCATTATAATCTGGATCTATTCAAGATTCGAGTGAATCAGTTTCTGCTAGGCAAGTTGCTCCACCCTAGGCCGCATCATCGCTTCACATCAGGCGAGTTGCGGCCAAACGCAAGCCTATTTAGTATTAAAAAAAAACATCAAGTTGCCACTTAAACAGGAGATTATCTAAATCGAAATTGAACCTCAATAGCCGCCCATCACTACTAGTAATTCAATCAAAACAAATATCCCTGTATTTACGACTAGAACCGTTCGAACAATACGACTTAAAGTGCGTCGTAACTTAACAATCGACTTAATTCGATAACACCGTAACCGGATTAGGGCGTAACAGCCTTATTGTAATGTGCGGTGATAGTTTTCCATTTATCTGTACGAATATCTACTAATGTATGGAATAGTATGTGTTTTGAATACCACACTAAAATACTAAAAGAGTGATGGATGGAGAGGGAGAGGAGGGCCAAAGAAAAGATGGATGGACAGTGTGAAACAGGAAGGAGTAAATGATGCCGTGACGTCTGGCAGAGGAGAGTGGAAGAAGAAAGCGTGTTGCGCCGACCCCAAATGGAATGGGACAAGGGCAGGTAGATGATGAAAGAAAGAAAGAAAAGAAAGAAAAAACGTTTATTGGCACACGCCACAAGTACACAATACAAAATATAAAAAAAAGCAAATAAGTATAAAATAAAATTTAAAACTAACCAAGAAATATGAATATGATGTTTCTTGTATACCAGTAGATGGAACGCTGTAGCTTGTATTATAAGGTATAATCTTCCTGCTAACTTATTCAGTTCAGAGGCTACAGCACGAGTGAGCGGTGTAAACGTAATGTAAATACGTCGATTTCAAATTAATAATACTCGTTTCACTTACAATATTTTCGCAATTTTAAGAATTTGTTCATATCGATGGATGTTACTGATTGTGCTTGTCGCAAACAAGTCAACTAAAATGCTATAGCATAATTATTGTACTTTCGATTCATAAATCGACATATTTACGTAATGTTTACTCGTTTTAGGGCCTCAGCCATATCCTCGTTCACGCATTCCTATTTGATACTTCAGAGCAAACCCCCTTCTCTGACATGTAGTGTCCAGACATGATTAATTCCTAAAAGAAGCCTTTAAACAAATCGTTTGTGAGCTTCTTCTTCTTCTTCTTGTCTTTCTTGTGCTACTTTCAGATCACTTGTTTTTTAATCGACTTCAAAAAAAGAAGGAGGTTCTCAATTCGGTTGTATTTTTTTTTGTGTTTGTTACCTCATATCTTTGACAGGGACTGGGACGCCTACTACGCGGCCAAATCATGCTACAAAAAATGCATCCGATTCAGGAGCACTAATGGGTGGCGCAAATACTGTGGCAACATTGAAACTTGCCAACAAGCAAATAGGGTAAGGAAAATACTGGCACAGAAGAACACGACTGGGCCTGCTGTTCTCCGTAAACCTGACAATACGCTCACCACATCACCAGAAGAGGCGATGCGCGTCCTTATTGAAACTCACTTCCCAGGATGCGCCTTCGCACAGGTAATTGATTGGAACGAGACAGTTCAAACACCAACAGCAAACGACTGGAGTTACGCACACAAAGTGATAACACTGGAGAAAGTCCAGTGGGCGATCCAGTGCTTCCATCCTTTTAAGGCAGCCGGTCCGGACGGGGTCTTCCCTGCCTTACTGCAGTGGGGAGGGACCTCTGTCGCCAGTAGGCTGGTTCCCTTAATGAGAGCGTGCCTGGCCTTTCGCTACGTTCCAAAAGGATGGAGGGAAGTGAAAGTTATATTCATCCCGAAGCCAGGTAAGAGTGACTATACGAACGCCAAATCCCACCGACCAATCAGCCTGACCTCCTTTCTCCTAAAAACCATGGAGAAAATCTTCGAGAGAGAGCTGAGAGACGGCGTTTTAAAAACTATACCACTTCACGACAACCAACATGCGTACAGCTCGGGTAAGTCCACAGAATCCGCTCTCCACCTAGTGGTCAGCCGGATAGAAGATGCGATACATCAGAAGGGTACCTGCCTGGGCACCTTCATAGACATCGAAGGAGCCTTCGATAGAACAAACTTCTCCAGTATCAACACCGCGCTCTCCCGACACGGGGTAGAACAGGTACTAATAGACTGGATAACTAACATGCTAAGTAAACGGGCGGTTCGCCTTACAGACGACCAGCAGATGGCCCTGATAGCTCGAGGCTGTCCCCAAGGAGGTGTGCTATCCCCTCTCCTATGGAACTTGGTGATAAACGATCTTATCACTAAACTCAACGCGCAACACTATTACACAATCGGGTACGCAGACGACCTCGCTATCCTCATTTCGGGGAAAGTGACAGGGACAATCTGCAACCTCACTCAACAGGCGCTACGAATTGTAGAACGGTGGTGCAGGGACTTTGACCTTTCAGTGAACCCCACAAAAACTGAACTGGTCATGTTTACCCAAAAACGCACACTAGACCATTATCGCCTACCTAAACTTTTCGATACAGAGCTCCAATTAACCAATGAAGTCAAATATCTGGGTGTCATCTTGGACAGTAAGTTAAACTGGAGTAGCCACCTAGACAACAAACTCAACAGGGCCTGCATCACCTTTTGGCAGTGCAGGAGGATGATAGGTAAGAAGTGGGGCCTATCCCCCAAAATTATACTATGGTTATACTGCGCGGTGATCCGGCCCATGATCACCTACGGGGCGGTGGTCTGGTGGCCCCGCACTAAACTGATCACAGCCTCAAACAAACTGCAACGCATGCAAAGGCTTGCCTGCATGGCGACTACAGGCTGCATGAGGACTACTCCGACCGCTGCCCTAGAAGCCATGTTGGGACTTCCACCGCTCCATTTGTTCATACAACAGGAGGCGACGGTGACGGCAGTACGCCTTAAAACACTTCAACTCTGGGGTAAGAAAGAAACACAACATACTGCGTTACTGGAGGGATTCTACAACGAGTTCCCCCTGGCGAAAGCCATTAATGATCGGGTACCCAAACAGTTCGTATTCGACAAGAAATACAAAATCCAGCTCCATGAGGATCACCGCTGCGAGGGGCTAACCCCCGCAGAACTACGGATCTTCACGGACGGATCCAAAACAGGTAGTGGTACTGGAGCTGGAGTCTTCTCAGAGGACCTCAATATCCACATAGCCACACCACTGGGGGTCCACAACACTGTATTCCAGGCAGAATGCATGGGCATTTCCCTGGCCGCATCAGCCATCCTAGCCAGGGATGTCAAGGACCACTCAATTCGTATACTCTCAGACAGCATGGCTGTGCTGCTTGCACTAAACAACCACACAGTTAACTCTGGGTTAATACACGAGTGTCACCAGCGCCTGAACCAGGTTGGTAATCTCAACAACATAATCATCCAATGGATCAAAGGACACAGCGACTCCCGAGGCAATGACGCCGCGGATGAGCTTGCTAGAAGGGGATCGAGCATGGCAGTAGTGGGACCTGAACCCATCGTGCCTCTCCCTTTCGGGTTTCTACGCACACTGGTAAGGAAACGCACTAGTGAACAGCACCACAAACTGTGGCTGGACCATGGTGAGTGCAGGCAGGCCAAGGAAGCCCTTCCTACCATTGACGGCCGCTTCACCAAACAGGCGCTTCGGCTGTCAAAACTACAGCTGCGCACGGTTACAGCCGCTGTCACTGGACACGGCTCTTTTAATAAACACCTCTTTGTCATAGGAGCCACAGATAGCCCACTGTGTCGAGCCTGCATGGGGGAAGACGAAACAGCAGCCCACGTGCTTCTGCATTGCCCAGGGGTTGCCTCATACAGGGCAAAGTACTTCGGTAACCCAGGTACTCTCCGCGAGATAGCCAGCAACATCAAGGCTTTGTTGGCCTTTCTCGGGGAACTAGGGTGGATCGAATAAAGTTCCCACCCGTACGCAAAATACGCGCGTTGGTCGTGGAGTTGCGGACACCGGCCCGCTATACAATACAATACAATACAATACCTCATATCTTCGTCATTTATGAACCGATTTGAAAAATTCTTCTTATCTCTGAATGGATACACTTCCCGATTGGTCCTATAGAAATTTCATCAAAATTGGTTCAGCAGTTTGGTTTTTAAATCAAAATAGCTGGAAAAAATATGTCTTCCAAGTAAAAGAAATTGCGAAATTGATACTTGACAAGGAGTTGTGTGTGATGCGATAACTAAAAAGGGTGAAATAAAAACGTTTTTGCAAAAAAAATACCGACTTTCAAAAAAAAAGTGGAAATAGTCACCGACTTCCGAAAGTAAAATTATTTTCCACTTTTTTGTGTTGTTTTTGGAAGTCGGTTATTTTTTTGTTTTATTTGATGAAATAAGAGAAAGCAAAGAAAACCTAGGATATGAAAACTGTAGAAAAGATCATGTTCTGTGATTATAACGTTTCATGGCGATTGTTAAACGATTGTGTCTGTTTCACAGGCGGACGGGAAAGTGTGAACATTATGACTAGGTAAACTATTTATTTATATACATTTAGTTATTATAGGTATGTATAAAGTTGAGCTTTGCCAATCCTGAGTATGTTGCAAAGCTTTTGAGGTTTATTGTTACGATTGAGATAATTCTTACTTAACATACAACATTGTCACAGTGGTTTAATTCCACACCCAATCAGTTGTTGTTAGCTTTGAGCAGGTCTTACTGTGTTACAAATATGTCCCTTACTTTTCACAAACATTTTGTTTCAAAATACGCACGCAATAGGCATATTTTAAGGTTAATCTAATGCTTGGGAATACATGAAAATAATGTGTACCTACCTACATGTTTCTATTTATAACTTATATTGCAATTTTCTTAAGGATCTCTAATTTTTTTTTAAATAAATCATAGTCATAGTATGAAGTAAGTGTGTGTATGTAGTAGTATAGTATGTTACTTTATCATAATTTAGCTTTCTATTGGTGAAAAAATGGTCAAAATCGGTCCAGTAGTTTCGGAGCCTATTCGGTACAAAAAAACAAACAAAAAAATCTTCCCTCTTTATAATATTAGTTTAGATTCTGAATGGAAAAGTTACTTGAAGTGAATATTATTGGATTATAAACCATCGATTTAGAAATTAAATCGATGACTGCCTTGTGGGTCTAAAGGTCGCAAGTGCGACTGCTGAGCATGAGGTGTCTGGGTTCAATTCCCGGGTCGAGCAAATTGTTATTGGATTTTCCATCAAGAACTTCTCAATAGCAGTCACGGAGTCATAATATCTGCTCGGTTGATGGCAATAGGCTAGTCCCCTAGTCCCCTATTATATGAGACGTAAACATAACTGGCGAAATGTGGGTGTACTATAAGTACACATCTGCTTTACTCTTCAGGCATTATAGGCGTGATGTTATGTTATGAATTAGAAATTACAACACTACCTTAGTCTTTCATCAGTG
This sequence comes from Standfussiana lucernea, assembly GCA_964057025.1. Lineage (NCBI taxonomy): Eukaryota > Metazoa > Arthropoda > Insecta > Lepidoptera > Noctuidae > Standfussiana > Standfussiana lucernea. The sequence continues at coordinate 1,772,167 of OZ059789.1, forward strand.
TTTATTTTAGAATTTCTTCGAGAAACCCAAACACCAGACCTAATACCTTACCGACTGCAATCAGACCAACATTTCCTAACAACATTATACAATCAATGAACGAACGCGTATTTCATATCAACAATCCATTTGCAACAGCAGCAACCTGTCTCACAATCCATCATTAACCATTACCGTTATCAACGTTGCTTTGTCTCTTATATTATATTATTCAAACCAAGGCTGAATTCCAGCCAACAGTTACATTTATAACAAGTAAACTGTCAGTTTAAACTGACCATAACCACAGGAGATATACATACACCTAAGTATTAACACCCAGTATTTCAACTGCTAAAAATTTCCCACCTGGACACAAGTAGCCATGGGTGAGCTGGAATTCTATAAATAGACTCCGGACCCAGGTTGGCCGAAGCATGGAAAACCTGTTCAGGTTGAGATTCAAAGATGAATTTGCCCTGGAGTGTGTATGTGTTGTTGACCCACAAACATTGGTGCACTTAATATCGCAGCTTGCCTGTACTGTTGTTTGCATGCTACAGAAGTTGATGGATGCTACTAAAGGTGCGAAATTTAATTACAATTTCGACTCAACGTTTTATGTGTACGTAACAAAAAAAAAAAAACAGTTTTATCCCGCGTCTGAGAATTTTTGTTTGTCATTAAGGGCCTAGTTGGTTTACTGCTACAAATCTTAATACTGTGGTATAAACTACCCATAACTGGCTCAGGTACATTATCAAAGAAAATGTAACGCCGCGACCGAATTCTCGCTACCGATGCAATAAAAGATAAATGGTTAATCAATTTGGAATAACATTAGTAAGGTATTCGTGTTTTGTATTTATCGAGCTTAAGATGTAGTTTCGTGTTTTAACATCGGTTTTCTCTTAGACAAGGAGTGTTGTGCAAACGTAAGTGTAAGGAGTGTACTAAACAACACTGCTGGTGGTGTTGTAATTTGAATTAAGTTTTAGAATTAATTTGCCATCCAACGTGGCAATGCTGCCAGCCTTCTGGGCACTTTACCTGTTGACAGCGATGTGGACGATTATTTGGACGCCCTTTAAGGTAATTATTTTCTTCTTTTTATAATGTACGTATTTTTATTCTTATTTTAAAGTTTTAGGTAAAAACTTTAGCAAGAAGTGAAACTTTATAATGTTGTTCGTACGGCTATGCTTTGTGATTTTTATAAGATAGATACAATAAAATAATTATATTGTAAAAAGTTTGTTAAGCTGTATTAATTTTATGAACAGTTATAAAAAAGATCACCGTAGCTAGGAAGGTGGAACCAATTTTATAAATCTGTAGATTACTTAGTATGAATCTTATAGGTCGACGGAAAATTGATAATATTATTACAAACATAAACAGCTAAAGTTATTAACCAAACAAGCTACGATTAACATAAAGGTTTACATCAATACGATTGATAAAGTAAAATACATTTCGCAAATAAATGGTGTAAATACATATTTAACGAAGCCGAGAGCCACTTGTTCTTCCCGTCATTGTGATGATTTGTTTAATACGGACCTTATATGGGAAACTTCTAGTTACGGAGATATTGGAGGTCAAAGTTCTAACTTTTTCACAAGTTTTTTTTTAATACCATTTTTGATGCAAGGTATTGCTTTTTTTTGTTTTCAATACCTCCTTGATTCCTGTACTATTCAATGCTCCCATCAGCACAATGTTTTGAGTGCGTTACATTGATTTTTACCGTGAAACGTGATCTTTTACCCAAAAAAAAAAAGATTTTTTTTTCAGCAATAATTTTTGTACCTTCGGACGGCCTTGACGGAGATTTCCTCCGTCAGGCGTCCAGTGAGTGACGATCTTTGCCCACCTCTCCGGGTGCATTCGCGCTACGTGGCGTGACGATCTCGTCTTGTTTGCGTTGCGAACATGGCCATTAAACCAAATAGAGCGGTTTGGAAGGAGAAAGGGTAGGATTTTGCCCAGCAGAGGGAAGCTAACAAAAAAAAAGTACAGAATGCTTGGTTCACGGCTTCGTGAAGGGTCCGTTTACACCTTTTATAACAACTTAGACGGAAACATTCGCCAAATCTAAGGCCGTGTGAATTTCAACCTGCAGGCAAAGTAGACTAATCATAAAATTACTAACAAAGATAATGGCACTGATAGAATTTTAGTACAAGGACACGCTACCGATCAGAAAGGCATTGGTCGCAGTTATGTTGTAGCAAAGACATAACATTAGTTTATTATTATCTGCCGCACTACCGTAAATAATAACTTTAAATGTTGTTTGAATATTTATTTGTCATTCGTGTCTCGGATAGAAAAGCAAATTCGTAAAACGTGGAAAATAAGATCTGGTAATTTTATTATAATGCTGTGGGCCCGCATATCACAAGACTGGAGTCCTAAGACAGCAAGACGGGGTCGCGGCAAATCGAAGAGGAGATAGCGGGACGCCTTGGATGGCTGTCCTTTGTCCACGAGTGCGACGGATCAGGCTAACAAAAAAAAACTTTATTATTAAAATGTAAATGTCGTAGTAAGCATGATTTCATAACTTCTAGAAGCGTCAGAGGGCTCAAGATGATATTCTATCAGCGATAAGGGATGGTGGAAAACTCAATGGATTGGATTGGTATAAGCTACCACAAGTTTTATGCCAATCCTGTTGGGAGGGGTGATAGAAATAGGAAGCGCTTTGAAAGCGATTACCACTAGGCATTTAGCACGGTAGAAAATTACTATTAGATTATTTTAAGTTGAAATTCATATCCGCAAAATTTGACTCTCTTCGGAAAGCAATGTTGGTAAACAAGACATCACTGCACACTTTGAAGTAGCTTCCGACGTAAATGTAGTCCATTGGCTGCATTACAACCGGAACCAATACTAAAGGTTCCAACTTAATCAAGATCAAATTCCGCGCACTAGGCTACAGCCAGATAAACTTTGAGTAATTTATATCTAGCTACGACTCTAATCTTTTCAAATTCATTCACAAAGTTATCAACAGTCGTTTCCACTTTATTATTTCAGGGTTGCTACAAAATTGTACCATTAATATGTGGATATCCGTTAGGGAGAACCTGCTCGACTTAGCACAAATTGTGCTGAGTTGACAAGAACACCATTCTGCTATGGTTGATGTATTTTACATAGAGCGACTTCCTATCAGATCTCTATAACAAATTTAGTTCTTGGTTATACAATACCCCTTGGTAAGACTGGTTGTCAGACTTTCAGGCGACTGACTACCGATGACGACTGTGTCAAAGATCTACAAATGACAGCCGGGACCAAAGGTTTAACGTGCTTTTCGAAGCACGGAGGAAACTCGGTCTGTAATGGATTGTTGGCCCTGGCAACTTAACCTTTTGAGCCTGTGCTACTGTTATTAAAAAAAAAAAAGAAAAACGTAATTTTGAACTGGAATGTATTTAATTATTATTTTTTTCTTATTTAAGGGACTAACCAAGTTCCGAACTAGATGTTGCATGCCTAGTGCAGAATATGGTGACACTAACAATTTTCCTCTTTTTCAAAAATCCACCTGTATTACTTACCCATATTTGCAATAAATGAATTTGATATTGATATTTGATTATTATTTAGCCACGAGCTCCTCAAAAGAGTGTTACATCCCTAAGTCACTCCATTTCTCCAATTGAGTTGTCACTTCGACTTCCCTAGTCGTTACATAAGGTGCCACCTACATAGCATCAGATATCGTAAGTAAGCCACTTAGCCGAGATTACAACTGAAGTGAATTAATCTCGCCGTGACAAAACAGGATGCTGGGCCTTATCTGAAGCTGTAGCGATGGAGGTATTGAAGGGAGCGGGTTTAAAAGGTGTCGAAGTAGAAAAGTAGATAAAGTTTTGCTATTGAAAGTATTACGAAGGCTTTTGAAGATGTTTCTACAGTAATGGGTATATTAAAATAATTGCTTATACAATATTGGTGGCAAAATATAGAAATTATATTGACGAGACGAGTGTCGTGTTATTAATAATGCTCTTTTATAATAGAAATCTCCGAATTCCGTCACTTAAAGCAGAAGTTTGTGGTTAAACTACATAAAAAAGTACTTACGTTCACTACTCTGAGATCACGCCTTATAGAGAAGTATGGATGAAAAAGACTTGTAGCACCATTAAGATGACGGCAGGAGAATGATTGTGATAACATTTATCCATTGCTATGTGACCTTCATCATAATAAAACAAGAGTTAAATATAATAATTGAACTATAGACATAAGCATAAACCATTATGAAAATAATATAATATGGAATACAGTAATTCTTGTATAAATATGAATACACAAATAATACATCTACATAATCTAATATAAATAAAAATATAATTAAAATATATAATTAATCTAATATAATATACTTATAATTACACTAACATAATAATATATACATATAATTATATACCCAACGAAATACCTAATAATATAATAATATTGATTTGATTAAATTGCTATTCAGCCCTCTTCCTCTCTCCTAATTTTTGCGTGCCCGACAGGGTCCATATTGATCTTTAATTTGTTTATACCATCTCTGTAACATATGGAATGCAATAAAAAATTGAGTATTGAGCATTACATACCGATAATGAATAAGATCTACAAATCCAGCTATCCAAACCAATATAACAGCCAAAATAATACCATTAAATTTCGAACTCATCTGACAGCAACAGGAAATGTTACCAACGTACATACAACCAATACCAACAAAATGTACAGCCGATACAATTATTTTATCGATACTAAACCGATTTCAAATTACTCGGAGGCGATTTAATAGTCAGTATACACTAATTCAATTAATTTCGATGTTTAAATTCCGTATCGTTTTAATTATCGCTTGCGTCGACAGGGCCGTTAGCATGAACGAGGTCCAACTGCTAAATGAATTGAGGTTTTTTTTTTAATGTTGTTTGTAATTTCAATTTCGATTGTTATAAAGAATTTTCAGGGAATAACCTGGAATATTTTCAAATTAGGCCAGGTCTGTTACGCCACGACACATGGAGGTGTCAGGGCGCCATAGAAATTGTACTCATTAAGTACAAATTATTGGTAAGAATACGGAAATAATACTGAGAGTAAGATTTACTAATCATATCCATGCAGACATTTCACCATAAAACTCAGAAAGGAAACGAACGTTTATTACATCCTTAATGACGCCGCAAACATCAAAACATTATAATCCATCATATCATACATTTTTTATTGCCCCATATAATTCATACTACAATTACGCATTATAATTTACGTGTTCTACCTTAAAAGTCGTTTACGCCCGGTGGTTTACGCCGCTATGGTAATAATATCGTAATGACTGCAATTAAAGAGCTTAAATCGAGACCAGTGTCTAGTTACCGTATGACAGCAAAATAAAGCTGTTCAGAAAGTTAACTCGTCATGTCTGGCTACAAATGTCTTCTAGTAAAGACGAGGCTCCTCATAAAGTACTGCAATGATGTACAACGAGAAAATGGCACAAACCGATCATGGCATTCGAAAACGAAATTTTAAAGAGATAGCAGACTCTAAAACAGAGTATCACACACTGAAAAATGGCGCAAAAGAAGATGGTAAGCTCGCTTTGCTGTTTAATACTTTACACCATGAGTTAGATAGTAGGCTGGTCTCCTTTCTGTTTTGCGTCACGTCATGTGGGCAAAGACGTCCTTTGTTTCTCCTTCCAAATCTCTCTGTCCTGTGCTATTTCAGGCCATGTATGGCCATGTATGTTGTACTGTCGCTTTGTCTGTAAATGTTGCGCTTGTTCGTAAACATGGTCTTGAGTATAGGGCTCGCAAGTTTCAAGGTATGATTTTATAGACGTAAGAAACTACGTTAAAGTAGTGCGCTGGATCTTGGCTAGGTCATGGTAGCATGTTCCTATTGTGTACATCATGTATCAAGATACTGGTCAATTTGGCGCTGTGATTATTTATATTTGTAAGTGCTTGATATACAGTTCTACCCCCGAACAGAATCTTTATTGCATTCTATGCAGAGAACCTTCTGAATCAAGATTTACTGTTCTATTACGAGCATTGCAAGTGGATATTACAAGTAATTTGTTTTGGCGCCACTCGATATAATTGTCTCAACATTAATGTATGCTGTTAATCTATACGTGTCGATTTTACTTTACCGCCCTATGTAGAGAGATTGATTATGACACGTAACTAAGTGACATAAAGATTTATGCTGGCGGTTTTGACAGAGTTGCAAATTATAAGCAGTTAGAAACAAGAATGTTGAAGTATTAGGATGATAAGACTTAAGATATGCCGACAGAATTTATGATGGAAATAGATACGGTAGTAATATTTAACTTCGTAATCATAAGGACATGGTGTTGAAAGTTGCAGATATTTTTGACGGCTGTGTAAAATACCTGTTTGTTGTTGTTTTCAATAACTTTATCATCATTTTTGGTGTCACTATTTATTTCCTTTATTGTTTGCATATATTAAGCTTTGACCGTTATAGCGTCATCATTCGAGTCGATGACTGATCAGAAAACTATTAGATGTTTACTGCTACATCGTTAAATCCATCACGACCTCGTTTTATTCCACTGCCAAGTTCATTTTCCATAGTCTTCTATTTCGATGAAAAATTCTTCATCACGATTGCCATCTCTTTGTCCATTTAATTGTAGTTTTTATTTTGTTCCATTTCAAAGTCCTTGTCGCCCCTTTCACCATCTTCTTCATCGTTCTTTCATAGCTGACCACTGAAAATCAGTGTTGTGCTGTGGGCCACCCCATAGGACAACATCATGCTGAGTGATAACCTGCTTGTAGCTGTTTTTTTTTCTGTGCTGTTATACTTATAAATACTTGTTATGCGTTGTATGTTTAACGTTTATTAATTTTTTGTCATTTAGTATGCACGTCATGGTCCTGCAACAATTTTTTTTCTTTCTTTATATTTACAGCATCATTATCAGCTTTATGTGAAACTGCTCACAGACACCAGTTCAAAAATCACCAAATCAATACATTCTCACTGTATACTTTACAATGTCGGAACATGGCAGTAAATTGTCCAATCGCTCTGGCTACACGATGTGTATTTTCTATACGCTATTCAATATTCGTGCGGCATAATGAGGTACAGGTAAGAGGCGGGGTCCGATGTATTCAATTTAGTCGATGGTTAGAGGCACTTGCGGCTGTGGTTTGCAGGCTTTTTCATATATTTTTTAACTTCCATAAAGGTGTTTTTGCAGTGAAATTGCCAGGGTTGAAAAGAACAGGACCACCGTATGAGTTAAAACAATTTTAGCAAACGAATAAATAGAGAACAGAAAGCTCTTTCTGACAGGCTCATTCTGATTATGCGTAGATGTGGTCATTCCCTAAGTGTCTTCTTAGGGAGATAAACTGTTTCATTTCAAAATTAAAAAAAAAAAAACTTTACTTTCAGAAATCGGTGACTATTGTTTGTTTCATTGACTTTTTTGCCACCGACTTCCGAAGTCGGTTATATTTTTGCAAAAAAGTTTTTATTTTACCCTTTTTAGCTATCGTATCACGCACAAAGCCTTGTCAACTATCAATTACACAAATTCTTTTACTTGGCTAACATATTTTTACCAAATATTTTTATTTAAAAACCAAACTACTAAACCGATTTTGATAAAATTTCTATGGACCCATCGGGAAGTATATATAAGAAGAATTTTTCAAATCGGTTCATAAATGACGAAGATATGAGGTAACAAACACAAAAAAAAAACAATACAACCGAATTGAGAACCTCCTCCTTTTTTGAAGTCGGTTAAAAAGAAACAATTCACTACCTTACCAGGGTCGTTTTAAGGCTTCATCGTGTCACACTACTTGGCAAAGACCTCCCCTTTCACCTTCCATACATCTCTATCCGATCTCTATATGATCAGATCACTGCTTAAATCGTTATACAATTCAAATAACTGCAAGTTTATAGATTGTGTTCGAGAGCATTTAAGTGGAAGTACAGCCAGAGCAGAGAGGAACATAACAGAACGCACTTCGACATATTCACAGGGCACGCCTTCCAACATAGGATGGACAAACAAAACGGTAATGTTGATGCCAAACCATAACTCAGCAAAGGCATAGCTTACTCAGTAAAGTACCTCATGAGTACCTTATATTATCACCAATGTTTCATTAATTATTATGAGAAGGACAGGAGAATGAAGAATATCTACGACTGGATCACAAGTGCTGCTGAGCTGTCGGACCTGACAGGGAGAAATATTCGAAGTTGATGAAGGAGTTGAGGTTCGTTAGCCTTCAGGAACTGGACAGGCCTCTAAATAAAAGAAGAAGAATGCATTTTTACCGTTTAGAAAACTACCAACAGTATTAAAGACCAGCGCATAGTCTTCGTCTGGTCTAATAACATTTACAGAAAGCAAAAATAGTTTTATTTAGATTGCCCAAGTCCATATTTCTGAACCAACCACTATAAATTCTATAGTTTCTGAGAACACGCACAGTAGCGTAAAAACCCATAAAGCATAACACAGAACGCATTTACCATTCATACACATTTAAAAACGACATTCGATTTCTGAAGCACTTAAAAATTCAGAACTTGGAACCCCACAATAGGTTCTGTTAAGAAAAACCACGGCTAACCAAAGGCTACTGTGGAGGCGTGAATTTTTTATGGCATGGGGTGCCATGCCCCTTAGAAAAACACCACCTTGCTAGGGAAAAGACTAATAAACGACGGACGCTATCGTTATACCTGGATCGAGGAAATTATGATGTGGCATCGGATGGTAGTTCTACGGATAAACTAATAGCTAAACGCTATTTGAAGGATACAAAACTTCTTTAGACTGTTTCACAAGTCACATCAGATACAGCAGCCATAACACAGGCCTATGCATCAATAGCTCTTCATGAGCCTAAGACGGACTGTTTAGAAAAATAAAATGATACAAAAATGTGTACAAAGCCAAATAATAGAAAAAAGTTGAGGCAAATCAAAAATTGCCATGTGAATAGTGTGCTACAATAATTACCTTAACAAAAGAAACCCACGTCTTCTCCACCACATCCTACCTCCGGAACACAACACAAGAAACATCTGTTCGTTCTCAGGGGTCCTACGCGCAAACGAAATGTTAAAACCTGCAACGGCAAGCCAGGAAACAGCCCGAGGCCTTTAATTTGTACGGAACACCATACAATATTTATGGAAATATCGATGTCTTTGTTTAGACATTCTGTGGGTTTTATGATAAAAAGTGGCAAAGAATGTCCACTTTGTTCGAGAGTATTTCGCAAGGATGACAAAGCGTATGCATTCTCTTACTGCAGACGGTTAAAAATCAATTTTGGGTTTGGCGTCAGTTACCATCCATCTTATCTGCACAGCGTTTATTGACCACACCTGGTTCCCTAATAGCAGTTTTGTCTTTTCTTGTATTATTGCAATGTTTACTTTAACACGGAAACAACAGACAGTTTTCCTGTCATGATTTCAGCCTTCTGCGTTTCACTCCTCTGTGGTTTTACGAGGGAAATATTGACAAACTTTTATTGGTTAGTATTGATGATGTTTTTTATAGGTTCGGAGGGTAAAGAATGCCTTAGGCTTAGCAGTGTACTTGTTGAAATTGAGTTTACAACATAGATAAGTAACGTTTGAGGGATCGGGGTTGGTGTGATGTTAAGCGAAAGGGTCACCAATTTGTTGTTGATGAACCACTTACATAATCTTTGCATGTTAGCAGTATTTAGCATTTACCTGCCGATCGACCCCAGTAGCTGTTATTATTTTAGCCACGAGCTCCTCCTTTTATTTCCTTCTCAAGCATCATAGTTCAGGCTTGTCTTGCCCCCTTCTTGTCTTTAACCTAAGTGCAATATTATGCGTCATTCTTAAACTATAATTGAAATTATAATTATAGCATCACATCAATCTATTTCAAAATGAATTCCAAACTAAACCTGATTAAACTTTGTCACTATTCTATTCAATCATGTCAAGATTTCTTGCCAAGTAAGTGCCCTTTTAGAAATATCCATAAACTTCTTATAAACATTATTGGCGACCTTTTCCACCTAATCATCAATACTTTAAATTGTTGCTAGCAATACATCAATATAATTCACCACAATATCATCTTCCAACGGTGATGCAAAAAACAAATGGCCATCGTATCCAGACCCTACTGCTATGCAATCTTCAACCTTGTTTCTTTCACTTTAGGTTTATTAGAAGTTTCTGCTTATAGGTGTGGTTTTATGGACCCGACATGGGGTAAGGTGAGCCATCATCAATCATACTGCTTGACACTTCAATACAGTGAACAAATACTTGGAGTAACTGGTTCCAGTAAGAAATAGGTATAATCCTATCAGATTAGTAAGCATGTAATTTATCGTATGTCCCCTGATGTTCTAGTGTTGAAAGTGTTGGTGTATTTCTGGTTTATGATGGAGTAATAGAAAGATTTGTAAAAATAAATGTTCTATGTAACAACTAAGCAAGGTCATGTTTAAGTCTTTCAGATTCTTTTTGATCTATCCTTTATTTTAAGAGCTTGTTTCATAATTATACATAGTTCGGTTGTACAGAAAAATGAAAATTAATTTGTTTACTGACAAATAAAATATAAACGACAAAGAAAACATCGTGAGGAAACCAGCATACCTGACAGATATTTCTCGACGGTATGTAAAGCCAAGTCAGAGGCCCATGGGCGGCATAAAAACTCTGACACTAGGTTAGGCACTAACCACACGATAAAGAAGAAGAACGACAAAGAAATATTCACTAAAGCAGCGAAACAACTGGTGGCTATTTGTGACGATAAGAGTCATAATTGAGTCATAATTTTTCAGGATGCGGAAAAACATTTTCAGAAACTTGAAATCAATGTTATAACGAAAATATTATGTTATTTGCTTATTTTTTACCGTTTTAATTATAAGTTACAGGACTTTTGAATCACTCCACCAAATTGCAAAAAAACTTTGTTTGGATTTTTTTTAATTATACCATACTAGATGTCGCTCGCGACTTCGTTGCGTGGAAATTTTGACGTAAGTGTGAGAAAAAAAGATCTTATGTCCTTTCCTAAGTTATAATCGATTTGTTTGTCAAATTTCATTACGATCCAATAAGCCGTTTGGTCGTGAAAAGGTAACAAACAAACAAACAGAGTAACTTTTACATTTATAATAATAGCATGGATATGCCATAAATTAGAATTAGGTCTACGATTTTATTTTCGAAGTGATACCTCATATCACTACAACGGGCTACTATTAGGCACCTACTGAATCTCCATATACAGTGATTCAGTGCCAATGACTCTTCACATATAACCCAAGCTAGGCCATACTGAGCAACCGTTTAAAAATTCTAGCAAGGCATGCTTATCAGCAAAGCATTAACCTACTTTCTTCGCTTGACGTACAGCTTATGGACTGATAGGTAGATAAGCGTTTGATACGCAACTATACGGCTTCCTAATCCATCTTTTAATATTAACTAGTCTTTGGTAAGTGACGACGTTTAGCTAAAGTATTTGGGCTTGTGTGTCAAATTGTACACGATTACTATAAGCAGATTCCAATAGGATTTGACTAAGTCAAATTGTAAGTGACACGATAATGGATAATAAGGATGTGCCCAATACTTAAACTGGAGTTTTAAGTATTCGGCATTCTGATGAGCAGGAGGTCAGCAGAAGTCGGTTATAAAGTCAAAAATAATTGTGTTGATTGACAATAGCTCCCTCTGACTAAACCCTGTTATAAGTCTTTATAGAAATACCAAAAGTCTTTGAAAGTGATTGCTTGTTTTGTTGCACTTGATACAACTGAAATAGTTTTACCATAGCTCATTGCTGTTACTTTTAAGTATACTCTAAACATCCGGCGCTTACTTTAATACCCCTTTGTAACACCAGTGTCTTTATAAGAGCAACTGAAATTGCAGTACATCTAAGCTCTGAACCACCCTAAAAAGTCATCGAGTCGCCGAATAGCTAAGATGGCATTTCATCATCGTCAGAACAGACGAATGAATCATTTTATTCCCGAATTGAGCTTTGAGGTTTTGAATCTTAAAGAAAATTGTGATAATAACAATGATCATGTTATGTACAAGGTGTTGCTTTCAAAAAAAGGTGATCTTTTGGTGTTGTTTTTTATCCTCGTCAAATTCAAGGAGGTAACTATGCTAATGATTCTCGACCCGAATCAATAATAAAATAGGTAGGTAATATTTTTTTTTCTTAATATCGTAAATCGATAATTGTACACCACCCGTATTAAAACTCGGCCCGTCTAATACTAGCCCTATAACCGCGCTTTCACACACACAAAAAAATGCAGACGTTTATTCGATAAACAGGTGAATCTCCTCTTTTGAAAAGGGCTTCATTCTGGAATAGTGTCAAATTAAAACAACTCAAACAAGCAGCGTTTATTATTATTGACCAAGTACCGTAATTTATATTGATTAATTTACGTCTTGTATGACAACCTCCTGAATTTTGACGAGGATGCAACACAACACCTTGTAGTAATCAGCTCCCAAGACAGCACTTTAATCTTACTACAGACATGACACACTGTACCAATGTCTCTCACATAAACTGTTTAATCTATTTTATTTTAAAACCAACCTAAACCTCCTCATGGGAACTCGATCATTTAGTATGATCCAAGTACTATTACAAGCAACATTTTTACAATATCCATCAGTGTTTTCGTTACATCATTGTCTTCCCCGATAAGGTGCCCTCCTCAATCTTCCTTAGCAGACTTTAATTCTGTAAGTAGGCTGGCGTCGTCATCGGCGTAATAGCAAAGGTGCATTAAAACTGGGAGACGTATAACTATCTCTTTTTATCTTACAGCTTTAGCGTTACGTGTGAGAGGGACAAAAGTTTCCAGATTAAAATTGATTGCGCGGACATTGCCTTTATCTGCGGGACATGCCTCGATTGATTCTTCATCAATCTTTATTCGCGGTGTTAAGTTTTTTTTCTCTCATTTTAGTGAATCGTGTTTTGGGTTATTTCGTGGGTTATTTCGGTATTAAAGTTTTTTTTTTGTTAACGTTTTTGTGGACTAAACTGCAGCCGGTGTTAGGCTGTTAATTAAAATGTATTGGATTTTCGTTTGATTTATCGGACGTTTCATTTTTAGAAGAGGTAATATGAGGACATAAACATAATTTAAGACGGTGTAGTTATTATACTGTGATGTCTATCATAAACGATGACTCTAAATTAGGCTGAGGTGTCTGATGTCTCGATGAGCCAGCTGAGGCACGCCTGGTTAAGGATGACGAGGATAGTAGACCCAAAGGTGATCTAATAAGGCTAGGCATAAAGAGATTTTGTATCTTATAGGCTTTACTTCTTCTACTACTGGAAAATCTTAAATAGGTGAAATTGGTAATCGCTCCATGTAAAATACTGGTATTCAGCTACATTAAGTTAGATTGAAAGCCAACTCCAACATACTTGGAAAAAGTCTATGATGATTCATCAGTTGAAAATCTATTTGTTTTTTTTTTACAAATATTTAACAACAATAATTATCAATATTTCTAACAAAGAAACTAAACATTTCAAAACCACTATACTTATCAATCTACCCAAGATCGTTCAAACCAAGATTTTTACAACGGCCAATAAATTCAGAAACTTAAACATGGCCGTATCAATTTACGTAAGAGGCCACCGGGCGTTATCAAAAATTTATTACTTCATAAATTTATAACAAGCTGAGTGCACTTTGTAAATCTTTACAATATAGCATGATGGAAGAGGTGCATGGAGCTCGAAAGCTCAAATATGTGAAAGGAAATTGTGTTCTTCGAAGAAATAGCTTTCGACTCTAATACTTCAACTTCAAAGAATTTTTAATATAATTATGTATAGCTCGAAATTCTTTAAATCTCTGGATCTTCTGATAAAAATAAAATTAATATTTTTCTGAATAGATTTATTGAACACCAAAAAAACAGGTTTTTGTAACCTTTCCAAAAATCTATAAATCATCTCTGAAAAATACCTCAATCAATTTAGAAAAAAAATCCTAGTTGAAGCTACAAAGAAATAAACTACACCTAACAATGTTAACAAAGTAAACTATACCAGTTAAGGTGTCGCCTTTACGAATATAACAGCACGTATAAAAAATAAAAGCCCTGAAGAACAGACGAACAAACAAGAAAATGTCTAACAAGACCCTCGGGCACTTGTTAATAGATTTCTTGCGGAAATAGGTACCATCGTTAAGACAAGTGAACGTTTAAGCAAACTGCTGCTATCTTTTAACCTAACACGTTCAACAGTGGTTTTGCGAGTTGCATTGGCACTGGTGTCTAGGATTATTCCACTCTGTCTCACGGATTCGTCCCACCAGTGTATCGGAACAATCCCCTTTACGCTTGTTTCCAATTTGTGTATTTGACTAAGTAAGTAATTCTTCTTACTAAACTTCTTCTCTCTAAACTTCAATGACTTCATTCACAAACCGTCAATCGTTTGAATTTTTTATGTCTACTTTGGCTTACTAATCGATTTATTACGCTAATGTTGGATTTAAGAGAATTCATAACAAGACAGAAAAAAGGAAAAAAATAAATTTGTTTATTTCGACTATTCACAGCATTCGTTTTAAATTCTTCAAATCCAACACTACTAGCCCTTCTAAATATTGCACCGTAAACGATTAGTGTGACAAAGTGAAAACCAAAATTTTCAACATTACATTTTTTCCCACCAATGGGACAAATTGGCAGACCATAGCGGAATATTCCGGTATCCATAGCCTTAGGACTGCACCAGACGGGCAGTAACTTATGGCAAGATTTCAATGGGTTTTACACGTTGTTAGCGTAAACTTGCTAACAGCAGCTATGAATTGATCTACAAATTGGATTCACTATATTAGGAATCCAATTTGTACTTAATCGGTGAGAAGGATATCATTAATATGTGTTCAAGAGACTAGTATTTATAATGACAATATTCATATGAAGGGGAAAATCAATGTGGGAAGAAGTTTATCAAAATGCTATCGACCCGGCCGGGCCGTACAACGGCAACATGTCAGCCACATCAGGATTTCTGCGCTATATCTGAATCAGTATTCATGTTTTATATAAATAATCCTTCCTGAATAAATGTTCCAAATGATGGTGAGGACCGCATTAAAATCCAAATTGTGTTTAGGAAATATAAGCGATCACACTGACAAATACTAGAAGCGACTTTGTTTATAAGTACTTTGTAAATTAACCATCAATCCAACAGCCCCTTGCAGTCTTCCGCTGGACATATCCTCTCCAAGCTGCGCCACAAAAGCATGTCCTCCGATGAAGAATAATTTTCAACGTCACCTTGCCTACTTAATGGTCAATAAGTAGGTACTGCAAAAACCTGCTCGTCTATCGCCCTTTAGGTCTTAAGTGACAGATGATAAAACCATCGCTAAACTCGTAGGTACTTAACGTTCATTCTGTGTGTTTTAACAATTCATCTAATAAAATCTTATATTCGTTTACAGGAGTTCAAATAAAAATTATGTACCTACGTGACACCATCCAACACATAAATCCACACATAAATAAAAGCATTAAAAAAATGGATTTAATCGCTCGACAGTCGAAATTCCTACATTACAATTATTAATACCAATATTTAGGCATTCATTTAGATGTCGTTTATTATTAGTGAAAACAGGCACAAGTTTGGCTGTAAAGCTGTTCACACATTAACGGGTTTGGTGTCGATACAGCGAACAATTTTGAGATTCAATAGGATTTTTTAATTTGACGATTTATTTGTTAGGTTACATTACATTTTGGGGAGATCACAAATTATCAAAGACTATGGCAGTGAAAACAATGGATTTATTCTACGATTTGGGTATGTAAAGAAGCTTTGAAATTAGTTTGAGGGTCCTGTCAAGATATTTATGGAATTCACATTCACATAATTTTATTTATTTATTTATTAAAACTTTATGCACAAGTAAAAAACTGTACAAAGGCGGACTTAATGCCTTGGGCATTTTCTACCAGTCTACCTTACCTTATAATTTCACAGCGTGCTGTAGTTATTGAGTGAGGTACCTTCAATGTATTTTATTGCAAAGCAAAAATATATTATAAAATAATCATCGTTCGGTGTCTACAAGCAAAACTGTCATTGACAAAACACAAGCGCTGTGAAAGCTTGTCGTACAACGAAAACAGTACCTAATGAACTTTAACCTAAGATTTCAACACATTGTTTTTAAATATCGACTATCCGTTTCATACACTTGTGTTCCTAATTTTCATTGAAAATGGATTATTCTAAAGTTGCTCAAAAGATTTTAACTGACAATAAGTGTAAAGCTGTTAACTCATTAACGGTTACCTTTGAAGCGATAAACTGTGAAGCTTTGAATACTTAACTTTAAATTGACGATTTATCTGTTCCCAGTAACCGCCGAATGGCCAAAGATTAGGTAAGTGAAACGAATCGTCATTTTTAAACAGACAGAAACAAAAAATAAAAAGGTATTGGTACTGTATACAGAGTTTCGAGTGAAATAATAAGAATACTAAACATTTTACAGTATTTTCATGATATGCCTCATCTGCTCAGCCTTTTCCCAACTATGTTGGGGTCGGCTTCCAGTCATACCGGATGCAGCTGAATACCAGTATTTTTCATGGAGCGACTGCCTATCTGACCTCCACAACCCAGTTAGTACCGGGCAATACGATACCCCTTGGTAAGACTGGTTGTCAGACTTTCGGGACACTGGCCTAACGTGCTTTTCGAAGCACGGAGGAAACTCGGTATGTAATGGGTGGTCACCCATCAAAAGACCAACCTAGGCAAGCGCGACTTAACCTGAGGATTGATCCGAGCGGCAGTTATTATTAAGAGCTCCTCATTTTACAGTATTATAATAGCAAAATAAACAATTTTGGGAGGCAAAGTCATCATCTTCCTACCCTTGTCCCATTCTACTTGGGGTCGGCGCAGTACGTTTTCTTCTACCATTCTCTCGTTTACACACATTAACTCCTTTCTCTTTCACAATATCATTCCTTACACAATCCATCCATCTTTTCTTTGGCCTTCCTATCCCTCTCAATCCACCAACATTAATATCCATCACTCTTTTAGTAACATGCGTTTCATCCCTCCTCATTACATGTCCATACCAGGCGCCACTTTCAAACTTCCTCTAATATACTCATTCCTTACATTATCCATTCTTGTTACTCCACACATCCATCCAATCGTTGGATGTAGTAGTTTTTCATCACATTGGTAGGCAAAGTGACGTAAAAATAAAATTTCGATTACATAACCACAAACACATTACACAAAATTACGTAAAATAACATGCTTGTGCGTGCCAAAAGCTAATCTTTTTGCTTGACACACAAATTAAATCGCCATCGCCAATATTTGAAGTAGCGATTTTAATAAATCTAATATTGATTTCTTAAATCTTTTTTCAAATCTAATGCTTTTTAAATACTATCATTAACACTGAAAACGAGATTACCTCGTTTACTCTTTGTTTTGAGATCCCTATATTATTAGTAAATAGTTTATTTTGTTTTATATGTAGTAGTAGTTTATTTTCACTTACAAACTAAACTTAGTCTTTGCCCCAAAAAGATACTAAAATCGTTGGTCGACACACTTGATTGACATTTTTAATTAACAAATCCCGTTTGGGACGTACAGTGCGCACATTATTTCTTTAATGGCCCCGCCGAATGATCGATTGTCTGGCTTTGGGACCAGTCGGCCAGTCACCAGATTCGGCAATCGAACCAAATGTTGCGATCCAGTGTTGTAAATTCTTTGCCTCTTTATTTTTTTATTCAATGTCGTTCTTAATTTGAACTTTATTATAATTCTTTCTGTGTCCATCTTTATTTTTTTCTGTTTTATGTTTGATGTTGTGTTAAGATTAAAACCTTGTTACATAAAATCACGCCTGTAGTGTATTGACTGAATGTTTAGGTTGAGATGTACCAAATAGCTCACCCACATTTCACCAGTTATGTTTGAGTCCCATGTAATAAGGACCTAGCCTATTGCCATCAATGTAACTGGCACAAATCCTGTCACCGTGGCTGCTACTGCGAAATTCCTCATGGAAAAATCCAATAACACGTTGCGCAACCTGGAAATCGAACCCAGCGCTTAACAGTCGCGCTTTCGACCGATAGACCAAACAGGGCAGTCCATAACCCTTTTGTTATGTTCTTTTTATTGACAGTTGTCTTTTGTAAAAAAGAAAGTTGTAACAAAATATTTAGTAGAATGTCCCTCGTAATGGCCTCATTCAATCCATCCAATACACTTTATCCATCTCTAAAATTCCCTAGTTTTTCTCACAACGAACATTTACAAATCTTTACAAGCAAAAAATGGACCATAAGTAAACAGTTCCCATGTACTATGGTAATGCACCCATGTCCGGAAGGTACCGACCTTGTTTTATTCAAATAACCCGACCAACCCATGACGTGTACTGTGGTACCTCTACTAATGAAAACCAGAATTCTTATACTCTTTCCATTGACGCGTTGATTTGTAACTTTAGTTAGTTTAATAAAGAAGAACGGCAATGTATTGTGTGTTTAAGTGTAGAATGAGTTGATAAGTTTTTGGGTAAGGTTTAAGATCTTCTAACAAACATATTCCTTTTGGTATTATTTTAATTCTCTCATACATATTTAGTGTGCCGTAACGCGTTGGTCACGTTTCGTTTGACGTTTTAAATTATACGTACAATTATTTTTATTTAAGTAATTTCTTGTGGAGGCATTCGTAACGTTTATGTTGGGTTAACTCAGATTAATAGGCTGTCTGGGTTAGTTATGTAAGAGCTTACAGAATTATTTCTTTAATAAGTATTTGGAATACTTTCTCTGTCAATTTTATTCGTTATTTGGTACAATTTATAACTTTCCACAGTCTTGTTCTATTCTGTGAGGTCTGGGATCTGTGCTAGTTCCGATTGTTGTCTTTTCTATCGGTGACACTAATGGTTATTTATATTTTCTTTGTTTTGTATTCTTTTGTTTGTACATATATTTATGAACTTCAATGTTCCCGAGCCTGATTTGAAAAAACAAAATTCAGTGTTAGTCGAATGATTGGAATATTTATTTTAATTTAATTAAACATAGGTACTACCGAGTTTACTGAGAGTCTGTCACTTTTCACCCTGTTCCCTAAGTAATAAGGTTGAAAAGTGATCGACCCTCACTGAGCTCGGTAGTATTTTGTTCCAGCTTTGTATAATACAACATTCTAGACAGGAGTATACAAATTAGAGATGTATTTACATTCAAAAGCACAAAAAGGTTCAGCCAATGTCTTGTTTAAATACCGTATCGCTAGTTCAAAGAAAGTTTCCACAAGCTATGCATAATTTCAAAATGAATCGTAACTTTCTTCAGTTACTGCAGTTCAACTTAATATAACTTGCCTCTAAGTTGGGGTTAAGTAAGTAATCCTACTGTTTGATAGCGGGTCTTTTTTTGTAATCTTATTCGAGCTTTAACGTTAACGTCAAGAATATGGTAAAGCTTAACTTTCTATAGTTAATGTTATGTTAATCTTGTACCAGTGAAGGTTTTAAATGTTGCTTCATTTAAATTAACTGATCGTCTAGTTTATGTTTCTACGATAAACATCAAGTGCTCCAAATACTCAGATAGCAATGTATCCCGTTAAAGAAATATTTGGACCATCAAGATTAAAAAAAAGCAAAACAATCTACTGATTTCAAACTACATCATTATTTAAATATACTTCAGAAGAATTATTTAGGTAAATGAGATGATATCAATCAAAGAAGCTCGTACATAAATAACAACAGCCGCACGGGTCGATCTTTTAAAGTTATATACATGTCGGAGAAAGCGATAACTTTTAAACATCAAGTTGCTGATTTGACCATTGTAGTAGGGGTAAACGCCGTGACGTCAGATGTTGTTTTAATGGCGGCACGTGGACAGAGTCGTTTTGTAGAGTGGGGATTGTGCCGAGATCACTTTTTTGCTCGGAACTCCAACCAAGTCACTCCTTCAGAACGAAACTGTCGGTTTGCTCATTTTGTGGAGATTATTTGTTAGTGTTATTTAATGTAAATTTGTGTTAAATAATAAACTGTGATTTTTGTGTACCGAAACCGAAACTATTATTTTAACATTTCATCATGAACCTGGTACCACCGAACCCTAATGACAACGGCGTTATCGCTCAGCCATCGCTTACGCCGTCATCAGAATTGGGATCTGGACTCGATTCCCACTGGCGTGCTATGTTCGAGATGCAGCAGAAGAACATGATGCAGCTGATCGAAGCCATCAGGACACCAACAGTGGCACCTCAGATCATGCTGCCAGAAATTAATCCGGAGCTACCAGATACCGATCCACGTGCTTGGTGCGATACTATCGATATTTGCCTCGACGAACGTCCACTGGAGGGTGCATCGCTTATTATAGCTCTGGCGAGTGCAAGTCTGAAGCGGAAGTTCGATCGCAGTACCGGTGATGGCGACACTGATGCAAAGCGTTTAAAGCCACAAACTTCCACTATGTTCACGTGCCATAAGTGCGGAAAACCGGGACACAAAGCGGTGAACTGTCGTTCGAAGTTTACGCAGCCTGCTGGAGCTAACGCCCAGAAAACTACACCGGCGGCGACTTCATCGGGTTCCAGCAAATGAATAACATGTTTCCGTTGTGGAGAAGCCGGACACATCTCTACGAACTGCCAACGCAATGGCGGAGCGACGCGTCGATAGCTGCGAAATAGCAGGTGTTTGCGGGCAATTGGAACAATCCGGTGAGTCGTTTTCATTTTGTTTTGATTCCGGCGCCGAGTGTTCTTTCGTTAAGCAAAATGTAGCTTATAAATTCTCGGGCAAAAGTTCACTTTCAACCGTGCAAGTAATTAGTATCGGTAATAATTCGAATGTTTTTAGCACTGAACAAATTCTTAGTGATGTTGTGGTCGACAATAACGAACTGTCAATTTTATTTTACGTACTACCCGACGATTGTATGAAATACGATGTTATGATCGGACGCGATATTTTGACACTTGGCTATACGGTACATTTAACTGAATCTACCCTACGTATTTCGAAAGTCACAATTAATGTAGGTTGTTGCGATTTACCTCCCGTAATTGATCTTTACAATGTTGATTCTGATATTTCAAACGAAAACAAAGACCGGTTGACGTCCCTTTTGAATGAGTATTCGAATGCTTTTATCAATGGTTTACCGTTAACTCGAGTGACTACGGGTGAATTAAACATTCGATTAGTGGATCCAGCACGTACGGTACAACGTCGCCCACATAGGCTTAGTCTCCATGAACAGCCAGCACCATTAAAGCTTTGAAGTCCAGCGTTGCT
The DNA here is from genome assembly GCA_964057025.1 of Standfussiana lucernea. Lineage (NCBI taxonomy): Eukaryota > Metazoa > Arthropoda > Insecta > Lepidoptera > Noctuidae > Standfussiana > Standfussiana lucernea. Next base: position 1,793,631 of record OZ059789.1, read on the forward strand.
TTATTTGGCTCTCCTAGTCGTATAATCGCCGACCAAGGTCGTTCCTTTGCCAACAAAGTGTTGAAGGAGTTTTGCGATTCACACATTTCCTTGCATTTAATTGCTACGGGATCTAGTCGCGCGAATGGTCAAGTCGAAAGGGAGATGGGTTTGTTAAAGGGTATGCTAACCGCGGTAGAGACGTCGGAAAGGTCGTGGCAGGATGCTTTGGACGATGTACAGTTGGCTGTCAACTGCACAATGAACCGTGTTACGAAATCAAGCCCCTTAGAGCTTTTGATAGGAAAAGGCTAGGCCTCTGACGCTAATCGCTTATAATGACGATGATGAAACCGGAATAGACCTAACAGAAGCGAGAGAACACGCGGTGGACGGTATTGAGAAGAGTGCGGCTTATGAAAAAGCCCGTTTTGACAAAAATAAGGCCAAAGTAGTTAATTTCAGTGTTGGTGATTTGGTTTTAATTCAAAATAAAGAACGGAATCAGACTAAATTAGACCCCAAATATAAGGGACCGTTTAAAGTTGTAGAAGTACTTGATGGTGATCGTTATCTTTTAAAATCTTTGATTGGTAATAGAACCTACAAGTACGCTCACGATCGTATACGAAAGATGCCTCTAAGTAGTGTTCCTAATGAGTTAAACGTAGAGGACGGTGATGAAAGTACCTCCACCGAGTAGTAGACACATACCATGGCTATTTGGTCGCACCGTACGCACTAGTCTGTAGTCGTAACTGCAGCTCACTTGTGAGCTGTTCAGGGGGCGATGGGCAGCTGGTGGTACGGCGGGGACCTGGGTCTCAATGGAGACTATTGTTGTTTTGGTCTTGTACTGACCTGGGAGTCGCAGACTCTATGTGATGTGTGTAGTCGTATCACATGAGGTGATGACGATATGGGTGGCATAAGTGTCACTAGCTGCTGCGGCAGCTTGGCCATGAGCGTTGTATGTGATCGAAGTTGATTTAGTTGCTGAGTAAATATGATTGAGACTTAGAGGGACCTTTTGTTTGACAACTGTTATTTTCAAGTTATGCTATTCCATAAAGATGTGGTCAGGTTGACCGAGCCTGTACTGTTGCTCCAAATTTGACTGTTTGGTTACAGGTACTCACGAGGACGTGTAACTTGTCAGGCTGGCCGTGTCGGAGAAAGCGATAACTTTTAAACATCAAGTTGCTGATTTGACCATTGTAGTAGGGGTAAACGCCGTGACGTCAGATGTTGTTTTAATGGCGGCACGTGGACAGAGTCGTTTTGTAGAGTGGGGATTGTGCCGAGATCACTTTTTTGCTCGGAACTCCAACCAAGTCACTCTTTCAGAACGAAACTGTCGGTTTGCCCATTTTGTGGAGATTATTTGTTAGTGTTATTTAATGTAAATTTGTGTTAAATAATAAACTGTGATTTTTGTGTACCGAAACCGAAACTATTATTTTAACATTTCATCATGAACCTGGTACCACCGAACCCTAATGACAACGGCGTTATCGCTCAGCCATCGCTTACGCCGTCATACATATTATATTATATTTTATCTTTAAGCCGAGTTTGCCATGGTCTGTCCATGGATGTTTGACCATCATTATATACCGAGTTCCCTCCGTGCTTCGGAAAGCTGTTAGTACCGGCTGGCATTTGTAGATCTTTGACAGTCGTTACAGGTAGTCAGTGGCCCGAAAGTCTGACAACCAGTCTTACCAAGGGGTACTGTATTACCCTGTACTAACTGGGTTGTGGAGGTCAGATAGGGAGTCGATCCATGTAAAATACTAGTATTTAGTTGCATCAGGTAAGACTGGAAGCCGACCCCAATAAAAGGCTAGAATGATGATGAGATGATATCAATCAAAATATTTAGAAATCTCGCAAAACATAATTTGCTTGAACGTATAATTTCAACAACCAATTGTATTGATCTTATAGAAAATATAAACTAGTCAAACATAATCAAAACAAGACGAAATCTCTTCAAAACATCCTGCTACATTTCTAACAATAAGAAGCCGAACATTTTGTAACTGCGTGTCCGAAACTATTATACTTTTTTTCTTCGATTCGCCACGCGCAATAATTTCTGTCCATCGCCTTACTCCGGCGGAACAAAGTGAACCTTTTTTACATATCTCTTTAGATCAAAGTCACCGAACGTTTTGGATATTATAAAAATAAAAGCAGAAGGTTCAGTGTTTCATAATATCGGTAATACCTAGCCATGCTCATGCCATGCTCATGGTAAAGAATAGTCCAAAATAACCGTTGTGGTAATTATATCAAGGCGTTTGGGGTTGAAACTCTGTGGCTATGGGTTTCGAGTGCTCACAGCTTTTTTTAAGGAAATCCAAACGCCTACTTGACGCTTCCCGTGACCCAAGGGCTGGGTTTGACCAGAGGCCAGTTAATTTATTAAATAAAATGAGTATCGAAAATTTATTTTATTAAGTTGATAAATTAATATAACTACGTAGATAATCACTTATACCCAAAACAGAATGTCGGCTCAGCACACGGTAAGATTTTCCGCAACAGTAGTAGTAAATAGAGGCCGATTGTTGGATACTGCAAGATGCCTCCTTCAGGGTTATCGCCGCAGATATTATAGGCGAAGGGGAAATAGCAGCCTTGAAAATCTGGTCATTGTTGGCAATATCGAAGGCAAGAGATTACCAGGCCGGTCACCAACACGATGATGGTCCAACTAAGTAAAAGAAGCTACATACGTCCTCAAGCAAATTTCAACAGGTGCTGAAATGGTGGATGGTCCTGAATGGAAATTTTGGACCGGAGTCGATGGAAGCAGATTGTCCGTTCCAAGGGTCCAGTGACCACGATCCTCAGTAATGAGGGACCTATTGAAGACGAAAAGTAAAGGCAAATAGGGGTGTCTGATCCAACTAAAGGGGAAAGTTATTTTCTACTTTAGCACAACGTCACTTAAGTTCAACTTGAGAAATGAGCCTTCTGAACCACCTTCTTTGGTATCTTGCGGTAGAAAAAAAGTCGCAAATGCGATTTAAATTTTAATTTGAGCCTGGGGTTTTTTGGTGGCACGCCTCCTCAATCTATTATAATTCGCCGCGTGGTAGGCCGTCATTATATTTTAAATGATTTTCGGTTTCTTATAGTGAATAATTAAATTATTACGTATTTTGAATGGTTAGATTAGATCTAGACTTGATTAGATCTATTTTTGATGTTGAGAGGAAGAAGAAACTAAAAATATGCTTTCGCACGTAAGTAAAACCCATTTTTTTTATATGGAAAATTGTTACATTTTTATCTAATTTATTTAAAATAATTACATATTTATACAAACTCAGGCGTATTTCCCATAATGCCACCTGCTACTATCATTACATACTCCTTTTACTTCGTCCACGTTCATACACCTGGTCATACACGCGGCATGCGTATATGTTGCGATTACTATGGCCTGGTCTCTCTGAAGAACAATAATTACATACTTTAAATACCTGGAAATAGACCAAAACAGTCCGAGAAAATAATAGCTTTATACAACTTACCGTTTTAAAAAACAATAAACACACCCAAACGCGATTAAAAATTAATTACAACACACACCTATTTCACAAAAGCAGTCACTTAATTACCAAACCAACTTTTAATTTACAACCTTCATCCAACACCAATCAAGCTAATTAAATCTAAAACTAAACCATGGCTTCGATGGTCGGAATATTCAAAAGCCGCATTCCCGCCCACTTCGCGGTCTTTACTATATCTCCATCTTATTATTAAACCACACACCTTTATAATTGCGACCACCGGAAGAACAGACGCGACGACCACACCTGGTCTATATGAAAGACTAGCCACTCCCGCGGCTTTGCTCGCTAATATTCGGAAATCATCCCACAGGAACGTCGGAACAGTCAGGGATAACGTAGTTTCCCATTAGTGAAAGTATTTTTGGAATCAGACAAGTATTTCCAAAGATATATCCCACTACATCCAAGTTTAAAAACATAAAAACTTGACTTCTTCATACAAGATACAGTTTCGACCGCACTCTGTGTGTAAAGCTCAAGTTGTTCCGGGTGATAACGTAGTTGTTTTAGTGATAGGAGTCAAAGGATGTTTGGACCACCTGGTTGTAATTAGACGGTGTCGTTTGATGTTTGCATTTTTTATGTCAAATTGTAGTGTTGCGTCATAAGTAGAGAAATGCTGAGGCAAAGGCTGAAGTAGCAAAGAGTCGGCAATGTCTGTCGAAGCACTGATGATCAATCAAGCAGAAAAGAACTTGAGACAACACCGTGAATCAGGAAGCATAGTGCGGAGTAGTCAGCAACTAAATAGATGAGATTCACCTTACAGGTAAAGGTGACTTGGAACAGACTAGACATGGGCAGCGAAGAACCAACTGTCGTGGCACAACCTGGGAGTATCATTTCTAGCAGCGGACTGCGGTTTGAAACTTACCCTGTGTTGAAAAAGCTAAACTAATAACCTGTAAAAGGTAAGTACCAAATTGCCAAGTAAAAATAGTAGTAAAAATTTACACTACGATTCGGGAAGAGACAAGCCTCTATTCTACGAATAGACGCACTATCAATATTATCTATACTGTAGCAGCAACAGCTATAACAATCAAAACATTAATCCCATAAACGTTTCTCAAACACACACAAACAAGAGACAAAAGGACATATATAATCTTAGTCCAATCCCCAGTAAGACAAGTAAGACAACGGCCGGTACTTCGGGATGCGAGTCAATATTGAGTCGGAGCGATTAAACACAAAACAAACAGGTTTGCGAGAACGTGCAGCAAGTTTGGGTCCAGCTCTTGTTGTTGGGGTTGCTGTGTTACAAATGTTATGAGCATCCGTTGTAGGATATCATACAAGATTATAGAGTGTTTTAAGTAATTCTCGCAATATGATAAAATAAGCATTTGCCTCTTCTATTATTTTTTTCTTCATTTTTTTCACTCATCTTTTTTTACATCTTTTTTTAATTTAATTACCTCCACTATTTAATTGTAAAACAGCTCCATCTTTTTCACTTTAATTTTGATAAAATTGCTTGCTTCATTATTTTCATGAGATGATGTGGCTGTAGGCATTTCTGAATCTTCCACAAATCAGAGCAAAATCCTCAACCCTGCAACACTATCCTCCCATCCCTTTCAACTCATTAATACATTAAACACACATTAAGATGTGATTGTAGATGTTCGAGACAATGTCCTATTTGCCGACCGTCCTCTGCAAACGTTGAATAAATTTAATTTTAGGGGCTGAGCGCACCCTTGCGGATTGTGGTTGTAGTTAGGCGAAGATTTGGTGCGCTGTGATGATTTTGGAATATTTTGTTTATATTTATTAAGTTATACACTGTTCCGGTTTAGTATTATACCTATGGGGTGGTTTGATGGACAACTATTTGTGAGAGCTTAGGAAGCCAAAGAAATGATGTATGGATTATGTGGAAGACGACGGAAGCCATGTATAGAAAGATGAAAGGAGGTTGTGGCTGGGGAGTTAGTATTGAATAAGACAAAATATTGAGAAAATTCCAAGGACGATAAGAGCAAGAGGATAAAAATGATGAAAATCTGTGAGAAGAATAACTTAAACCAGCCAATCTTTAATTCGCTTTAATGAATTCCAATAAATTGCTGCATCAACCAAAACATGGCTCTTCAATAAAAAAATAACTGGTTGCCAGATAATAAACGTCAAATTAACACACAATTTCTTTTTCATTATACAGAAAAAAAAACAAAAACGCATCTCTCAAATTCAAAAAAGATACGAGCAATAAAAGCGTACCGTTATTCAAAATCTACTAATTGGTCTTTGAACAGAATTGACATCAATCTGTATAGAGAACCCGTGTGGGGCTTTGACACAAACCAAAGATGTTTCTAATGATATTATTCAGTTTATTAACAGTTTCCACAAAGCGGCGACATTTCTATAAAATGACGGGCGGACTTCCGTCACGTTTATCACGACTGTGGTGGTCATTGGTGGATTAAGTAAATGCATCAGATGCGATAAATGCTGATTTATGCCTTCAAGAATTTTGAGTAAAAAAGGTTTGGCTCTGCTGAATGACTTATTTCTTTTCTCCTTTTTTTGGCAGTATGGTCTATGGATTTGAAAATTACGTACCGGTATGTATGTGAAACTTGCCTATGAAGTTCTTTTCTTACTTCTCTTCAGCAATTAAAAGGCATGAAGATAAATCAAAAATTACTTTTCTCGTGGGGAATCTTCATGAAACATTCCCAACCTGCCTCGAGGAGGACATCCTCATGGATGCCCTTCACCCTAAATAGACTGGAGGGATCTGTCAGAAATGTACTGACTAAAAGCACGCCGGTGTTAGCGCACAGGTGAACGGGGGTGAAGTTAACTCCCGCTGTTTCAATGTGTTAGTGCTTACCCACCCACATTGTCAGAAGTTCCGAAAACTGACACGAAGAAAAAGAAAATTAAATGTTTGTCGCATCTACTTTTCGTAAGCTTCTACTCAATGTATTTGTCGCCGTGTTGCCGCCAGTGCAGAACGCCGCTTCTTTTGATGTCGGATCGGCGCGTGCGCACGGAAAACCCACGAATGTTAACGATTATTCAAAATTCAACAGTTCTTTTTTAGAAAATTCGAATACAATGAGCTCGTTAATTTATTTGGTTTGATTGTTTTAGGTTGTTTAACTTTGTTATGTACGTGTTTTGTTGTCTTCAGATGCAGGCTTGTAAGTTAACACGCTTGTGGGTCTGGTCTTAAAGCACCGGGTTAAACAAGGTGGAAGACTTATGGGACATGTTCCATACATTCTGACCGAGTAAGTATTGCAGTTTTGTAGGTAACAGCAGATTTATATTTTATGGGGGGGGGGGGGTTCAAATTGATGTACTGAATACGTAGTAACCGTTTGTGCGTCGCTGTGCCTTCCACCTTGTATTATATGTAATTCTTCGAGCTTGTAATTAGTAAGGAACAAATAAAATTAGTCCTTACAAACTTTGCCTTGTCCACGTTCCTACATTTATACAAAAATGCACCATACACACCTGACTTTTCTGAAGATCATTGTGTGCAAGAATCGTTTTATAGTTTTTGCTTACAATGAAAAAAGGCGAGAGTTTATGTATGTACGTAAAATCTATAAAAATGATGCACGCGGTTTCCGAATTCATCAAACTGATTGTTACAGTATTGAAATTTATTTGAAAGTATTTGTTTTGATAACCAACAGCTGTACAAACGATTGATCCAATTATTCCGTTCCCACCGATATACAAAACGCCCTCACTACACATTGGGCAACTTAATCCTGTTAATTGTTAAACATGGTGTTAATAGTCGATGACAATTGTAATAGTGCTGCCCGCCCCCATGCGGGCGAAGCGTAATGATGTCAGTAGTCTTTTGAGAAATTAGAGAGGCGTATTGTTTTTTTTACTTAATTAGGATTTATTAATTTATCAATTAGTGTTGTAAAAATATTATCTGAACTGTTAAGGTTAGTAGAAAATTGTAGAGTTTGCGAGAAAATGTAGATTCATTTTCATTGACTAAAGTTGATATCAACGGATCGACGTAACATAATTATAAATGTATGCGTAATATATAATACGGAATGTATGAATTACTTGAGAAAAAGGTTTATCTATTAGTCACATAGTTGTATAATTTATTTTTAGGAATTAAAGAGTACATAGTAGTAACAACTAATGTCAACCCCTGTTAACCGTCACGGCATCATTTACTCCTTTCTCTTTCATATCATTCCTCACACAATCCATCTATATTTTCTTTGGCCTTCCTCTCCCTCTCCATCTAGTAACAACTAATGTAAAACATGTAATTTTCCGATATTCAATAGCTGCTGTAATTAGATAAAATCAAACAAAAAAATCGGACATCAGTGATCCATATTGATTTATTGATCGCTGATATTTTTACCAAACAGCTTAGCTTACTAATTCAATCGATAGTTATCGCGAATAGTTTTAAATAAACGATATCCAACCCACCCCTATTCCAACACAACAGACAACCAGCCTATAACATAAACACAAAACAAAGTTTATCACTACCACAATAACTACTCAATTACTGTCAAAGAACAGCTTTTGTTATTTTTATCAATCGCGCCATATTTACTGAGAATACGAAATGATTGATCGATGTCAAACGAGTATGACAATACTAGGATAATAAATCGATTTATGGAATCAATTGTGTAATCGATTATGGTACAATGTATTAATAAAAGCTCGTTTATTGGTACCTTTTTTCGGTCGGCCTGTCTGTGATGTTTCATTTTCAAGGGATTTTCGGCCAACTGTGTAGGTCCTGTGTTTGGATGAATTAATTAAAATGTTACTCTATTAGTTAATCCAAGTAGACACTTTTTTTTAATGAAAGTATTTTCTTGGACTGCCAAACTCCATTTCAGAGCATTTATAACAAATATAACAGTTAGAGGCACTTTTGAGTTGTCAAAAACAAGTAGATACGCCAGCCACAGGCATAATAACTGTGAAAGTACTTTAGTTGCCCATTCCAAACCATACATCTCTATGGAGAAGAACGGGCAATAAATTCCATGGACACTCTTTTAAAATCAATACAGTACTGTTGCTTCAAGAGAACAATGTAAAAAAAACAATTCAAAATATAAAGATTAGGTTTCCCTAATCTTTCTTTTTTAATAGGCTTTTCTATTAGGTGTACCTCCAGTCATAAACAGAGCCCAATTTCATCCAGGTGAAACAATAGTTTACAAACAAGGCAAAACTCACCATCATGTTATTATTTACATACCCGAAAATCGAACTGAAAATCTTCCGTTCGACAGCACTTTCAATCGCTAAAGGTACCATCGAAGTTTCTACTACGAGTACAAGTACTCACAGCTGTCTATGAACTTAGAACCTTATTCATTATGCCAAACAAAGTTTCAAGTAGTAGCGAAGTTTAAGCGTACTTGAGGCCAAGTTTGGCATACTTGCATTAATTGTGACTACCCAACCGGTAAGGTATCATTAACTTGATCTGATGTATGATAATAATGACTTATGGATCACTGGGACTGATATGAGTTGCGGTTAACATGAGCTGCAATGTTACATTATAAACTAGTTAGTAGTTTTATCTAGTACAAATGCAGTTTTAACGTCATCCAAAGTTGCGTCTGACCACCATAAGCACTATTCCTGCTTGTAGTGCCTGGTCGCTATAAAGACTTAAAAACTTCTTCCTTGGTCTTTTTTTTTTCATTGCTATTGGCTGAAAAAGGGTGGTCATACATCTGATCATTAACAGTGCCTGAGATTGTTTTTTAAACAAAATGTCAATAACGGGTATAAAAGTACCCTTAACCAAGCCAAAAGGCACTGGTTCGCCCCATCATTTATGATGATCATTTTTTTTGTTCTAGACCATACCTGTTAACTTCCTAGTTACGGATATATTGGGGGTCAAAGTTCCAGCATTTTCACAAATGATAAATGATGTTTATTTTGCAAATATGTTTTTACAGACACTTTTACACGTCTTCTTTTTTTAAAACTAGATGAGGCCTGTGTTTCGTGTCTGACTACTCTGAGAAGACACAGCCGAAACAAACTCAGAGGTCATAGTCTCTTTTAAGGTCCAGACATAATCTTGTGACAAGTTTTGATTTTTTAATACATGCTTTTAATGTTGTATCGCACAACAAGAGGTGGTAAACAGATGTGTCCATGGTGGTTTTGTTTTAAAAATGAGCAGACGCAGCTTTGGTTGACTGTAGGTACATTCCGATTAAACACCTCCAGAAACTGAAAATTGTTTTCGTTGTGGTGGTTTCATTAATATGCTGTTAAACATACTTTCCTGCACCTTCAGCCTTCTCTCATTTGAACAGTATCTATTGTGTTTTTCTACACACGTTTGAGTGTTTTCTAGGGCCTCGACAAGTTAGAAGACTTTCAATTTTTAACAGAATTTGTACATGGACTTTACGGTAGTTCATGTCAAACCAATACATTTTTGACTTTATTCGTGACTGCTGTTAGAATCTCATGTTGTCTAAACGAACCTTTCTTTTTTATCGGTGCAATATGTATTTACGTACAAAGTAATGCAGATTCTGTGTAAGACTATCATTCATCAACAATGTTGCGACTATTCACCTCGCAACGAACATGATAAAAATGTTATTGACATTTACAAAGAGATCAATGAACTGCATTGCTTACACATTTCTCCAATAGAAACAGCAATTATATGTATACAATACAAAAAAACCTATGTAGCATAACATTCACTATTTACTTTTTCACGTACTTCGGATGCAATAAAATCTGTACCTACAATAATGATGGTGATCGGATTCCAACAAAAACTATTCTGAAATACGCTATCACTTTTTGAGTAGGGCTTATGAAATGTGATAAAAAGTGTTCAAATACATTTCTGTTTTTTGTTCGTCGATGTTTGCTGGTCACGCGTTTGACCCCGCGTTGGGCGTTGCGCCGTGAATACTTTATTAGTTTTTTTTTCAGTTTAGGAGATAGGTAATGTTATTTTGAAAATAGGGTAGTAATGGAAGCAGTGATAGTCAATATGTGTATAGAAAGAAATATGTTTGGAACATCATAAAATCATGCCATTAAATAGTCAAGGTTTGTCATTGTGTCCAGAATTATTTGTTATTTTTTTTAACTAATGTCACCGGGACAAAATTCGCGTTATGTCTCATAAAACAGCATTATACGCAAAAAGATTTCTGGGAATGGCCCCAAAAATTTATAATATGATACCCACGACTATGACAGCTGAGAATGATGTTAAAAAATTTAAAAGAATGCTAACATGCTTTATGGTTAAGAAGTATGTCGTTGTGAGAGTCAACTGTCCAATTTACATAAGCTCAATTCTATTTAATGATATTAATAGTTTATAATTTAACCTGTATATATATATTTTTTTAATTTCATAAAGGTATTCAAAATTTGTATGCCTATAAGGTTAAACATAGCGATCCTGACATTAGAAAAAGATTTTGTTATATTGTACCTATGTTTTTAAATATAAATAATTTGTATTTAAAGTTGTACAAGTAAAAAAAAAATACCTTACCAAGGTGGCCTTATGGTCTTGGGCACTTTCCACCAATACACCTTAAGGTGATACAGGGACAAAACATGGTATGTTCAAAGATCAGCCTTCTTGTATGCTGTTTGTTAGGACGTGAAGCTTCCAACATCAATGAGGCGGTATGTTTGCATGTCAAAATAAGTTCACAATGAGGTCATGTATAAGACAACGTAGTTTCATAACATAACATCACGCCTGTAATCCCCGAAGGGTGAGACAGAGGTGTACCTAATACTACACCCATATTTCGGCAATGTTTAAGCCCCATGTATTAGGAGGCGAGCCAGCAACTAGGCTCCAGATTCCGTGACTGCTACTGAGAAATTCCCGACGGAAAACACAATAACACTTTTCCCGACGCGGGAATCAAACCCAGGACTTTATGCTCAGCAGTCGCACTTGCGACCACTAGAGCAACAAGGCAGTGGTTTAATTGATTAGCAAACTCATCAAGCCTCTCTGTGAAGCTGCACTGGATCTATATTTACAAACAACCAATTTACTTACGGAATTTCATAACAAGGAACCAACAAATAACCAAACAATTTACATGCTGCAACATAACTCCACAACAAAAGCCGAATGCCGTCAGAAATTTAATTGAAAACTGACATATCTCCAGGATTTGTAACAAGGAATAAATTGGCGTTTCACATTTGATAGAAACGGTCGGCTCAATCGAGATTTATCTCGATCAATATCCACTGACGTTCCAATTACATTGTACAGGTACAAGTTGTAAAGTCACTCCAGTTTACTGATAAAGAACGGATACATTTAAACGGTTGAGTCATAATTTTGGAATAATTGGATATGATTAAACAATAATTTATGAATGTTCTTGGTTTCGTTCCCTAACTAAGACTGTGACTGAGCAAAAATGGCGGCATTTTAGTTGAATTTGTGAAGACGATAATGATAATAAGTATTGGTATAATCAAAAATTTTGAAAATAAAGAAGATATAGCATCTATTCAAAGACGTCTCTTGAAAATGAGTGTCATGTCAAACAATTTACATACAAAAAAAGTTAAAGAAATAACTTAATAAAGTAAATTTACGCTAACAGATTTAGAAGTAAATCATATCCAAGCAATAGATGTGACTGCTAATGAAAGACATACAAAAAGTTGTTAATATAAAAAGTATCGACACTACACACAAAGTATTGGCAAAAGCCAAACTTTGCACTCCACTTCACATCTCTGTACAGTTCTAGACTCAAGTTAAAACTAGACTAGATACACACGTACAAATGTATCAAGCCCCTAACGGAGCACTCGTTTAATTGTAACACGTTCAGATTTACGACGCATACGAAATCGGTTATCTTGTATCTGTCGCGGCATGATTTGTTTTTGTTACACTTATAATATATGGAGCCGGTCTCGATCTTAGATACGGACGGCATTGTAATACAATAGTGAGTAATTATGATTGAATGTACTTACTTTCAATATGCTTGTGCGAAGTGGTTGATGAATTGTGGGAGGTTTTGTTAGTGGTGATGGTTCGATGATGGTTTGTAAGAAAGCTGAAGTCGGAATATCGATGGCGGGCCTTATGGAGCCAGATAATTCAGATATAAATGATTTCAAATAAAAAATATGCCTCACATAAAAATAAAACCATTGCTAGTTTCTGATATCGGATCCAGAATACTTTTATTTTTATTTAAACCCTAAACAGCGTGGAGGTACACTGACGCGAAAATGGTTACCACATGCTCAGCACCTCATTCTGAACCCCTCGCACGACGAAATTATGCATCGGTAATTTAAAAAAAATATCTTTTGCTTCCTACAAATTAAAGTACAATACCCGTATACGCGGTCTAAATGTATGGAACAGCTGTTTTTTTGACGAAGATAATATTTAGCCTAATGAGGAGTCTCATTTCACGAGCAGATATTTTCGATTTAGAACAAAATAAAAACGCAAAATTGCCATACAAACTAAATTCTGTATGATTATATTCCTGATGCCAATAGCGAAACAGCACCTTTCGCGGTGCTATCTTGACGATAACCTCCTTTTTCAGCTATTAGATAAGTTGGCTGCTTACTAATGCACAGTTCGTGTTTTTGGATTGTGTTAAATGTCTGTTCAGTAACTTTAGATAGTATCTTTAGGTTACATAAAGTAAATTAATGTAATAAAGGTTGGATATGGATATAAATACGGCATTCTAGAAGCTTCGGTAGCTCGTACAAGAGTCGGGGTCATAGCCTTTTGCTTAAGGTCATACGGTAGAAGGTAGGTGTATTTAGTTTCAGGTTTTATCTTAATATAGGATGAACTATCTTAAATATGATAAAACTTTGTAATATAACATTACATAACATGGCGCTTGTAATCCTCAAAGGGTTTAGACAGAGTGTATCTAATAGTACACCCACATTACGTCAGCTATATTTAAATCCTATTTAATAGGGGGCGAGCCTATTGCCAGCAACTGGGCTCCGGATTCCGTGACTGTACTGAGAAATTCCTGACGGAAATCCCAATGAGATTTTTCCAAAACCCAATGGCACAAATCCAGACTCTGTGGCAAAACCCAATAACACTTTGCCCGACCTGAGAATAGGACCCAGGGCCTCATGCGCAGCAATCGCGACCACTCGATCAACGAAGCCGTCCTTGTTATATATGTTTGTAGCATGTAGACCTTATTTTAACAAACGATGGATAGTGATGCATCTATAACTCATTTAAATCGTTTGTCATTTAAGTTTAAAAAACCGGTCAAGTGCGAGTTGGACTCGCGCACCGAGGGTTCCGTACAAACCTGTGGGTATATAACTTTTTTTTATATGACGAAACTAAAAATTTACGGTTTTCGTAATTTTTCCTATATCTGTACTATAAGACGTGACTTCGTAAAAAATTTCAAGATTCTAAGTTCACGGGAAGTACCCTGTAGGTTTTGATTCCCGTGCGAGTTTCGAAAATTTGCGGAAATTTGCGGCCTAAGTGGCTGTATCTTTTGATTGCGTTGACTTAGAAGGTTGATTTTTCTACAGCTTCCAGGGACAGTAGAACTAAGTATCATATAGAAATTTCAGTTTGATACCTCCACGCGTTCCTGAGAAAAACGGTCTTGACAGACGGACGGACGGACAACAAAGTGATCTTGTAAGGGTTCCGTTTTTTCCTTTTGAGGTACGGAACCCTAAAAAAAGTAATTCTCATATGCAATTCATGGTATTCTTCGTTCCAGAAATAGAATTTTTCGAATTTCATGTATAAAAGACATTAATTATATTATCAGGGATTGGAATAATATGTATTAAGTTGGAGCTGATACATAATTATTTGCATTAAAATATTTTAACATTAAGTATAGCATTTAATACTCTGGTTATTATAAAAGAGAAGGTTTAACGTTTCAGGTAATTTTAACTTCATTATTTACGTTTGAACCTTCCCAACCTTTTTGACCCATAAGGCAAAGTGAAAAGGCTGGTTCATTTCCTGTCATATTTTTAATGCTTTCGATTTATTTATATAAAATATATTTGTAAATGTAGTTATGCTATTAATATGTTTCTGTTTTCTGAGGAGCTCGTGGCTAAATAATAACTGTCGGGTCAATCTCCAGGTTAAGCCGCGCTTGCCTAGGTTGGTCTGTGGATGGGTGACCACCTATTACATACCGAGTTTCTCCGTGTCTCGGACAGTACGTTAAGCCGTTGGTTCCGGCTGTCATTTGTAGATCTTTGGCAGTCGTTACAGGTAGTCAGTGGCCCGAATGTCTGACAGAAAGTCTTACAAAGGAGTATCGTATACCCGGTACTAACTGGGTTGTGGAGGTCAGATAGGCTGTCGCTCCATGTAAAATACTGGTATTCAGCTGCACCCGGTTAGACTGGAAGCCGACCCCGACGAGACAATTGGAAAAAGGCTAGGCAGATGCTGATAATTATGTTTCTGATTTGTAAGGAAGTTAGCTTTCCTTTTAATTAACACTCATTCTTATATTGTTATATGTTTTCAAACACTATTTTTGAAGAATTTTCAGTATTTAATAGACAACGATCATTGTTTTTTATTCATTTGACAAATATTTTTTAATCACAGTAGTCGTATATGAGGTTGGTTGGTGATTATAAGTGGAAATTCCACTATCTTCGATTGACGAAATTAACAACTGTTGAGTGTCACATGATGTTTACGTATTTTATTTAATATTTTTATCACTTATTGTTTTTCTTTTAACCAGGCAATTTCTTGGATCTGTCTGTTTTGTTATACATGTTCTTCTCAAATAACTAAATGTAGTTTGGTGTCTCCAACCTTACAAACAATTTTTTTTACTTTCATCACAGAAATAATTCACAACAACACATACTGAATAAAAACTAACTGTTTATCAAACCTCACCCTCCTCAATCAAGAGGTAAGTCCAAATTGGCTCTTTCTCAATCGTTTTTTCATTCATCTTTGTACACCTGTATCCACCCCCTTTCATCCACCCGTGATAGAGACAGCTCATCAACTGCAACCCTACTCTACAAGAGTTCCCGACTCTTTGGTGAGAGACGAAGCATTAAATAACTGGTAGAGCTGTAGGCATTCATGTTGCGATTTTTTTGTTGTGACTTGTGAAGTTGTGAGTCGCAATGTATGGGAGAAGAGGGGTCGTGGAGATTTTGTCAGGGAAGCAACATTCATGTTTTTCGAAGGTATTTTTGTCGGTGCCGTTACTTTGATATTTTTCTTCAAACAAATTAGAAAAAAAAATCTGGAAATTGTGATATTGTGTCTTTCTATAACGTGCTTGCGTATTTAACATGATGATCAAATAAGTATCACTTTGAAAGATCACAACTATTTTGATATTTAACAATTTTTGACAGCATAATCAGCTTACAACGTCCACGCCCACTGTTGGGACGAAGTCCTCCTTTCTGTTACAAGGAGTGAGCCATAATCCAACACACAGCACACATCATTTCTGATAGATGAACATAGTAACAAAGAGAGCTCCATCATCAAAGACGTCCTCTATCAGGCAACACATAATCGTATTTCATTCAATAAAAGCTATTTACCACGAAAAAAAATTACACTGAATTTTATTTTACTCATGCCCTAGAAACCTTATTAAATACTATTGAACTATAATTATGTTCGAACAAAATAATATTGCAACAGCGATACCATGAAAATGCAGCGACTAAAAACTTGCAACAATTTTCCCGCACCACGAATGGGAAGCCTAAGAACATTTTGAAACACCATCTATTAGTTGTATACAGTGTGTTTGGTAGAAGGACCTACAGAGTTTTTGAAGTATCATAAAATTTAATTCAACCTAAAAATTTAGGAAAATTTAAGTTTTTATGATTTCGTGGTGACATTTCGCGAAATTTAGAAAAAAAAATATTTCCAATACCACGGCACTAAGCCATATGTTCCGTGGGTGAAAACTAGGCTATATGACTGTCGCTCCCCCGAAAGTTGTGTCAGTCTGTGTCCAAACAGCCTGTGTAGTGTATAGTGCTCACATTTCGCGAGTCGGTATTTACTAGTTTATTCCCGTTCGCATTCGTTGGAGAAATGTCTGCGTACTGTGAAATAATGCCTTGATTTAGTTGTTGGCTAAAATGGGTACAACACTAGCAAATGGTGTAGTCATCTGACATTTATTTATGAAGTGCTGTTCTTGTCAATTTCGCTTGTTTCGGTTTCGGACAACTGTGGTGACTTGTTGTCTGAGCTTGTTCGTTGGTCATGGCCATGTCTTTAGTTTCTGGGGAATTTACTACCCTTACGTCGTTGGTTAACATACAAATGATTTATTACTTGTCAACACTCAAAAGTAAACAAATATTTGCATAAACTTACACTGACACTTACGGGATATCTTCCGTGATTTTCAACAATTGTGAACTCCCCATAAAAATATTGGCATGTTTGTACACAATACCTACTTTAAAAATAGGTCGATTGCCAATTTATTGATGGACGAAACGAGAGAATAAAAGGAGGAAATAAAAATGTTAATAAACGCTTGATTGAAACGGCAATTATTGCTTATCAGTTTATGTTTTCGTCTTCCATTACATTTATTAATGTTTTACAACAATCTCTCAAAATAATGCGAATGTCAGAAGGAAATAAGACATTAAAATCCACTATCTTGACAACGTTTCGTAGGATACAGAGACACTCAGGTTCGGGGATTACATTTTGTTGAAAACCATACTGTTCAAAGAATAAGTGTGTATGAACATCATCATTCTCCTGCCCTTATCCCAATTTATTTGGGGTTGGCTCAGCATGTCTTCTTCCATACTTCTCTATTACTCGTCATCTCCGCAGTCACTTCCTTTCTAGCCATATCATCCTTCACACAGTCCATCCATCGTTTCTTTGGTCTTCCTGTAATCTTATAGCCATCTTTTTTTATACTCAACATTTATCTCACTACATTTTCTTCTGTCGTTTTTTTTTTCTTTTTAGTGGATACTGAACACCATCAGAAATTAATGATCGTTTGAAGAATCTCCTTAAAACATCATTATTTTACCATTACCCAGAATTATTAACAGCCTAGGAGAAACCAGTGTTTAGTGCTGATTTTAATTACCTAAATTCATAGTCTCGGTCCTTCAAAACATAAACATTAATGGCTTACCTTCTTAGAAATAACAGTACCGAACTTTCGTCTTCGAGTATCAAAGCTCGCACCGCGCACGCGCCAAACGCCGGTAAAAACATTGAACACTATGTTTTCCAACTAGACACACTGTGTCATGTTTTCAAGTTTATTTTCCTACGATTGTTTAAGAAATTCAGGTTCTATAAAGTTCTGTGTTAATTTTGGAATACAATTTTTATTTCGAACTCCTTTGAATTCTAGTGGTTTATTTTATTTTTGGATTTGATTATTTTTATATTTGTCACGTACTATTGTCTGGACACGATTTTTACCTTTTAAGGTAGGTTTAGGTGCTATTGCAAGTCTATGTATGTCTTTAATATTGACTTTATATGTATGGCATCATTGCAGGTGGTCCTACACAATAATTTTTAGCCTTTACATTTTTCACGATCGTCAATTGTTATTGGATATCTGACAACAAGGATAATTCATCAATCTTGACTGATTGTCTGACATGCAATTTATTATTGCAATGATTATCAGACTGTAATATGAACTTTAGCATTTTGCTGAATAACGTTTCGAACATAATCACTTTTTTACTTTTTTTTTTAATATGATTGACCATAATTAAATTATCGATACTCAACTTATCTTAAACATAACATACACTTCACAAATTCCCAAACTGTCCACTATAAAACAATCTACTGACCAAACACTTAAAAACCTAGTACGTAAGTTCCAAAGAGAAACACAGTGAGACACACACAGCCCAGTGTTTCACAAACCGAGGTGTATTCGAGTTCCACGGAATCGCCAGTCGTTTCCAAGCTTCTGTCGCCTGAGCCCGCACGATCGACTTTTTGCTCCGACTTTTGATCACGAGAAACATTTTTTTTTTCACAAGTGTCAGTGACTAAAAAGTATTTAACTTTTTTTTTGTATAGTGCCAGTGTTGTGATTTTTTTTTGGCGGTAACAGTTTGAGGAAATTGTTGAATGAATGGTGAATGTGAGTACCTATTGGATTTTTGTTTGGTTTTTCTTAGTTGTAAGTAACACTGTTTTTGACTGCAAAAAGTTCGAGTTGCGATATTTATTTTTTAAAGGAAAGGTAACACAAGTTTCTTGTGAACATATTGATAATAGGATAATAATATTGATCATCTTGTAAAATACAATAGAAAATCTAGCCAACAGCCTAGATAATTGGAAATCGTTTTCAAATCGCTCCTATATCCCTCAACTACACTGTAAACAGGGTTACCATTCGCTTTTCGATAGTTTTATGTTAATACAATACATTTTTCACTTTAGAGTCATTGTTATCAAATATCTGGTTCAATGTTACTTTATCTAGAATGTTTGACTTTCTTCCGTTTTCAATTCTCTCTTGCACCTCCACCATAGCATAACATAACATCACGCCTTGTAATCCCCAAAGGGTTAGGCAGACGTGTGCCTAACAAGTACACCCACATTTCGCCAGTTATGTTTAAGTCTCATAAAATATGGGGCCAGCCTATTGCCATCAACCGGGCACAAATCCAGTCCTGAGACTTAAAATCCAGTACTGAGAAATAAATAAAATTGAAGTAGTGAAATTCATCTAACATTTACACCAAAAGCCAAATCTCCATACAGGATGTTGTAGAAACTGCGCACGAACTTTAATACTAGCAGTTCACAAATAAACATTGGCAAATAATAAAGTTGATGAAGGCGTGCTGATGTGAAATGCCTCACCCTGTAAAGTCATGTTAATGTTTTGTAACAATGTACTAGGTTCTTTACGTTGGTAGTAAAATAAGGAGTTTTACTTTAAGATTCGTTGACTTGGAGCATTTTAATTGTGTGTTGAATGCAAGCAATTCGTGTTATTCTAAAAGTTGTACGGTGTTAACAATGGTTTGAAGGTTATTTTTCATTTTGCTTTATTTCTTTCTTTGCTGATTCTTTGGTTTCGTGGTCGCTAGCTCTCTGCTGAGTATGAGGTTCTGGGTTCAATTCTCAGGTCGGGCGAAGTGTAATTGGATTTTTTCATTAGGGATTTCATAGCCATCCAGTTTTGGTTCGTGCACTGTAAACATAAATATAGTAAGTACACCTTTGCCTAACTGTTCGGGGAATACAGGCGTGATATTATATTATGTTCTATCCTTAAGCAAATAAACTTAACAATGCCTCTAATTAAGGCTCGCAGTACATGCACAAAAGTATACAAGTAGCTTATATGTCATTGAACCATTGCAATGTATGATCGATGACAACATGGATAAGTACTAACAGCATACTAGATTCTTGCATACAGGGTGTGAACGGACCCTTAATAAAGCAGTGAATAACCAGGCACTCTGTCCATCAAACTAAATAGTACTGCGCAAAAGTTATTGCTGGGAAACTACTTTTTTTAAAGATAGCGCTCAATGTAACGCTCTCAGAAATGTTCGGATGCATTGACTAGTACAGGGGTCATGGCTGCATTTAAAGTACCGTGAAATATGCCGTCTTTGCCAATCAAGGTATCTTTGCCCTAAAAGCAATTTATAAGAAATTCGCTAACATAGGATGCAATTTTACTTTTGTGGCAACATTTATTACTAGGGTGTTAAGCTTAACTAAAATTGCGTCCTATGTTAGCGTATTTGCTTACAAGTTGCTTTTAAGGCAAAGATAGCTTGATTGGCAAAGTTGGCATATTTCACGGTACAGTTATAGCAATAAAAATTGTATTAAAAGAAATAAACTTGGGATTTTTTTAACCTTGACCTTCAATATATCTCCATAACTGGAAGTTTCTCAGGTATAATCCCGAACAAAAAATATATCGCAAGGGAAAAACAAGTGCTACTCGGCTTGTGACGGTGGTTATAACACCCCTTAGGTATTTTTGTTCAAGTTATTAGCATGTAAATTATGTTCCTCGCTTTAAAGGTCCACATCTCATGCCGGAAGACTTCAAAGTATTTCGTACTCACAATCAAAGCTTTTAATATTACTTAACACATTTGGCAATTAAAAATATTCGTACTATTAATATTTTTTACTCTACAACTTATATTATTATCACTAATTATATCTACAGTTCTTTGGTGAATATTGACGAGTCATGGGCCATTGTGTGTTCGATGGCAAGACATGAAGGCTAAGGATTAATGATTATGTGTTTTGTAGTTTGAAGGCTTTTTAAAATGTGTTTTATGAGCAAAAGTTTGGATAATTTCTCGTGATTTGCAAAAACAAACTAAATAAGACATGACATCACGCACAAAGCGCTTCGCAATAAAATTGTATCGAACTATGTACAGTTTACAGAATTTACAAAAAAAAATCTCTAGAAAGATGAATGATGAAGAAGAAAGATGTATCTTGACTTGGAATATAGTTCTGTAGGCCACGAAATCGTACCTAAATGACGCTCAAAAAGTTCACATAAAAACATCTAGACATCACCAATGATTCGACTGCGTGGAGCTAGAATGGCAGGTGTTTAGCATAATGTACTTAGAATCTTACGTGCAAGGTAAAATATGGTTTTAATACATAAAATTCGTGTTGTACTATAACACAGAACGATATTAGAGACAACAGTTTCGGAGAGTACCCACCATTATTACGTAACTAGAGTTTATTAAATGATTGATTGATGTGACAACTATATTTAGTCGACGCATCATAATCGGTCATCCCAAATGAACAGGGCCATGATAAGAGCAAACTTTTAGATAAAACATTTAATTTTAATAGCTAGCTGTGTCCCGCGGTTTTAGTCGTAGTTTCTGACTTATTTTTCCTTTTTAATCGGCTCCTGTGTAAGGGTCGTAGCCCGATGTTAAATAGCATAACCGTCCTTAAGAAATTGGGGTATCAAATGTAAAAAATATGTTTCCGACTGGTAGTTCCAGAGATCAGCGAGTTCAGCCATACAAACAACCTCTTCTGTTTTATTACATTAGTCTATAGAAGTATAGATCGATTCTGTTTCCGACCGTACACAGTTGTATTGGGTCAGCGCAACACATGCAAGTTATTACTATAAAATTTATTACCATCAATAAATCTTCATAAATGTTTCCTGATAAATCGTATTTAATTACGAAAATTAGGGCACAGATGTACTTACACGCGGTTACATGAAGTAAAGCGTTAGTTTTAATCGACTGTCGAAGCTTTCGTCTGCAAAACCTGTAATTAATATACCTGTAATTAAAGATAAAGGTTGGACTACCCTGTTCGTCTAGTGGTTGCAAAAATGCTAATTCTGAGCGTGACGTCATAGGTTTGATTTCCAGATCGGGAACAGTTTTATTGGCTTTTTTCATCAGGTACAGCTCGGCGTCTAGACTTACTTGACAGTAGGCTTGACAACATACGTTGACAATAGACTGGCTCTCTATTTTATGGGACGTAAAAATATCTGGTGAAATGTAGGTGCACCATAAACTCTGCGTAACCGTTTGGGGATTATAGTCGTGATGTTATGTGATGGATATTCTTACTATACATATAATAAGAAGTTCAATGGTATAAAAAACCTAAAATTACGAGGACAACTATTCGGTTTAACTTCTCTCGACAAACTTTTGGTGTCTTACGAAGTGAGTCCTCTCAAAGAAGCAAATATTTGCCTTCGACCTATGATACTCGTTAACTCAATGAGCTTTTTCAACCATAGAGCGTAAGAGCGTCTAGAGATCTCAGACGTTCTTTCAGTATAAACTCTTTCAGATATCTTACCTTTTGCACTCGAGGAAAACTACTCTTTCTTGCGTAGCTCCACGAGTGATAGGTATGTCTCTTATGGAACCAACAATAGGAACATTGAGAAGGTTTGTCATAAAGTCTCAAGTATGCCAAAAACTCACGCCTTTTTCCGAAAAAGGTAGGTAGAAAATACTGAAAACCACCCTTTGCCTAGCCTTTTTCCAACTATCCAGGCTTCCAGTTTAACCGGATGCATCTGTATACCAGTATGTTACATGTAGTGACTGCCTATCTGACCTCCACGACCCAGTTAGTACTGGGTAATATGGTACCCTTTACAGGTTACGATCATTACAGTCATATTCCTTTCGCCTGGTCCACGTTCTACATACATCAAAGAACATTGTGTCATTTAATAACTTAATTTGATAAGACTGCTACTTAACAATGTTGTTAATGTGTTGTGTAACAATTTTGGTATACAATATTGTTCTTTACATTTTCGAAAATTCCTACTGACGTAGATTCTTAACATAGGCATGTGCATTGTACACAACAACATGTCAAGCTATACCTACAATTCCAATATAAAATGGCCTCGCTTTGTATAGACTTACCGTACAATGAGAGATCGGCTAATACTGGTTATGTATAGCTTGATTGGTCGTCTTGCGTACCTACATAATGCATAGGCAAGCCCTAACCCACTAAGCATGATTGTCTAGGTAGGTATTCCATCATTTAGGACGATCGTTAAAAACACACATGTACAATATTAAGAGGTGTATTTGTCAGTTCTATTGTTGGTTTATGCTCATTCTCATCTATTGTATGTGTTAAAAACACGTAAACAAAAAAAAAAATTTGCGTAAACGTGTACGTCAGGTATACGTTTACGCAAATATTTTATAAAATAGGTTAGGCTAATCACATATTGCCGAAGCACAAGCAAATTTATTTAAAAAACACGGTCAACAATAATAAATACGAAAACAAACGAAACAGTTGAAAATAAGAAAAACCACACCCCGTTGATTGTATAGCTTACACATTCAACATTAGGTACGTTTTTACGAGAAAAAAACATTATGCAAAAATCAAAAATTCTTGTTAAAATAACTAAAAGATGTTTTTAGTTATTTTAACAATCATTTTTATATTGATCTGATTTAATTATCACTAATAATTATTAATAAATAATCCCTTCAAATAAATACAAACAACTCTTCTCTTTTAAAACCCCTCACTCCCCCCACTCCCCCACTTCCCCCACTCCCCCACTCCCCCCACTCCCCCACTCCCCCCACTTGTCTACTCTTTATTTTTCTCTCTACTCTTTTTAATTACTCTAAAAATATCAGTTTCTCTCCAACACACGAACGCCGATAGAATCATTATTTCTAACAAAACGAACGTCTAAACTCTGAGTTAAAATTAATTTACTTCCTTCATTAGTGCGCAGTTCTGCGTTCAAACAATTAGCCGGCAACGTTGCGTCGGCAGTAACTTGTAACGAACGGCTCAATACTTCAGCAAGTTTAGAAGAATTAGTTGATAAATGACCCTAATGAGCAATCGATTCGGGTTGACTGTCATTATAGAATTTATTAGTGTGCTCTTGGTGCTTTGGACGACAGCCATTTCTTTCAGAAAGCAAGAATTTTTATGAATTTACTTTTAAAACAGTCTCGGTTTTGAGTTTAAAAAAATCTATTACATACTCGTGTAGCTAGTAACTTGTCCAGTCGGTGATTTGATCACAACACTTCATTATGACTTAAATAGTTATACAATACATCAGTGTATTTTTTGGTCAAAGATCAGCATTGCCATCCAACGTGGCAATGCTGCCAGCCTTCTGGGCACTATTCCTGTTGACAGCGATGTGGACGAATTTTTTGACGGCCTTTAATGTTTTTCTTCTATTCTCTATGCACATAATATTTTTATTATTATTTTAAGTTTCAGTACACATCAGTTCATATAAACTCGGAAAATAAAGTAGAAACTATTTTCGCTTAAAGCCCAAATACGAACACTCAGCATTCTTCATGATACTTGTAACATGTTCAAAGTTCAAAATACGCTGTTACCAAGAATCTATAAACGTTTATTTACAACAGTATTTTGATAAAATGTTCATGTAAAAACCTACCGTTCAGCTTTTAAAGGAAACTTTTTAATGCTGAGTTCTTCAAAAGACTTGATTATGTAAAGAAACTTCTGTTGCCAGCAGCCTACAGATAATTCATAAGACCACACCACACACCGCGTTGCTATTCCAAGCCCTCAATGTCAGGTGTATGAGCACTCATTTCATTGCTAATGCTCAACTTAAGTGCTCAACTTAAAGATCTATTACGCATAAGTTGAGCTCCATTGTCTAAGAGAACAATAATGGCCACTTCAATTCCTTCCACTTGATTTGTTAGACACTACTGTTGAGAATTTTACTACCTTTTTACGCAAGTGTATATAGTGATTTATATTTAGAGCTGTGATCGTAAAGTGTGAAGTAACATAACATCACACCTGTAATCCCCTTAGGGTTAAGCAGAGGTCAGAGGTATCTAATAGTACACCCAGTTTTCGCTAGTAATGTGTTATGTTTGAGTCACACGTAATACGGGGCGAGCCTATTGCCATCAACCGAAAATATTTTTTTTAATCTCAATTGTAATCTTATTATTATTATTTAATCATTGTATAATTTATCTAAATGAAACTGTTTTTGTCTCTGATCTGATTTGGTTTTGTAGCTATAGCTGGATTTATAATAACTTAATTATTTATATCATATTATTTGTTTTCTGTGGTAACGCTCGTCTAGTGGCAACCACTAATCCTTAAACATGTCTATCTGCGGATAATGTAGTGGACTGCAACATTACTACTATGTTTTGTTAACCTTATATGTTTTATATGTTGTAGTTGTTTATTATCCCTTAAATAAATAAAATAAAATAAAACCGGGCACGAATTCGAGCGGTCTAGAGGGTCTAAGTGTGAATGAAGTATTAAAATTAATATTTTGTAGTTCCACCCATTATTTCGTTAATTAACACTACTAAAAAGCAGGATACAAAAGGAAGTATAATATGTTAGTTATGTCTGGTATCAATCAAACTGCAACTGCCAGTCTATGTGATTCACATGGTGATGATGACTATAACATGAATAACATCACCAATGGGTAAATCAGTGTTGGTTGATGTATTTTGAAACTATCGGCGCTAAGCCGAGAGTTTTGGTTTGTTAATTTTAAAGTCGGCTTTTATTAGGTATTAATTTTGCTGTAGCTCAGTATTTCTGAAAACAGCATAAATTGCACACGGCCGACACTGCACATAAGGACGTCAGTAAACTAAGCAGCTCTGTTCACCCTTCAGACCAAACGCAACAAAAGTTTCACATGACAAAAAACAAACACTTTTTCACACCAAAAACCCAACAAAACTGCTCCAGTTGAATCGTGATCTCCATTTTACGACCCCGAAAGTTCGTTCTTTGAATAAACAAAATTACCACAGTTAGAACAATGAAGCATTGTGAACGAAGGGCGATGGCGTATGTGTTAATTTGTTACTACACCGACCCATATGAGCGCAGCGGAAAGATGTATAGACGATATTAGATGAGTTGAAGGTTAGCTGTGATGCAAAGCAGACTATTGTACTAGAACATAATGATCTGCAAATTAAAAAAGGTATAACATAAAATGGTAACAGAGGTGTACCTAACAGTGCACCCAAATTGAGCCTAATGCTGTCAATCGGGAACAAAACTCCGTGGCTGCTACTGAGAAATTTCTGATGGAAAACTTTAGAACCATAAATCCTTGTGATGAGTTTGTTTCATAGGACTGCCCTGCAAAACTGCATCAAATATGAAGGTCTATCTAAAAGCACTCTGTATTCTCGAATAGCCTGAATACTATACATCCGTATTAAAGCTATTCGAGAACAAAGTCAAACCCATAACTTACTAACTACTATCAATTCATAACTTACTAACAATTATCTCATATTCACACACAATTCCATTAAAAAACGACAACACCAACCATCACACAACGATATCTGGCATCTACTCAAACAAAAACGCTTCAAGCGAACCTGGCACAAAAGAAAAAATTCCCTCTTAACATGCATGCCACATAGTTAACAGGCATCGAACTTCGATCAATAAACTGTACCTGTGTTGGTACTGTCTTCCCATGGTGATAATTAACATTAACGCTACACGACTAATTACACCGTATATATGGACTGAATAGGAAAGAAGTTTTATTGTTTTTTGTTTCGTGACTAGCTACTTCCTTCTCACACTTTGATTTTTATAAATGAATCGGTGTCGGAAATCATAAATGTGCAGCTATTGACAAGTGCTAAATACATCAATTAGGAATACAATGGACAGCTATTTCCATCGACATATTTAAATGTGTCTGCTTGAGGCGCCATTGCCATAAAAGTAAATGCAAATACGTCCCTAGTTGTTGAAGGAATCGATTCTAGAATTCGCAAATAAAATATATTGAAGAGTGACTTCATCGATGGCTTTGCAATCTAAAGCCACATTGAGAAGCCCATAAATATATGCATGGGAATCTATCAATTGAGCATTGTTTCTTATTTAAAGAATCTTCAACGTTCTTATTTAGCCAAGTACTGCAAAACACGATACCGCTACAAGACTTAAAATAGCAAAAGATGCAAAAACCATAATCAATCACCTCACCACAAACATTGGCAAAACACATTTGATAAAATAAATAATAGCAATCATGTTTCTAATTTCAGCCTCGTCAAATTAACAAATGAACATACGGGAACTGAATACATTGAAACAGAAAAGATTATTAATGATAGCATTCATGGAATGAATAGCCCATTGAACAGATGCCGCTTTCTATAAGGTTTATTAGTAAATTGTGTTCTACTGAAACTAATTTATAATTGAAGCTTGTGTATTAGCTTGTTTCTTGTATTGGCAACATGAGTCTGCATGTCGAGAAATAAGCATTCATAAGTAAGTTACAATTTATGGTCAATTGATGACAGAAATATTCAAACGCGAATAAATTTTGTTTGTGTCTATTCATTAAATCAATAGTGCGACGATAGTAATGAACTTGATCGTTAAGCTTTTTATTCGTCCGTGATATTATGGGCTCTGGTATAAGAGGAGGGACTATCGTCTCTTCCTTTGCAGTCTTTAGGGAAATCAGGTGCGCGATATTAAGTTTCTGAAAACATGAAGCTAAGTCTTTGCGATCTGCATTATGTTAAAATGTTGGTGAAAAGGTTTTGCGAATCTAATTTCTCTGGCGGCGCTTATTTATAGGCCAGTTAGCCATTCCAATGGTTTTATCTTGGTACAATATTGATCAATTTTTAGTAAGACTATTTAGAAAAAAAAACGTTTGGAGTATTTTTGTTTGTTTTCTTATAAAATCAAATAAAAATATATATATAAAATAAAATTAAATATCAAAGGACGAAAAGAATATATCCATACCTGGAACTGTTGAATTACTTTGTTCTAAAATCATGCAAAAAAAATTCTTATTCCAAAACATAAGCTTGACGTATTACAATTAAATTGCTATGAAAAATTCTGAGACCACACATTCGCGAAGAGAGCAGATATCCGCACTGCAAATAAACAGTTTCATTGAAATCATCAAACAGAAAAAATCTTTGTCTCCACATGATTCATTCATGACTCAAGTAACATACTTGCAAATGAGATCATGTAAATAGCTCTAACTATTATAAAGACTGCCATATCAGTACTAATAACAATATAAGTTCGACGCCCTTTCCGATACACGTGAGGAAAATAACTATGCATAGCGAACCAAAGAGTATATAAACCATTGAAGCGGTCAGCATGACCAATGAAGTAGGAACTTACGACCGATCAATAAAACCTCCAACAGCTAAGGTAATGAAGAAAGAGGAAGCTCAAATTAAACTGGCACTAGAAATACCCATAGTCGAACGTGGATTTATAACGATTGTGTGCAACGGAGACGTTTCTACGAAACAAAATAACTTTGAAATGTGTCGAAGCATGACATAATGAATTCTCGTTTGTAAGTGGCCATTTGAAGCGTATAATCGAATAGTGTAATGTAAGAAATATAAATGTTAGATGTTTTATTTTTAGAGGAAATTTAGTGTTTTCGTTCACTGGTTTGAATATGTATAGGGTCTATTTATTGTGGTATCCATATTCGTAGATTGTGCGTTGTTTAATTTCTTGGGATACACAGTTATCCTGACCTCATTCGTCATCATTGATTCTGTTTTGCTGTCTTATAAGAATTGCAATGAAATACACCAAACCGGTTGCGAAAGTCATTTGAGTAAAATGGATTGTGCTCTCTACTTATCAATCCTTCACTTACAAACTATGACTTAGCACTTTGCCAGCACTTATAGACAATCGTAATCTTACAAACTTGTACTGTCGATCATTCAACGATTTGTATCTGTTTAGAAGGATTCCGTAACTAATAATGAAGTTCTAGGTTCTATAGAACAATGTTCTTTATCTGTAAAGTTTATTTGATGAATTGCTTAGCGACATAAATGTGTCACCGAGCTCACTCTCTATCATGTATACGATGCGCTATTGACCCTAAAAGACTCTAAAACA
This sequence comes from Standfussiana lucernea, assembly GCA_964057025.1. Classification (NCBI taxonomy): domain Eukaryota; kingdom Metazoa; phylum Arthropoda; class Insecta; order Lepidoptera; family Noctuidae; genus Standfussiana; species Standfussiana lucernea. The sequence continues at coordinate 1,822,743 of OZ059789.1, forward strand.
ATAAAATATATAAACGGTATTTATTAGTTCTTGACAGCAGAACATTGTCGTCGAGTTATCGGTAAAGCGCATACAGCCTGCGGTCGATATGGTGACAGCTTGGATTAAAGCGCTGTTATCGCTTGGTGGACAATAACCCTAACACATGTATTAGTTTATTCCTGTGTTGAAGACATGGAACCGGTGAGGCTTTTGACTTAGTAGTATTTAAAATTTAGTTGCTTAAATCAACAGGCTCTATTTCTCAGTCTGAGATCCTATCAGCTGCCATTATTAGCGGTTCTGAAACATACATAACTCACTCCCAACCCACAATTTTCCCAACTAGCCTCATAAATTCTTACTATTATTAACAAATTACTCTATCAATTTTCACTCCTTTATCATCCATTGCTTAATGTTAAAGCGTTATTGTTTACGATAATGCTGGACCGGACAAACATATTGCACCTTTATCTACCAACATTTGACATTTGACATCGCTATCTCCTAGAAAGTGTCATACAAGCAGTTGTTCATTCTTATCAGTTGAATTTGCAATTAATGCTTGGTCATTTAATGTGAATGGCGTTCTTACAATGGTTTCATTGTTCGATGTTGGATGCTATTGTCCTTATTTTATTGCTTTTGTACCATCTTGTACTATGTTCTGTTTTTATTTTGTGATAGTTGGTTCTTCATCTTTTTCTTCTTCAATAGGGCTTTATGCAGCAGTTATTCAGTGTTATCGCTCCTGTTTAATATTATTGATGACTTTGACCTTCTTCGTCCGGTTGTTAGTAATTTTAATGTTTGCACTTTATGAGATTTTTTTGGGTGTGTAGGTTATGGTTTTCACACTTCTACGCCATAACTATTATCTTTGTATGACCAATTAATCAAAACCTTCTTTAGATTTATTGCGTCTGCTATCAAGTATGTAAACAGCCTATCCAGAGGTGTTAAAAACACTGATCATAATTCATTATTAATTCTTGTTGCCTTTGCTTTGTGCTAATTAAGTGATTGGTGCGAAGATAAATCAGTATTATAATGATTATTGCTTATTGATTTATTCCAATGACATAAAGCTACAGAGAGCAATTAATTTATTAAATAGAACTATAGCCGGGAAGCTGTACAAATGAGTAGAAACGTTAGTATTGATGCTTCGTTTAATGGTCAGGCATTTTCTACGGGTTTTGTTCTTAGTATTTCGAAGCGAGCGGGGAGTTCGGAGAAAGAAATCTGCACAGTAACGGTTTACTGTAAAGTTTTTGAAAGTTCTGCTAGTTGCATGTGACATATTTGTGGGAATTTGAGTTTTCTGTGTATTTATTACATTTTTTTGGGTTCGCTAAAGCTCCAAACGGACTATCGGTATTAGATTTTTCGACCACATAAGAAAAGCTATAAAAGTAGAGGGAGACCAAAGAAATGGATGCACTGTGTGAAGGATGATATGGCAAGAAAAGAGGTGTCTGATGAGATGTAAAGAGGTATGGAAGAGGAAAACATGCTGCGCCGACCCCAAATAAACTGGGATGATAAAAAAAGCTATAATCATGCTGCTCTTTCTCATGTCTTCTTTTTCCTTGCGTATGACACATACACACAAACACATTTACAACATAGTAAGTGAACTAGACAAGTATTTACAAAGTCGATTCGAAAACAATGTTCCAAGAACACACACAAAGTCTGCCGCTATTCGCATTGACACTACCTTAGCAATTCAAAATAGATAAAACGGGAAAATCAACAACCAAATCATGTAGATTCAAATTTTATCGATTGGAATCAAACATTCCCCGTAACAGAACCTATGTTTATTCAAATCACATCGATCCTTTTCAAACGTACCATTTGGAACTCAAATATTGATTCTGGTCAAAGGAGATTATTTGATCTCCACTCGCTGCGTTCGGAAGTGATTACTTTCTTAGAATGGGTGTTTGAAGTTCGACAAATATTCGTGATGAATTTCGGTGGTCGTTTTTTTGTCCGCAAGTGTCAATCTTTGCTGAAAAATGTTTACTTTGGATCTGTGCAAAATAGATAGGAAGTGGAACTACCAGATTTAGGTTATCCCTGTTATTAATTTTAACTCGATAGATACTTACTACTTTTTTTCTCACACAATCACATCAAAATGTCCATGCGAATGAAGTCGCGGGCAACATATAGTCAGACATAATGATATCATTATTTACCATTTTTAATGTTAAATGGAATTCAAACTCATCTCTATTTCACCAAAAGAGAGATTTCAAAGTATTAATATTTAATGAGCTTTCTCTGTACCCTTCGTCCTTAAAACCAGGCCAGTCCTCATAATTAGCGGAATTGTTCCAACAAAATTACCTCAGCTTAATCTCGGGCATTAGGACTGGAATTTTATAATCAAATTGTCCTTCTTGCCAACGAAACAAGGACGAGACGCTTAGGCATTGTAATCTCGACTAACTGACTCACTCGACCCCTAACAAGATTCCTGAGAGCACCCACACAGTCCTGTTGCCATTTGCTAATTTCTGCTTTGTCTAATTGCTAAGAATAGCCACGATTACATTGCGACACGACTAAAACTTCTCTTGACTGTCTTTCCCAATCCATTGCCAAGTTCATTACCATCTTTGTTCTCTAATCTGGTGTTGAACGAGCGATGTAGAGCTTTGAATTAGAGGTTCTCGTCTGTGATGGGAATCGTTGCGGTTCCGATGCGGGGTAGGGCCTAATTGAAAGTTACTTGGTGGAGTGACAGGGGCCGTTAAGTCAGGCAGCGGCCGCAGCTCTGTGTTGTTGCTTGTCAGATTAACGTGCCTCCCTTGGCGCCTTTGCGTTTAACTGTGTAACAAACTAGCATTGTCTAAAGGGCAGGATTTCTGGAGTAACGAGGCTCTGGTTCTATCAATGATTTTGTTACGTAGAGCTGCTGTTGTATATTTACTTTGAGCTGGCTAATTGAACTGTGAACAATGGTTCTTGTTTGCTGAAGGTGACATTAATTGATTTAGATTGTTTGTTTTCCTTCACCTGTTATGTCCACTACTGAAATTATAGTTATGTCTATCTCCTCATACTCATTAATTCATCATATCTCTCGAGTTTGGCTGTGTAATAGGGTTTCTTTCCTCATGATTTTTAATCAAAGCTCAGTTTCGATTTACGTCAACGACTAAATTGAGACGTCGTCGTGCGTTCGATGTCACGAACACGCATTAAAATACTGAAGCTACTGAGCTTAGCAATCAGAGAGGCGATCGGGAAGTCCGTTAGAGGATAAAAACAATACATTAGATGTGTTTTAATATTCTGGCAAACGAGACATCACACACATTCTGGACAACGGTGTTGTGGTCGCAACCGCTACTGCTGAGCAACGTTCTGTGTTCGATTCCCAGGTGTGTACAAAAGTTTTATTGGATTTCTCAGCAGCTGTCTGTTCAACAGCTGACTCAATCTGTAGAAATGTATCCGGTTAATAGCAATAGGCTCGCCCTTTAATACATTGGACCAATATGCTAAATCTAGCCCTACCATTCGGAGCTAACAGGCGTGACGTTATGTTGAAGTTCTTCATTCACCATAACACACATTACTCCCTAGTTCGATACATCATACGTTTCATAACAAGTACCGACCCACTTATCTTCACAAACTTTCATTCGTTAAAACAGCTGACAATGTTCCGGTGTAGTTACACTTAAGTTTCCACAATGAACGAGAGTTGACAATTTAACAGTTTAATGACTTGGACAAGTTGCGACAAAACTTTGGAGTTACTCGTAGCGTTTGTTTTGAAGGATTGGGTAGTTTTGAAACAAGGGTAGGAAATTTAGGATTTATTTTGGGGTTCCGTTTTTGAGATTTGTTGTTAGTGTTTATTTATCAAGGATTTGTGGACTGATAGAAGTCCTAAGAATCATCATGAGATCTCCTTTGCATTTTTCCAACTTTGTTGGGGTCGGCTTCCAGTCTAACCGAATGCAACCAAATACCAGTATTTTTCATGGAACGACTGCCTATTTATTTTTAAAAACAACAATATTCAATGTTTTGAATTGAATATCAGTTCATTATTTCATTTTTGAAGAGAGATAAATATTTCAGCTTGTTGCTCGACTCATTATTGTCTTTGAAATCAGTCTAATTTAACGTTTAGCCTAACGATATAAAACAATCAGCCCAAAATGTTCCCACTGCTGATACACAGGTCTCTTCTCTGGAGAGGGAGCAATAAACCACCACGAGGACCCAGAGTGGGTTGAGGGATGCCACATGTCTTCGAATTTTTGCTAATATATTAGCGTAGCGGTTTCCTCACTTGTTTTAGATAAAGTAACATTAGGTTCGACATTCTAAAAATGCTGTCATCAACAGCGGTCATCTTCTGTCTCTATGTACAACTATGAAGCCTGTACTTTGCAGTTAGACAAATATCGTGAAAGGCAATTAATTTAACAAAACTATTGTTTTGCCTACAAACCACACTTACCCCACCAAAACAGCAATTCGCTTGATAAGCGTGGGCTAAGACAACGGACTGCTAACAAGCTAAATAATGATTACAACTAATGCAGCTGGTTGTATTGCACAGGACATGAATGAAATAACATCCAAAAACATAACACAATTCGTATATTATATAATTAATTGATGCCAATAATAATGTTTGTCGATGTGGCAGATGTTGAAGCTCATTTAACTAAAATATAAAAATAATAAGCGATGAAGATAAAGAATAACATTACTGAATCATTTCCTTAGATGATAGGATCATCACAAAAAGTACCAGTAAGAGTAAGCAGATATTACAGCTTTTGCATCGCATTTCAATGCAAAAGCATTGTGCCACCCGTATGTAGTGCCATGGTATGAAAGTAAAGGAGAAGGACTTTTGCGTTGTGGTGTGCCCTGCCCAAATGTGTGTCAACCTTTATACCTACCATCCATTAACCTGATTGAATCATCATCATCCTAGTGTAAATGTGGTGATGCCCCACAAACGATGGGACACTTGATATCTGCCTGTCCTGTTGTTTGCACATCACAGAAGCTGATGTACGCTACTGAAAGTACCAAACTCGTCGCCAAATTTTGGGCTAACTCAATTTGAATTGTCATCAACATGCTAAGAAGAAGATCATCATCATCTGCCTAGCCGTTCCCCAACTAGGCTGGGGTCGGCTTCCAGTCTTACCAGACTCACCTTCCACCATCTACCTAATTTAATATCTATTTGTTGTAGAGGACCACACAGAATTCGATGTCGATAGAAAAATCGAAAACCAGTAAAACTCTGATGCAGTGAATTTATTATATGTACGCACAGACTCTATAAACGAGCATTCTGTTATTTCCTACCCATAAAACTACATATTTCTTTCATTCCTCTAAAACAAACTAACAAAATAATTTATGTACATCCAAAATTATATTTATCTTTACCATAGGCTGAACAACAAACGCTCTCTCAAAGCTGAAGCGCCATCGATTAAAATAAGTAAGCCGTTTTATATTTGATCGTATAGCGTTTTTCTGTAAACAGTTTCCTGACTGTTTGGTTTCAGATCACGATCAAAGAGCAGGTGGATTCAACGGCCACCTTGTATGTATCAACTTTCATTGCTTCCACGTTCCGTACAAAGGTATAAATTATTTTTATATTTCTATGATAGCGAAATGTTTCTCTTTTCTACGCTATTGGAGCGGTGAAATTGTTTTTTTTTTGTGTGTGTGTGCTGTCTTTGTTTTGCTAAATAGGATGGTTTTGGGATTGTGATTTAAAATGTCTTCAAATGCGGCTTTCTATGGCAAAATTGCAACGAGTTTTATCTACTCTGCTGAATCTATATCCACATTATACAAGCAGATGCCTGCTTGTGTGAACTTATAAACGATATTCGATAGGCAGAGAGAGACACAAACGCAAAACTGCCATCTATTTTATCTCACCAGCAAGATTTTCCTACGAATTGGCAATTGAACAAGTTGCCATCAATTTGTTCACTGTAGAATTAGTGAACAAAGCCACTACGAGCCTTCAATCAAAACATCATACAAGCTAATTCCCGATCATTTAGTCCAACGTCCAATAAATAAGTCAATCAACCCGTCCTCTTAACGACACAAGACAAACGATAACTGACATGACGGGATTACTCAACAACTTTATTTGGACACAATTGTTAATTTCCTCCAATGAAATAATGGCTTAAATCCTCTCGGTAAAGTTTTATAATTGGTTGATTGGATGCTTAGGAGAAAGCCGTTGGGTCGTCGTGTTCGTTGATTTTTTTGCTTCTAAACATGGTTATCATTTGATCAGGATGCAGTAGTTAAGTCACGTTTTGTTTTGGTTGGTTTGAAAGTTTCGTTTCCTTATTTTAAGACGATAAAGTTTAATGGAGATTTCTTTTGAAGACATTAATTCATCATAGAGTTTTTCTTCTTAAATTAATTGAGGCACTCGAACTTGCTTAGGTACTTGAGTATTAACGCTATCGATTTCTTCATTGCCAATCTTATTTACTTCTATATTATCAAATTTTATTACTCAATTTGAAGAGAAAATTGTTCAACGAGGTATAAGTACATCGTTAACTTGGGATAACAGAATAGATTTTCGTAAAATTCTCGATGGAATAAGCGTTTCATGTTTAACAATGTTCATTCATTCCCCTGGCGCAAACTTTTACTAGTAGTAGTACAAAATAGTTTCAAAACAGCATTCTAACATTTCTATTTATAACATTTCATGATGTCTGAGGTTGTAGTTTGTGAATTAAAATTAATTTGTTAGACAAACATCTGTTTTGACGGCCACCGATGGCGCAGTGGCTTAGCGATTGGCTGCTGTGCTGCTTGTCGCGGGTTCGATCCCCTCACGGAACAAATATTTGTATGACCTACAGGTAGTAGTTCCGATTCTGGCTGTTTGTGTATGTAAGTTTAAATGTTTGTAAACGCAATAATCAAAATGTTAGCCCACGTTGACGTCAGTATTACGTTCGATACCATACTTCTGTAGCTTTAGCAAAAACGTTGGCCAAAACCTTGGCTCCAATATTTGATTCAGCATCTGACCTTTACGATTCTCATTATCCGCATTAGGAATTAACAGTTCGTAAACCGGTTCGTACGGTCCAGAAATTCCTTTGTAAGCTCCGTTTGTTTCGTCTTTTACTATATTTTAGGGTAATGATGATGCGGAACCGAGGCCTTCATTAGTTTGATGTGTTGGCTGTGAATCCTTTATCGGAGTGACATTGTATTTTGCTTGTGGTTTCTCTTGTAGCTCTGGTCGTGTTTGTATTTTCTTCTCATCGAATAGTACTAGCGTTAGCTTTATCTTCGTTCTGTTGCATAACTTACTTTTTAAAGTATCCACATTATTATTATCTCGTTTATTGATTTATCGTCTCATTTTTAAATTTTTCTTAAAAAAAAAAACATTTAAAAATATAAAAATTGTTGTCCGCCGGTATCGGGAGCAGGGTCCAAGCTACCGGTGGTTAGGGCTCCAGAGACAGGAACCTCCTCACAATGCGAGCCGTATCGAGGAGTACTGCCAATTATTATTATTATAAGCCTGTGTTGTCCCACTGCAGGGCAAGGGCCTCCCTTCTCTCCTTCCACTTTTCCCGATTTAGTGCGATTGTAGGCCAATCCTTTGAGAAGGAGTCCAACTCATCCCACCATCTCCTTCTGGGCCTGCCGCGTTATGGTTTCCTGCTGTTTGGTGTGCATTGAGTGGTTATTTTTGCCCATTGCTCCTCCGACATGCGGCTGATGTGACCAGTCCAGTTCCATTTCAACTTAGCAGCTGTAAGACCATCATCAGCTATTAGGGTTTTGTAGCTTAGTATGGAGTTTCGGATGCGGTCTGTAAGTTTGACACCCAGTATCTTCGCTCCATTTTTTTCTGATCCACATTATTTGATTAAAATACCTTATCAATCAATACACAGTATTCTATTTCATATTGTAGGCTAATCACAAATCACATCTAAACCTAAACTTTCTTGTAGTGCAATATCAAAAATACTTACTACTTTCCAGTACTCTAGTATCCACATCATATCCTTTTAACTAATTCCTTACATCTACTAACTAAAACACCCGACGCGTGTTGCAGACTAAACATGTAACCGAGTTCCATTTTAAAAAACAGCGTCATCCATTTTTATAAGCCAAGCACTGCAGCACCGCGCCGAGCCGAGGTTCAACATGAAAACAAGGCATAAGGAACGGGTTACTAGGTCAGTATTAATGCAATGCACCATGTAAATGCAGTAACATTAAATAAATTTGAATATTTTTGTATTGATATCGTTTCTCTTTCGTTATTAGTCGTAGGAATATCTGAATTGTAGATCGAAATGGAGCAAAGAGGATCTTCCACTTGTTCTTATCGAAGCAAAATTTATAAAGCCTATAGATATTGTTTCCTGACTCAATGTTTGTGCGTTAGATTTGTCTAATGGTACTTGGGAGACAGAGAATTCTGAGTGTGGGATAAGGACAACAATATGGAGATTATTGTATTTTGTATCAACCTTTTTATATCTTCTGCAATAACAGTCTCGAGACTGTCTCATACATTCAAGATTGCGACGATAAACAAACAAAAATGACGGGACAAACAAAATATGCACATAAGAATACTTCAGCTTTGAATCTAAACCTTTGTAGCAAATGCTTGAACTAAAACAATCCAGGCTGTTGCGAAGAAACGCATTATCATATGCAACTATTCTTGAACAGGAAACTTGTTATGCAATTTTTGTTGAGAAACTATTTTTGAACAAGCGCTAAGCTTTTGTGCTAGTTGGGATTTTGTTCCGTTGAATATCAAAGGACAAATATGATTAAACAGTTCCAAGTTTGGTGTGTGGCAGGATTTTTGAAACTATTCCTTTTGAATTATGGGTGGCCATTTTGTTATAGGCTGACAAAGTGACGTGATGCCTTGATCCTGTTTATAGCTGTGGGGATTTAAAATGACAATTGTAGAGCGCCGCTCTCATTTGTTTCTGTCAGTGGATTTTTGTTTTACTGATGAATGTAAGGACTTATTTTTATCATTGCATTTTGTTGGCTTATTGCCAAGATGTATTTTGCATTCGAATACTCTTCGTCCTCTATATTGTACTGTGAATTAGGTTTGGTTTCCTGTTCAAAATCTAGTGAAGAGAAAATATCAAACGGAATTACGGAATGAACTCAATTTTGAAGCCCAAGTGTAAAATTATAAATGAGGTAAAATGAAAACTACCCGACTTTCTAACATGCATATTGTATCACCTACCTACAGCCGTTGCATAATAATGCTTCTCATCAAATAATAAAGACATGGTAATGCATCACTCCAAAGGCTACATACGAAACCAACGAATATTTTATTCCGGCTCGGGCTCAGAAACTCAGAAATACTGGTTGAAATTTCCATGTGAATTGTAGCTAGGATAATACAGCGAAGTCTGTCAAAACCCTTCAGGCAACGCCAGTTGCTCTCATATTCAGGGACCATGATCGTAAGGTCACATGTATTATGCATTCGACACGACCTGCCTCGTATCCGAATCAATCCAGGAATGTTTGGCATAATGCCCGGAATGAAATACGTTTGTGTAATGAGGGTTGATTTTCGGTTACGTGTGCTATTCTGTTTCGGGCATGATTGGAGATAGTTTTGTGTTCTTATTTAATATTGGGTCTTTCTCTTATTCTTTTTGATGTGGTTGGCTACTGAGTTCGTTTAATTTTTCTTTTATCCCATATCTTTGTGAAGAGTTCTTGGTGTGACGTTGTAGGTCATACTTAATTTTGATTTTAAAAGTTGTGGTATCGTCTGTAACCACTTTAACTATTGAAAATATATCGTGATTTTTTTGTAAATTCAACGTAGCAGATCACCAAAACTCCAACCATTACCAGAACTACTATATGTTGATAATTGTCATCATAACAGTCGTCAGCATCTAAATTGGATCCAGTCCCAACTCTCAACGCATTTACGTATTAAGATTATTCAGTCCCTGCTTACGCAGCACTATAATATTCTAAACACCATACCGGAATCCCATATCAGATCTATTCTCCATAAAATGTAAACCAATTCCATTCATCGTTAAACCCCTTTATAGGAGCTATCTTATTTTAGGCTATGGCAAATTGCTCCTAATCTGCAACTCCCTTCGAATCCGGATATAAAACCCTTAGGTTATTATCAGCGTTGGCATCTATGGGGAGTAAAGCGATGAGGCGATTAGCAAAGCTCCATGGTGCGTATGTAAGCGGCAGATAAGGACTCGATAACGCTTTACATGGAAACATACGTGATTTGACGGTTGAGCTGTGCTGAGCTAATTAAAATTTAATTATTTACCCGCAGATGGACTTGGAGAGGTACATCATGCTAAATTGTAATAATGAGCTATAGTCTTTATCTATACTAATATTATAAAGCTAAAGAGTTTGTTTGTTTGGTTGAACGCGCTAATCTCAGGAACTACTGGTACGAATTGAAAAATTTGTTTAGTGTTGGATAGCCCATTTATCGAGGAAGGCTATAGGCTATAAAACATCACGCTGTGCTTAATAGGGGCGAATCATTAATCAAAAATGTTACGCAGACGAAGTTGCGCCGATCAGCTAGTTATTAATAATAAAATACAGAATCATGGTGCTGAGCTACTCACAATAATCTCTATTATACTGAAAATAGAAACAGCTGAGTCTGCAGTGCAGTTCTAGTTCTTCAGTCAATAACAAAAATTCACAAAACGGTAAAAAAACACTTGTAGAATATCTGTATCTAGTTATTTATACAGAACCATTCCCTCCAAATATACTAGCCTGTCCCTAATGAAGATCACTTGATTAACAATCCTTTCATTCCTCTACAGAGTATTTCACTTATGAATATTCAGGAATCGAACCGCTTCTGTGAACAACATAGTTCATTGATTACCAATGAAATATAGACGATTCCAGCCAACCTTCCTTCTTACTATGTTTTCGCATTAATGCAGATGCTTCCCGATCCAACATTACTACGCGCTGAAATCCTTACCTCATTCACAACCGAACCGGCTTGTACAACATACATCGCTTCCTTTTACCTGATAACGGTGACATGTGAGCGACTAAAAACATTAATGGATTTCCGTTTTAGTAAAGTTGCGGTTCTATGGCGGTATCGCGTGCGAGGATAACGTTATGCAAATGTTAGTGCTGTGAATAATTATTTGTAGAGTTTTATTGCTTTTGCTGACCTATAGATAAATAGTTTGCAACTGTTGTACAAATGCTTGGGTTCGATGGGAATCTTGTGGGTGTGAGATAACTTGAAGATGTCTTATTAGTTAACAGAAAACAGTTAAGCTGGAATTTGTTTGATTTCTTTTCTTCAAACAATTGTCATGTTTCTCTTTGTCCATATTAATATCTCCAATATTAATTTCACTGTTTCCAGAATTGCTTTTATGTTTTGTATCTTTTAGCTAAGTGAATTCATATGATCCATCTTCCATGCAAGATTTCTGAGATTAATATTATTTTGAAAAACACTACTGCCCAACAATTTGTCTGGTCAGATTTAGAATTTTGAAACCTGAATTTAAATTTAAAATAATTATACAAAATATGTATACATAGATAAAAGAAGGAAAAGCATTTAAGGGCGTCAAAAAATCCGTCCACATCGCTGTCGACAGGAAAATTTCCAAGTATTTTTTAAATTTAATTTAAAAATACTTGGAACCTTCTGGCAAATCGAGCAACTCTCGCAGTTGCATAACATTCAATACTCTCTAGTTTCTCAGCTTTCAATGTTTATTCATTAAACAGCCACAAATGCTGATGTTTTCACTGTAAATACTTAACAACTCGCAACTTGTTTTATAGTTTCTTATTTTACACCATTTAAGCCCATGTTTGGGTGTCATAAAATGTCGCTAATTCTTATTATTTGTTCGTGAAAATTTCAAAGAAGTTTTGCGTTTTAATACCATGTTTGTCGTTCGGTTCGTGACTCTTTATACAGGTATTTACTTCTGGGGGATAGTCTAGATGATTGTTTTTTTTGTTGAATGCTACAGCAGTATGTGCCTTATTTGTATGACAACTGAGATTTAAATCTTCATTGAGGTTATTTACTCAGTTCTTACTTTTCAAGTTTTACGGAAGAACCACAGGTCTCATATACCTACTGTCCTGACGAACTAAACAAACTGCAATATCAATGATGGACAAGTAAAAATTGCATTGAATTGACATAAGGTAGCAAACAAAAGAACTGTCTATCTTGTTGAAAGTTAATGTAGACCAAACGCTTTAAAATTGATGACAGAAGGCTACTTGCTAGTTTAATAACCGTCGTCAAAATCATCCGTAATGCACACTAGACAGCCCAATAAGACAAAGGTGCACCTCAAGTGAACCTGGGCAGGACGCGGCTAGACGCGCAGGTGGCCGATGGAGCAAGGCTTTGGCCGAGTGCTGGCCAAGGTTAGGCCAAAGAAACCAGGGCCGTCCTAAAGCAAAATCGCGGGAAACACCTGGACGAGGGATGCACAGAACCGAGATGCGTGGCAGAAGAAAGGAGAGGCCTAAACCCAGCAGTGGGTGATTCAGGACTGATAATGATGATGATGAATAAGACAGTAGTTGCATCGTTGCCAAATACCTGTCCTTTACAACAATAAAACTACATTTCAACGAGGCCACCTACAGTTGTCATACATACTAATACATACTGCTCGATTGTCTAAACGCAGCGTTGACATCTTGATACTGAGTCCACGGAACAGTGGGACTATTTATGAATAGTGCACTCATTGTTCATTATAAAACAATGCGTTTAAAAGTTATTGTCCCGTCGTTTATTTATATTTTTATTGCACAAAGCTCAGCTCTTTGTTATGGCGATTTTCATTATAGCTGTTTGGTTTAAGTTGTGAGAGATGCGATTTAATTGGATATGGAGGTTAGAAAAACGGTTTTTCATTAAAAATACTTTTAAATAGTCTAAGAGCACCAGCCTATCTTGTACTAAGCTTGGTGGTCAATGTAAAAGGCAGCTTTTCTAGAAGAGAAAAGGCTTTTAATGATCTGGTATTATTATTAAACTACTTTGAGGAAGTAATAGATTCTTTGGATAAAAGTTAATTAAGACTAGTTGCTCTTTGCTTACTTTAACTTACTTTACTTTTACTTTATCTTTCAGTAATTATGTATGTGTGATACAGTATCGATTTTCTATCTTGACGATCTTTTTAATATTTCTTATGTAACAAACATCAACTATTTGTAGTTCTATAAATTATGTCGCATAATGCAGTCGCTGCGGCCGAAATCGGCCCGATAGCGACATTATATGTGATTAAAAGTTCTCTGTTTGTTAAGTGAGTCTTATTGGAATTATATATCAAATTAATCGTAAAGATATTTTTTATAAGAAATTAATAAGATTTTGACAATTCCAAAAACGTTTTTTTAAAATAATTAGCCGGAGAAGTTGTACGTCACCACCCGGTCGTCGTTCGATGATTTTAGGTTGGAATATAATTTACAATAGGTTCTGTATTTGATCGTAACTATATAGTTATAGGAGTTGTCCCATTAGAACAATAAAACTTTAGAGTACTATTTCTAAACCAAATTCCTAAAATACCTGGCAAAGATTCCTCGCGTACCGCTCATCCCTCAAATGAAACGAAGCGGATGCTTTTGTTATAGCGATTTTCATTGTTATCGTTTCAATGAACGTAGTTTTTTAAATCGATTCGTTGCGAAGTGTTGAGTGTTATGTTATGAATGATTTATTTTTATTCTCTATTCGGTACAGCACTAGTCCATTTAATTCCTTTTGTGTTGTGCCCAAATGTGTCGTGTCAAAATGTTTTGGGATGTGAGCAATGGTGTTTTAATTGGAAATGTGGATATTTGAGTTTAGAGTTGGTTTTTAAATGTGTTATCCTGTGTTTATCAATGTTATTTGAATTATTTAAGTAGACTGTAGATTTATCCTATTGATAAAAAGAGTTACTTTAGTAGCATGGGTGCAGGTAAAATAACTAGGTTTATTTGGTTTGACACGGTTTTGTGTGTAGGTTGAGTTTTTCAATGCATAGCTACCAGTCATGTCTTAACCCTAGACTATTAAATGAGCAATATTATTATTTATATATTTATTTGTAATCGTTCTCGAAAATGGCTCTATTGATTTTGATGAAAGTTGCAGTATATTATTTACAGCGGCGAAAAATGTATCTAGATAGGTCTCTTGGAAAATTTGTTTTCTCAGAAGAGCTCGGTCGCACAGGCACTGCTTTATAAATAAATAAAAATGACTTTTGACTCCTTTTCATTTCTATAATAAAAATATTACGTATCGGAAAAATCTGTATTTAAATGCTTATTTAATTAGGTACATATTTATTATTCAAGTAAATCAAACAGTCAATGAAGTAGAGAAAACTTATAACAGCATAGTTAATAACAAAAATACTAATGCGATTATGAAATAGCGTTTGTAAGATAGACGAGGCTTAGTGCAAATTGATCAAGTGATCAAACGGGGATTAGGGGTGACCATCTTCTGGGCTGAATTTCGGACTCGAAATATCTATTAAGAAGCTTTACGAGTAAAGCCTTTGCTGGGTAAAATAGTCTTACTAATATTATGTAGTGGCTAGATATATTATGAAGTTTTAGTTTAGTTGGTTATTATTTAAATTTCTTTAGTTTTTGAAAGTACAATATTTAACATAATTTGAGGTTTCCCAGTTAGGTGAACTATGGGTACATTATTTTATAAAGGTAATCATTCTTAGTTCACCGATTATGTGAACCAAGGGTAGATTAACCGTGGAACACCTAGGTAAACCACTTTGGTGTTTCACGGTTCAGAAAGGATTTTTTCACCAAGCATTGACATGACATTTTTTCGACTTTGTTTGTCTTCGGACTGTTTGTTCTATCCGTGTTTACCATCCTTTTCCTATAAAAAACGTGGTAATTAATAAAGAAGGACCACACTGCCACACTGAATACTAGCCTGGACTGTCCCACTGCTGGGCAAAGGCCTCCCACAATACCTTCCATGATTAATATGTTGTACCAGGCCACTCAGAAAGTATTGCGATAAATAGTTTTTATATATGGGAGACTGGCTAGTTAGAATCTTTTTCGAAAATATGATTACTTGTAAGTAAAAATATGTGTGTTCCATTTTCAAAATTTCCCTCCACATTTTTTGCGAGCCAATTCAAAGTATCGTGTCTTACTGAAAAATGGATCTGCGCCGGGAACATTTTAGAGCTATGATTTTTTACGATTTCAAGTGTCACCTGAGACCGGATGAATCGTTCGATAGACTTCAAATGGCATTTATGGATGAAGGCCCCTCCAAGGCAACCGTGTATCGTTGGTATAACGAATTTAGGCGCGGTCGACCAACCTTGGGGGATGAAGAAAGAAGCGGTCGCCCTTTGACGGCTATCACGGAAGAAAACGTGCTAGCAGTGAAAAATTTAATCCAAGATAATAGGCGAATTACATATCAGGAGATTCAGCACATATTAAAGATTGGATCGGGAAGCGTTCACGAGATTCTACACGGGCATCTTCGCGTGAGGAGGATAGTATCGCACTGGGTGCCGCACTACCTCACCGACGCTCAGAAGCAGGCCCGGGTGGAATGGTGCCGTGATATGCTGAACAAATTTGAAGCAGGCTCGTCTCGGCGTGTTTACGACATCGTAACAGGTGAGTCCTGGATTTATCAATACGATCCAGAAACCGAGCGCCAGTCGACAGTTTGGGTGTTTCAAAATGAACCAACGCCTACCAAAGTGAAGCGATCTCGAAGCGGGGGGAAGATTTTGATCGCCAGCTTTTTTAATTTGACTGGCCACTTGGCCTCAATTCCCTTACGAGATCAAAGAAGCATCAACGCCGAATGGTATACTACTAAATGTTTACCAGAAGTTTTTTCTGTTGTGAGCAACAAGCGACCAAACACAGGGCTCCGCGGACTACTGCTCCACCACGACAATGCGCCTGCACACACCGCGCTCAAAACGAGGGACTTCCTGGACAGTACACCAGTCAAACTCCTGGGTCACCCTCCTTACAGCCCTGATCTAGCACCATGTGACTTCTTTTTATTTCCAAAAATAAAAAATCAGCTCAAGGGGATACAATTTTCGTCGCCGGAAGATGCGCTGACTGCGTTCGAGCAGGCTGTAAACGAGGTGTCTGCGGCGGACTGGAAAAAGTGTTTTGAAAACTGGTTCAGACGCATGAATCTTTGTATAAAGGCTGGTGGAGAGTACTTTGAAAAGATCTAATAAAAATATATGTACCTGTAGAACAATTTTTTTTAGTGTCGCTAAACTTTCTGAGTGTCCCACGTACTTAATTAATTAAAATTGGAACCTTCAAGTGAGAAAAGGCAGTTTACACTTTGATATACACTAGAAAAAACATTCTCTGCTAAAAAATAAGAAAAATTAACCGCATAAAAAAAAACGGGAATAATCAAGCCAACAACAAAATAACGCGCCAAACCCCAAAATTGTATTATTAAGTATTTTTAGTTCAATTTCTAATATCTTTACAACAATAGTTAACCCGTTTGACTCCCGGACAGTCTCAACAAGCACAAATAGCTTGACACCCTCTCATAAGACTATTATCACGTCTCTAATCGATTTGAACCCCGCAGCACCGTATCGGGCCATTCAACCGTTTTATTTTATTGTTCGTACCCACATTTCTCATATCCTACCCCTGTATGGCACTACACTACATACAAAACCATTATACTTAAAACAACCCTTATGTCTGAAACTATAAGGTTTATAATGCATAAAATGATGAAGAAAAATGATTTGAAAAAAGGGGCCTGATTATGTCATGTTTGTTAATTTAGAAAATGGAGTCATCGTTTCGAATTACGCTTAAAAAACTGTTAGGTTCCCATGATGCGGTGTGAAGATGAAATGTTTACAGGGTTAATTAATATTATTTGGCAAATAAGGGGTGAAAAAATTATTTCATATAACTTTTTGTATGACTTTTCCATAAATTTTTATGAGATTCGTTTATTCAGTTAAATGTATTGTCCATTTTCTATAATTTAAATTGCTAACTGATGGGCAGGTACTTAATAAACATTAAAAAATAATAGGGCCATTAATCTTCAAAAAATCCTAAAAAAAACCACAGTCGTTTGCATGTCTATCTCTTGTAACGGTGGTTTCTAAACGACTTTGGTGTCCTTTAAAAACCAATACAAAAAAATATATACTGCCAAAATCAGTTCCACACACCCATAACTAGCAGGCTAATTGCCTACAAAATTAATACCCTGCCCCACCCCAAAAACCAAATAGTCCGGAATAAAAAAATAACTATGAACATCAGGCCATTAAAACGGACCCCCGCCAGGATATTTTACTAAACTAACGCTATTATTTTATTTCAATGAGACATGCGGCACGTCATCGGCAGAGGAAAAAAATCCACCAATAATAAAATTATCGGGGAACCGCTGGGCTATTAAATGCAGACCGCCCGTGTAATGTACCAGCCCCGAGCGAGAGGAGAGTTGGTGGCCACAGTCAAAGGAGGCGCGAGAGGGTAATATAGATAATTTATCGTAAAAAAAAACTATAGATTTATTTGGGAGACGTGAATTTGCAATGGATTTTAAAAGAGAATTTGACAACAGTCTTCTTGAAATCAATTAAGAAGAGAACGATGATGAAGTAGATGAAACGACTCAAAAATTACTAAAAGAAAATGCAAAACGTTGAATTGAGCTATTCATTTTGTACAACCAAGTTCTAACAAGATTAAGATAAGATTTATACCACGCAAATAAACATTTAGTAGAAAGCAGACAACTTAGAAAGTCAGACAATCCAACAAACAAGAAACAAACTAGAAATATATTTAAATTTGTATCAGAAATACAATGAAACAAAAAAGCTTATGATAATCCCCACACCGTTAATAGGTGATAAATAATTGATTGATGAGTTGGCACTTGCATTGTTCTCCTAAGAGCACAATGGGAAAGATTACGCCTTAAATGGCGTGAGAGGTCTCTCAGACTCTCAGCTTATCAATGAATTCTCATGGTTCTAATGAATTAAGTACTTTCTTGCAAACTATTTCTAGTTCTAGTGTCACGTCCTTATTGGCAGGTATGAGAAACCTGGTGTTTTAACTATTTATTTCATGGCTAATTTTATCATTGTTGTCAACTTATGGTTCGAAAAAAGTTTTATAGTTGTTATTGTATGTATAAATATGATGGCCTTTGTATACATAGTTCTTGACATTAAATTAATGTTAAAAACATCTGTATACTTGAAAGTTTTTTTAAAATTCAATGCTAGGCAGATGATCATCATCTGCCTAGCCTTTTACAAGCTATGTTGGGATCGGCTTCCAGTCTAACCGGATGCAGCTGAATACCAGTATTATACATGGCGCGACTGCCTATCTGGCTTCCACAACCCAGTTAGTACTGGGTAATACGATACCCCTTGGTAAGACTGGCTGTCAGACTTGCGGGCCATTGACTACCTGTAACGACTGTCAAAGATCTACTATTGACTGGCGGGACCAGCGGCTTAACGTGCTTTCCGAGGCACGGAGGAGGTCAGATGGGCAGTCGCCCTATGCAAAATACTGGTATTCAACTGCATTTGGTAAGACTGAAAGCCGACCCCAACATAGTTGAGAAAAGGCTTGGCAGATCATGAACTTAGTAAAAGAATCCTTATATCCAAAACTGACCGTAATATCAACTGATTTTAACATTAGCCTTAAATATCCAGGCTTTAATCATAATATATTATAAAAACAACGCATTTTACATAAGTGCGCCAAACAAACACAAACAGTGTCGCAGCGCAGTTACAAAACAATTCCAATAAACTTCTACACGTAAATTGCAATTGTTGTTTTAACTCTCAAGTAATTTGTTTTGTAGTTGACAGCCTGCTCTATTTTCTCGTCAGTTTCCAAAGCAAGAATTAAATGTTAAACGACTTTATCTTTAAAGTCTTATGAAATTAGATCGGTTGTGCTTGATAAAATTGCTTCAATGGAATAATTTACATGGCTGAGAGCAATGACAACTGTATTGTGTTCATTCTCTAGTATGTTATGTTTGATATCTACAAGATTTTCACTAACAGTTTTATGTGATAAAATTTCATAAATCGAATAATTTACATGACTGAGAGCAATTATAACAGTCTTTTGTTTAGACTCTAGTATTAAATGTTTGATGTCTATACAATTACGAAGCTTTTGCCCGCGGCTTAGCTCGCGATAGAAATTATTATACTGGAACGTCCTGTTTTCGTGTGAAGTGTATCCTATGACAATCTGGAATATTGTAGCATATCATTTGTGAAACAATTTTCGGAATCGGAACAGAAGATTCCAAGATTACCCCTCCATCCAAACCTACTACTCGTTGTAATACTAGTGTAGACTATTTTCTTGTTTAGTACTTTTTTATCGCTGTTCTTCATCTACAAAGATCACACCTTTATCGATGGACCTCGTGATATTTATGCTTGCTTAATGCTACGCGGTTGCAGGATATTCTGTTGCTGCAAAATTCACCGGATTTAATTCATTTACGGGTTTAAAAACTAAGTTACAGCTTGCGCAGGTAGACGTGTTAGTTGCTATGCTACGGACATTTTGTTTATGGTCAATTTGAAATGTTATAGGTACAAAATAGTGGTGGTGGGCTTATAATGTGTTTGTTACTGAACTAATTTTAGTAGAATCAGTGATTACATTTAGGTGCTAGGATTTTGTGAATAATTAAATATTTTTTGCTCTTTGGGAAATCAATATATCATATACATATGCATTAACTTAATAACTCATAATCAGAAAAATGTAATCACCTAGAACTATTATAAAAAAACCTACACATTTTCTAAAATTCATTTTGTATCCAAACAAAAGGCGATGATTATTGTTTTATACCCTAAAACATCCCTTAAGGGGCGAAATTGCACCCGCTCACGTGTCCAATTTTTACACCCTCGGTCCTGCAAAGGTGACTCCAGCTAACGGTGGGTTCAATCGACAAATGAAAAGTCTCCTTCAATTAATTAGCGGCGGAACCCTTGCGGTCGAGTGTGAGAACTGGTTTAGTAGTCCAAGTAAGTCAAGAAACGCGATTGCATATTTTATGTGTGGGCAATACGACCAATGAATAAAATATTTCATTATTATTTAAAAGATTTGTTGGCTCCAGATAATTTAGTAAAGATCGGTGTGTTAAAGATGATTTGAATAAATATTTGTAATAAGTATTAATAATATGACTTGAAATGTCATTGGTAAATAAAATTATCACTAGTACGACAATTAACTAACAATCCTTAGCTAAAAAGTTTAGAAGCCGAAACAGAAATCTATAATTAATAAACTTACATTGTAACAATTCTCAAAATAACATTTACAAAATCAAGAAGTGAAATCATAAACAGGACAGAGGACATAAACAAGAAAAAGCACAACAATCAAAGTCTCTACTCGCTTTTAAATTGTACCACAAATTGGCACTCCTCGCAACTTTATAATGAGTTCATTAAGTCGCGTTCAATCTTTTCGATAATAACTATTGGATTTTTTCCAGCAGAAAACAGCTACGTCAATATTGTGAGTTTTACAATCTAGCTGCAGATTTTAATTAACATTGCAGATGCCAAGCAAAAGTTTGAGAAATATTTTTATTAAAGTAAAAATCTTTGTGAAGTCTTCTGCAAGTATCGTAATCAAAATATTTCATGATGGCTTGGAGAAGAGTAAGGAATTTATGATTGAAACTTATACTTAGATGGAAGAAATAGGAGTAAATGAAAGCGTGGTGGACGTGATGGTGGACTGGATGACAGGAAAAAATCCATCATCCTGTAATGATGATGAATTGAAGACTAATAAAAATTGATGTTACATTGATATTCCTCGCTCAATACTGATCGGTACATCCTTCCCAAGAATGAACCAACATCCTGGATAGAGAAGGATTGTTCTCCACTGTCCCATACATGACACCAAAAAGGTGCAAAGAGTTGCATCTATTTTGTACAGCTTCAGCAAGGAGCAGCTCCTTAGTACCGCTATTTTTTTTTATCTTTTTTGGTATTCTCTTTATCTTTTATGCAGACGATAGTCCTAAAATGAGTAATACAGACGCAAACCTACAATCTAATGACTCAAAAAATAGTGCATAATCGGTCAAAGAGAGTAACATATCCATCATACAAACGGAACATATCTGAGCAACACTATCTAAACGAATTAGCTAACGATACGTCCACATTTATAGCAAATCCGATTTGAACATAATAATTCACAAGCTGATAGTGCGCAGGTATTTGATAACATAATGGTAAATGCAATCTGTAAGTGGACCTAAGTTTTAATAAATGTGCGTTAATATGTGGGTGTTAACCTTTGGGTCGGGGGAGTAGAGAGTGAATGGGAATCTCGAATTGAAATATCAGAAGATTTAAAAAAAAATTGAGTGAAGACAACACACATTTAAATAAACCTCCTTATAAATGACATACAATATTTTCTGCTTGAAAAAATAATCATATGGTTTTTGCCGGTAAAAGTTTAACGTATCAAATTTGGCCATTATGTCACTTTCTTATATTTATAACACACGGAGCACTATTT
This sequence comes from Standfussiana lucernea, assembly GCA_964057025.1. Taxonomy (NCBI): domain Eukaryota; kingdom Metazoa; phylum Arthropoda; class Insecta; order Lepidoptera; family Noctuidae; genus Standfussiana; species Standfussiana lucernea. Next base: position 1,844,466 of record OZ059789.1, read on the forward strand.
TTCAATAATATCGTCTCATTAGTATCTCTTAAGGAAACAATAATTACGATCACAATGACACCATCAGTAATAATACTTACCCGAGAAAAGATTGTCATCTAAAATGTCTACATAAACCGTGTTTACCACGATAAAATATTTTTAAAAGAATATAAAAGAGAATTTTCACTGTCAGCGTCGCCGCTCCGACATTGATGCAATTCAAATTTAGTTTCATAAAAATTGTATCACAGTGAGAAATCGTTCAGAGTCTCGCGGCTGAATTTTAAAGTAGTATCGATATTGGTTATTTATGTCTTTTTCCATCGCTCTAGTATAAACATATACATAAGCACCCTATAATGATCTCACTTCTGGGACACAAATCTCTTCCCTATGAAAAGGAGTAGGCTGTAATCAACCAAGCTGGTCCAGTGCGGGTTGGTATTATGTCACATGCCTTCGAATTTTTTGTGCTATGACGGTTTCCTCACGATGTTGTACTTCAGCATTTTGAGAGCAGTAGGGATTAAATAAAGTAATGCGCCTGGCTGGGTTCGAACCCACGACTTAGAAGTACTGTACGACACTCGTAAGCTGGGCCGATACCATTGAGCCGCGACTGCTCGCTCTTCACAACATACGCATATACATCAAGCACACACATGCAGAAACTCTTTCCATTTACCCCACCCACTACTTCAGCCTTGTCAAAAAATTGTACAAAACATTTCACAGGCTGTTCTCATTTCGCACTAAATTTAAAGGGTGTTTGTTAAGTCAGAAGCACGTCACGTGTTCCTAATCGCTTGCCACGCGCCTCGACAGACGACGTGACGATTTCGAGACGAGCATAGATTTTATTTCTGAAAGGCGGATGCTTCAATTATTTGCATACGGTTCTCGTTGGGGGGATATATCAAGTATTACGGTGTTCGAAGATGACAGTATTTATTTGATACTTAGTGTAAGGACTTGGGATATGGCTGTGAGTGACGGGTTGTTGGATTTTCACTTAATACATTAGAAGTGTTTACCCTCAGTCTGCATCATCTCACTGCTCGCAAAGGTTAACTCCTCATGATTTCTAGTTCTTTAGACTTAGGGCTAATGTTGACCACTGGGCATTACTTTTGTCCAGTTCGTTCCACTGTTTTCTACGAAGTCCGCCGTGAGCTTAGCTTCATGTTAAATTATTTATTTTTACCAAAACTAAATAAGTGTTTAGATTAAAAGAACGATCTTTTACTTTACGCAACTTTTGCGATAAAACTGTCCGCAAGTTGCAAAAAAGTATTATTACACCTCCGCCAACATTCTGATCGAAAACAGGCTGCAGGTTTACAATGTTATCTAAGGTAATCATGTTAAACATTATTTGCGTAACACTCCAAACCCCAAAATCATCGCGAAATTAATTTCCGATACGACGTTATCAAACCAGCAAAACATCTGTCAAAAAATGTCACAGATTTAATATAAAAAAGTCACACGCCAAAAAGTTTACAGAAAAAAATCATTCGCGATATCAGTACACGCTTCTGATTTATCTTTGTTCAAATTACAATGATTTCCTAGAAGTGTTAATATGAGGGTAAGTTTATCAGTTCGATCGAGCGTACCTTTATGAGTATCCATTGATTACACGGTAATTTCGAGCCGGTCTTTATCTAGGTAATTGACCTAGATGTGCTTTAATGTGCGGTTGGGGACGCTAACAAATCTATTGGACATAATTTGCGGGACTAATTTATCACTGTTTACTTGTTTTGGGGTTTAGGCTGTTGTTATATGTCAGTGTAACGTATGGGGTCTAGTGATTGGTGAGCTGAGAACGGTTGACGTAGGATTATTCTCAAGAAATGCTTATTATACTTATTCTTATTCAAACGATGGTTATGATACCATCATTTGCAGCCATCTTCCACCCACTGCCGAGTAAGCATCGCCTCTTTTGCGCTGTGCTTTCCTGGTCTGTGCTAGTCTCAACCAGGTCATACTTGCAATCTTTTGGAGGTCGTTCACATATCTGGTTGTTGGTCTACCAACTCTTTATCTATCACCACGTTTAGCCAAGTGTTCACCAGTGCCAACTCCATTCCAGAGCCAATACTACTGAACCTCTTCTCCTCTTCTTATCTTGCCACTTATACTTTCTTATGACAATTATTATGATAATTAAACATTCCTTACTTACTATCTCCTTGGTGCAGCATATCTAACAAATAATGTTGTTAAATTTCTCTATCGTTCAATCTATTTCCATCAATTTCACAAAGAAAAGTATCCAAGAATCTTGTCCTTTACCAGATAGCAAAGCAACGTCACCTCTAACTAGACCTCGAAGTGACCGATCACTTCCAGATAAATTGAATACACGAAGTGATTCATATTCTAGATAACAATACATTATTTCAGATAATAAGCAGGACCTAAGACCACGACCTGACTCAACTTCACTCGTATTAGTATCGGAAGGTGTCACTCAAATGATATAATATTATGAAATGGTAAATTATGCACATTTGCTGCGAAGAACTGGTTTTGCTTACGAGTTCACGTTTGTTAGTAGGAGATAGAATTTCAAGGCGCACATACCGTTGCCCTGATCCAAGATAAAAAATATTATTTGGGTTGGTTTATTATACTATTGTATGATGTCTAGGCTAGGATAAAAATAACTCCGACATGAAATAAGTTTTTTTTTGTTAGCTCGTCAAGTGTCCCACTGCTGGGCAAAAGCCTTCCCTTGTTTCGTTCTAAACCTCTCAACCTTGTGCGAAATCTGGCCATGTTTTCCCCGCAAACAAGATCAGATCGTCATACCACCTTCGCCGTGATTGTCCTCGATGGCGATTTCTTCTGACAGGCTAGTGAGTCCTGTCCAGTGAGTGACGATCTTTGGCCTCTCCGGGTGCATTCGCGCGACGTGGCCAGCCTACTGCCACTTTAGGTAAAAGGTCTATTTATAGGCATTAAAATTACTCGGCTCACAGATGATTCCCGTCTATAATTATATTGACATTAATCTATGTCGTAAACCTAGATATTATGATAGTTCAATATCTCCCTTCCAGATGACCAGGCTCATATCGCAGTATGAGCATATGCAGTATTGATGCTTGCTTCTGTAATATTCTTAACGCATTAGTACTATCAATGCGACTGCGATACCGCGAGATATTATTAATGGATGAAATTGTTTCAAAGCAGCTGTTTGTATCAGGACTATAATCTAAATTGGCTTCTAGGCAATTTCCTACAAGTTTTGCTTCGATAGGCTCGTCTCAAATGCTTTTTACATCTTTAGTGATGGGCATGCTATATTCAAATACCTTCCTTTCATACTTCTTGGTTACATGAAAGATCTTGATATTTTTTTCGCTTGTTGCTTCCATTCATAACACATGGCATCGCCTAACCTTTCCCTAACATATTGGGGAAGGTAGGCTAGGCAGATTAAATAATTATTATTCCGGACATTCACTTTATCCACACCAACCAGCTCTATTATTCCTCTGACACGCCAAAATAAGATTAACATCTCCCACAAAAATTACATGTCCCGTCACCCAGTTAGTTGTGTTGTCACGTCGGTAATCAACGGCGTGTCACGTGTCACGTCGCGAACTCACTGGGACGGGGCAGTGTGGACGACGATTGTGTTCTTTTTTAAGTTATTGTGAGATAAAAGTAGCTCTTATTTTAAACATTTTATGATATTTACAGCGCCTATTGGCAAAGGTTTCACTTTCAGCTCTTAGCTAGTGTATTATTACTTTATTTAGTTTGTGACGACTGTAGTATTGTAGGTAGCTCAGCAATAGTGAACGGTTAATTTACCTCTGGTAGAGCGTGCTCTTCATTCTCGACCTTCATGACAAGTCTATCAAAATTACAGTAATCTTCTCGTTGCAATAAGGTTACTCTCCAGCGACTTTTGTTTAAAAGAAGTGGCTCAATTCGGGGACACAATTTAGGATGCCGTCGAAACGCTAAGAAGAAGATTCAGGTTGTTGCTGCAAAAGAGTAAAATAATTATGAAAAGATAAAAAGAACAAACATAACAGATGCATCATCTGATCTTTGTTTTTCCTTAATCAGCTATTATACTAAGCCAGCCATCTTCTTTCATAATTAGCAACAAGCATCCAAATTCGATCAACATTTCATACATTAATTACTCATGCCGTCATCTAGTCAGTTGTCACGCTAGTAATCAGCGGTGTGTCGCGTGTCACGCTGGCATATCAACTAAGAGGCAGTTTAGATGATGCTTTGGCTGAGCGTTTTAGTGTAAATGAGCAACATTTTAAGATAGATGGAAAAAATATTTTTTATTGCACTGTCTCTCTTTTGTTTTAATACTTTTACTATCATATAAATTCATCATCATCTTCCTGCCCTTGTTCCATGTTATTAGGGGTTGGCGCAGGACGTTGTTCTTCCATTATCCAAATTACAGGTATTAAATGTAGAAATTTTATATAGGATGACACAGTGGGTGATCTTATCGCTAAAATCCTTCTTAAAACCAGTTTTTTAATTGCCTTCTTCAGTTTCAAAATATTTTGAAGGAAAATAAAAAATCATAGTATCGCATAAGTATTAAGTAACAAAGTAGCTTTGTAATAATTTTTTAAATAATTCAAATATTCCCAGTTTCCATCAAACTCGTCGATCCATCACAAATTGTTGTACACCTGAAATCGTTTCAATAAAAACACGAGGAAAATATTATGGCGCTGTATTGCTTTAAAGCTTTTGCAGGGAAAGCAATAAATTCTTTTCATACAATATAATTCAGGTGACATAAAAAGTGGAATTTATAAAAACATTAATTCAGTACAAACTGCATTCGCTTTGGTGTCATCCGTGTGGAATAAAATTGAGCAGCAGGATTGAGTGCCGTCACATACAGTGTTTATACTTTTACTAACGTTCATTTTTGTGGAAAATTCACTGTATTACGACGAGGGTAGATATTAATTGGTTTTATTTTGCATACATTGCAGTATTTGTTATTCTTTTTAAACAAATCAGACCTTTGCAAGATTATTGCTAGGTGTTACACAAATAAAAATGAGCTATCTTCAAACGCACCTAGCATGCATATCAAGCAAAACCATTTTAGCATTTATTATATGCTAACGGAGGCGCACCTATTGTCATGATACAGGCACAAATTCAAACTAATGAAAAATAATAAATAATAACACTTTATCCAAACTCGTAGTTTGACTCAAGACTTCATACTCAATAGTATCGTTTACGACCACTAGACTAAAGAATCAGTCGTAACCATAACCAAAGATATTCAATTAAATCACTAATGATCTCAACCAGACAAAACTTTATCTACGCTCACACCTACCCAACCCCATATCAACGTGACAGATACACAATTAAATTCCCCACGTCCAACTGAACACGCAAAACAATTGCTAAAACCATATCGCGATACGGAATACCGAATACCGTACTCCGTTCGATTTGTTACAAAAGCTAAAAGTCAGGGCTGTCGCGCGCAACGCACCTAAATTACGCGTCGTTCCAGCGTGACACTCGATTTGATATGACGCGTGACAGCTTATTTCTGGCGTGTCGCAACCCTAGCGCTGTTTGGTGGTACTGTCATGTTATTAATAGCTGCGAAATAATTATTTTTTGGTCGTACCGTTTTGGTTTATGTTGGAAATGTTTGGTTTGTGTTAGATTAATTAAAGTTGTCGTTGTAGTTGGTGGAGTTTTGGTAGCAAATGAAAATGAAATAGTAGAAGTACTGTTAACTGATAGTGGTTTGTGATACATTAAAAGCTTTTGCAAGAACAGAACAGAGACAGAGCCAGAGAGTTATTATGCCCTGTGACTGGGACTGTAGCTTAGTTTATTTTTTGTGTTTTGACATTCAAAAGTGCCTGTAATGGTCTAATTGAAATAAATGCTTTGAGTTTGAGACAAGCTAACATAGTGATATTTGACTTTCTTGCGATGATGGCACTTAATACTATTGAAGTCGCGGTAATCATTTTGGTAGGTAAAATCATAAAACTCAAAGTTTATGAATCATAATGCTCACCTGAAATTTTAACCAGCAAAGTTACACACCACATTAACCAAGTCTACCTCAACCCAAAATGATGGTCAAACAAAAAAATTGTTCGTGTACTTGGATGATATATTCGCTACAGCAAAACGCAAGCACTGGCCATAAATAAGTGTGCAAATAAATGTAGGAGGAGACATAAAAAACAAACACACTTAAATCCAAGGGGAAACACTAATTTGCATATGGAAAACCGCCACATGTGACGGCTGTGCTGCAAAAATTCACCGGATCGATATCTGTCCAGAGTCCGAAGGGTGCCATACTAACGCCCTTGCAGAATAAATAGGATTTATATGTAATGATATGTGTATGTAGGGAGCTAATTGTAGTTATTTATGATCGGTTCCAAGGGTCGGTTTTAGTCGTTTTTTAGTGTATCGATCGTGGGTTGTGGTGGTATTCGAAAACGTTTGCGGCAATTGATAACTGTTTTAAAGAGTTTTGTTTCTATGACTTGATATTTTGTATGTTCTTGGCTTCTTTGTGGAGAGAAACAGCCCTGTTTTAAGGACATTTTGAACTCAAAATATTGGAAACAGGTAATTAGGTAGCGTCAACCTTTTTGAGTACATGCCCGTGCCGTTTGAAAATGTATCACGCAAAAATTACACAAACCTGAAAGTATCAAAGCAAATCCTTAAGATTTACTCCTACGATTAATTTGACTAAATCTTTTAAATTCACAGTAACAAAGAAACGAACTTAAGTGCTTACTGCCTAAGTAAGCAAATGATTTGTATTTATTCAATCCTTTCGAACTTTTTCCGCCCTTATGCGAACTTTAATTGTAGCGTTCATGTTACACAAATTCAATGAATATTCGAACAGTAGGTACTCGGATCAAAACATTGCATCGGTTGAAACATGAGATCAAAATAACGACCGCGCAAATCACAACAAAACACAAAATACACAATTACAACCAGATCTATAATCACTTAAAACTGTAGCAGTACTAAATCAATTCTTTATAACAGAGCCAAAATCATGAGGGGTAAGCATAAAGGCAACACTTCATATTTGTTATTACGAGCCAGCGCGGGAGGGTGTCCATTCATATTCAAATCACTTTCAAATCTACAACTATTATTATGCCCAAAGCATTGTGTGGGTCCTTTGGGACCTACTTTATACAGGGTCCTCCAAATCATGCCCCGTGTAAAAGTATTGTTGGAGAGACATCGACCATACAAGACACCGCGTGGGCTAAATACTTTAAAAGGGCTGCATTTACAACCATTTATAATACATTTACCATTCATATCGTCACCACAAAGAATTTTACGATTCCCGTAACCACAATAAAAATCAAATTACAGATAGTCTAATAAATTATATGAAATTATGCAGTCAATAGACATCCATTAGTAATAAAACATTAGTGGTGCGGATCTGTGAAAGAAATCGGCTCCTTTAGTTCATAATTTATGTGACGCTAAACATTTTTATGTTTAGTTAATGTCGAATACGATTCCGATATCGGATTGTCTAATGCTTGTGGCGCCTGGATTCCGGGCCGTGGGCGGACGTCCCGATCGTAAAATTTTGTCCCGCACAAACACAAAGTTTTAGCACCCTCCCCTAGTATTGTTTTTTAAATAAACATGTTCAGTTTGGTTGAGATTAAGTTCGGTAGTTTCATAATATTGACTCGTTTTAGGTTCATCGTTGATGAGTGCATTAATGTTGACACGAGCTTTGTTTCTTTTAACATAACATTTGATCTAGACTGTATCGTTTCATGGTCATGTTTACTGTTACAAAAAAGGTTGTCTTCTCTTACTAGTTGTAAGAGATACGGTGCGGTTTGTGAGTCAGCATATAATTTGTTATGATGAGTCACACTAACCTTCTTTTTTCAAGAGACACTTCATCTTATTATAGTCTTAATATTTTAATAAACATTTGACATATTCTTGCTAAGGGCAAGCACCCCCTTAAACATCGTCCAAATCAGATGAGTATCACAAGGATATGAAAAGACATGTGCGTGTCTGTATGTAGGCGTTTAGGATAAAAGAACTTTTCAATTCTAAATGGTCCATAACAATATTTTTCATATTTCTATTTAATGGATTTTATGCTGTCATAATATCATTAATTTTGAATTTATAGTTTATAAAAATCCCATTTGAATTGACTTCCAACAATAAAAATTGGTAAATGGAAACTTGTGTCAAAGATCAGACCCATTTGTTTTTAAGTACCACGTACTGAGACAAAACGACAACTATTTTTGTCAAACGTAAGGTATTGCCATACATCAATATTCTTGTGACCTACTTCAAGCCTTTTGTTAAAATTTTACTTATTTTGTTTCAGGTGTTTGTAGTGGTGTGTGACGGAGGAGCAGAGCATTTTTGGATTTAATTCTTCGAAAGTACGTTGGTAACATTTAATTTGATAAGTTATTATTTGTACTAACAACCATCAACACGATCAACAATTCTAGCAGGTTTACGGTTATCACCGCCATGAAAGTTTATTATATTTCATACAATGACAGATTTATTGCGATAAAATCAAACAACAAAGATTCCCAACTTCGAGACCACACCATACAAAGTATTTAACGATCAGTATGCGATCCAAGTACGAAACAATCGCTTACATCATTGTTATCGTCTATACAAACATTTATAGAGTAAAATAGCCATGATACTCACCATGATTCCACATTATAAACACATATCAACCAGCGTTTCCGTTGATGGTGTTAGAATGATAAATTCCGGATAGCAAGCCATTGTTTCAGCCAACAATGCTGGCAGACAAACAAAAAAGGGGACGGACCAAAGATGAATAAATGTAAATCGCATTTGAGACACTCAAAAACTGGTCTAAGCTCATTTCTATTTTGTTTCGTCATGGGTCAGGAAGGCACGGGGTGTTCGAAGTCGGTAATAGCAGTGCATTGATATTATAGCTGTTTTTCCTCCTTCGTCTGTTAACTCTGTGTTCGGGGATTGAGAGGAAATCTTACCTAAATTTTGTAAATCGTCAAAGAAAACACAACGTTGTTTTCTTGTGTAAGTAGATGATTTTAGGAGCTTATCCCTGAGCACCTTGTCTTTTTCTGCCTTATCTTTTTAAGACGATACAGCTAGAAGTTTATTTATAAAAGTAAAGAAAGTAGGTAGGTACATCTCCATAGGCTTCATTTTGTTAGCCTCAATAACGGTTACATGTTTGAATATTTCATGAAGATATTCCTTAGTACTTTTAATTAAATCATTTTACGTATACTGTATCCAGGTCACCTCGCAAACTTCGTCGTCTCAAAGCGAAAAATTGCTTTATTCAAAAGCAATATTGGTCAACAAAATTTCAAAATTAAAAATACAAATATGAAGGGACAAAAAATTTGATATTTCTAAAGCGTAGAATTTAATAACAAACTTTATGAGGATCGTCATTGAAAATATTGAATTTGTTGTCTAAATGAGTCCCTTGGCACGCGTGTATGGTTACAAAGGGACATGCAACAAAATTATTGCCAAGTGCGTTACATAAAATTGAATTTGATATCCCAGTGTTAATTTCGTCATAAAAATTTGGATATTTCTTTTTATGTACAATGGATTTATCAGCAATTCGATGGGCCTAAGTATCGGTAACCTTAGATTTGTTGACATTTATAATGGAGGAATAACTTCAAAAGCATAATGGGATGGTGTCATGTGGCCAATCTTCATCGTATCTCCGTAATCTTCAATCTTATTGTACAATATAGTCCATCAATCAACCATTTATACACTTAAAACCTTACACCTAGGATTAAGTACTGTATGTAGAGCTTTCACAGTAAGCATTGCTATACTACCACCGTATGAGTCACTTCATGTCATTCTAGTTGTAGCAAGCACGACTGGAAACGGATATCCTTTGAAGCTAACTTGGCTAAGATTATAGGAAAATAAATCAGGTATGGGTTTGGAGCTGTGCCCAAATGTCTTTTATCGCTAGTCTAAAACAATGGCCATCAATTCAGAGGGTGATAGTAAAATAGTACCTACAGTACATAAGTATGTTTAAGCAAATAAATACTATCTTAACATATTTTACAGTACAACTGTTCAAAATCTTCGGAAATCAACATCATATTGCAGTTTATAATATGAATCACATCAAAGTTTAGAATCTTCTTAAAAGACTATTCATAATATTACGTAATGGTACGAAGCAGAACATTTTCACGTCCTGCCAAACCATTGCAGAGAAGAACGTAATAAAATATCGTTACAATAGCAAAACTAGGACACCACTAAACGAGACTCTGTTGAAGCAAGCGGAATTTTAAGAAATTCAATTTCTCGCAAATAGTAAAAACCCAACAACGCTATAATATTTGGCAAGATACCAATGAAAAAGGAAATAATATCGTGCTGTGGAGAGTTCGTTGTAACGATGCTACAGAAAAAGTAGTTGTCCCGGATTCTTTAATTGGAACACTAGCTAGGAGAATTCTGGGAAGTCGTTGCACAAGAATAATGTCTGGACAAGTAATTTATATTGTTCTTTAATTAGGTAAGTCTTTATCCCATTTCTCTTCACGTAGGTATCGTTTTAAATCTCCAAGGGATTATCCCACAGTGGAGAGCTGTAGTTAGCCGTGTGTAATGCGATTATTGAGCACCATCTGCATAGTCTGTAGGGCGATCTCATTAAAATCGTTCAAGTTCACCCCATTACTATCCGCTAGTGTTTTGTATAAAGGGCGTCTAACGTAGACTAGCAAGGATTGATCATTACACAGCTCCTAAAGTTTTGTAACATTGACACACTTCAGCATTTCGGAATCACCCACTCTTCTGTGCGTCCCTTATCAATTTATTTCCCAAATTAATTCTTATACACTTACGGTACCATTATATCCAGAATTGAAATCAGAAAGGTTCCTTATCCAGCTCAGTACATTCACGAGCCGCTACATCACTAATTTTTATCACCTCACTCACATCCAAAATCCATTTATTCACACACTGTAAATTGACACTTTATTTCACCACAGTTTTTCGCGTGCGATCTTAATTAAATCTGTAAACTGGTGTTGTGTTGTTTTAGCACCCTTTTAACTGAACGTGCCTTATCAAAGGAAATGTCGAAAGTGACGCTATCGGCTAAAAGCCATCGGCGTAAATGCGTCCAATTAAGCCGCGTGCATCATAAAGACCTAAACCAGACCGGTGTTAACGTTTCTCTTTTAGTGCGAGAGTATTCTGTTTAAGTCGCGTGGTGAAAAATTACATTATTGTTTGCGTTTGTAAATTACTCTTCATTGTAGTCGGTTGAAAGTTTTGGAGCTTAGTCTACGTTTTTGGTTAGTTTAGTTGAGTGCTTTTAGAATACCAATCTAGTAAATAACTTCGTTCCTAAAATTCGTGTTTCCGTCTACGGCTCTATAAACAAATATGTTCATCATGTGGAACGATAGCTGTATCTTTGACACAGTTGAGTGCATCAACTCTGAATAAGCCGTTTGAATTGGAAGTAGCAATACATAATTTATAACTCGCATTGACAGATTGGTGTAACCTATCACTTATTTAGCTCAAAAGCCAAGTCACTCTGACTCATGCAATTAGTTCGATGAAAACCAGTCAATAGATTCTAATTTCCTTCTCTAGCACATACACTGTAATTACAATTAATCTTCATATATTACAAGCCTCCAATTAGCTTCAAATTTAATTACACCAAGCTCTTCCAACCCTTTGACCTTTGACGTTGACTGATTCGCCGATACATCATCTAGATACGCGACACCAACAATTAGGGCCTGTACGTCGGAAGTAATTACGCCATAAAGTGTCAACCCAACACTATGTCTATAAAACAGACAAACTGTGTTTGATTAGGCTCCGGATGATGATAAAGATGTTCCCGAGAGAGATTTTTTTCGGAGTGTAATTTGGTAGTAACCCGTTATTAGCTCTATAGAAATGTGGATGGTGATTGGATGTAATGTGTATTTTTTTATCTTGACAGGGCGTCTCAGGATGCTGGGTTCTATTAAAGAGGATGTTATTAAAGTCTAAAATTACTTTATAGAAGCAACTTTTTCAAAACTGTTGAAAAAGAACTGATTCTTTTGATTTGATTCGAGTGAGGATACTGCATACTAGCTATGCTATAATAAATATTATTTCGCGTTTTAATGCCGATTCGTTTGTTGTTTATTATGAAAGCAATGCGAATATATCAGAGCTGGCAAATTACCAAAACAGTAAAAGTATAAAACAAGCAAATGGAGAAAGTCTGAATCTCTGTTTTGCAGAAATATGAATAATGTTGAATCATAGTTAATTCACGATCTTGATCCCTTCCGGGGTAGCCAGACAGAAGGGGGCACAAATCTCTAGGGACCACATTCACTTAGAATTTGCATTGCCCCATCTCTTTTTGCCAGTGATGGTATTTATAGTCATCACTAACCAGCCAAATGGGAAGCCCTGTACGTATTATCACCACAAAAAAGTTAAGAATTTAATTTTGTTTTAAGATTTATCCCCATAAAATAAATACCAAAATAATATTGATTCCTTCAAAGACATAATCCTTTTAAGGATAAACGTAAAAAGCGAACTCAAGCCTAAATGGAAACAATGACGCTCCGTGAGATTGTGTAGTGGGCACAAAAACTAAGAGCCGAGATGATCTGATAACAAAATTATAGGGCAACGCGTTCGGCGCCGTCGCCCTGTGTTTAAATGTCATCACTATATAAAGTGGGAATGGTTAATAGTGAGATATTTTTGAAATGGAAGTAACGGGGCTTAGGATGAGTGGATCTGTTGTTTGTGTCATTGTTGTGTTTTTTTTCTGTATAAGAGCTTCCTTTTTTTGGTCCGTCTTTAGAGCTAGATATACAGGTTGGAAGGAACGCCGACGCACAAACGGTTACCACGTATTTATTACATCATTTTGAATACCCCAACATAGAAATTTTTCATCGGTAATTATAAAAAAAAAACAGCTTCTCCATACATTTTGATCGTGCATTTTTGTAGGAAACAGCAGATGTTTTTTTTTTAAATTACCAAGAAAAGACAGATCTCTACGCAGTAGTACGGCCATGTTTTGAATGATGACGATAACGATATGGCTTTCGTCACCATATTGTGTTTTAACTCAAATACTGAAACTAGAAAAAATATAATCTAATAAATCTGCTTGTTCATGGTTAAGTAAATAATTCCGTGAAGACACACAACCACAAAGGCTACAATTATTTAATTATTATCAAACATTTGCGTCTGGAGACGAGTATCTTCAATTTCATCTGAAGATTATGACTGTAGATACATAACTATTCAACACCAACGCTAACCATCGAAGTACCGAGACATAGACGGAGTTTAAACGTTAAAACAATTTAAGATAATAGTTTCCGTCGAGCTCGCATAGACTGGCGTAAAATCCTACCAATTTCATGGATACATTCCTGGTTTATTATATTTTGATGTATTTTCATCTGTTAAACACATTTTACGGTTTTTGAATCTATGTGGTATTTCATAGTTTCTGCTAAAATTTTAAAACAATTACTGTTCTTATTCAAAAATTCAAAATTCATTTATTTTGTAGGAAGTATATAGACGTAAAGTTATAAAACTTTTTGGTTGTTGTTTTCTTGTGATTGCTTATGAATAAAATGGCAGCCACGGCAGCAAATAAATATTACTGAATTTATTCGAATTTGACGATCCGTTACTTCTGAAAGCTAGGAGAGTTGAAGGGCACGATTATTTTCAAAAAGGTCATTATGAAATCTACGTAACTATTAAACATTACAAAATAGGATGTCTGGCAAACAAAACATGTCATAAATGTTTTCTTGCGAAAAACAGCTTTCGAAATATGAAAGAAAACAATAGGATTTTCAAGACTTTAAAATAAAACTGTTATTTATAATCACAATCATCCATTACAGTATCAGCACAACATAGCCCATGGCGACATGTGACATATCAGTGTGAGACTCCCGTTAAGAACTCATTTAAGTGTGCAGTATCTTCATTACGGCGACGTGACGTTTCCCTTCAAGCTGGCGATAAATTCCAGTTAAATAGCTTACACATGTTGAAAACGCCAAGCACGTACTGGCTCAATGCATCGATAAACACCGCCCTCTTTGATGCTTTTATAGTTATTACTTTTATTCAAAACAAATGCAATCGATGACTCTGATTCAGAGGACGAATCGACTATTTTGATTTAACTTTCCGATTGTTCCGATGACAATACAAACAAGAAACTGCCAGAATAATGATCTCGATCCAAAACCGCACTCGTTTGTAGGAATTTCACAATTTGAAAGTATAATACACAAAAATACGTCCGACTGAGGGGCTACCAAATTTGGGAGAGCGGAGTCCACACGCGCATTCTAATTTATACCTCTAATGAAACCGACCGCTTTTTTGGACATCTCCCTTCATTCTTGCAGGTACGAAATGTTGGGTTGGAAAACGATAAAAATGCTCTCCGTCCTCCATAAATATTCATTTCTTTCAAGGATCACGGTGCAGCAGAGGGGCGGCTAAGTGCCAAAGATATGGGGTTTGTCAAAGAGGAAGGTAATCATAATTTTTATGGAGAATCTTGGGCGTATGTGAAACGAGGCAAAATTTACATCCGAGACGCTCTCTGATGAATGTGGAGGGAATGTATAAGATTACAGCATGATAAATAATGTGAGGAATTTTTTTATCATACGCTTATGTTTCGGAGTTTAAATCGGTGGCATATTTTATGTTTAATGGAGGAGCTCCTAAGATCTTGGGAGATATATGGGCGTATAAATCATTGCTGCTAATTAAGGTTGTGCAGTTTTCAAATTTTGTTGTATCTCGTTTCTTGACTCATATTTCAAAAGCAAATTTTAGCCAAGTTCTTTACCAAACCAATTTCACATGAAGTCTAAAAGCGTATATCCGATCTAGATACCCAAACAAACTGTCTATTTAGTTTTGATTGACTGAAAATATAACACTATATTTCAATCAAAAGTTATTAATACTAAATTATTGTTCGGGAAAATATCGGCACTGATGTTGAATGGTGACACAGATAAAATCAGTAGTTAAGCAAAACATTCCCAATTAAGAAACAGCAATTAATTTATTTCTGTACAAACTACAACGTATAATATGTATTCAAAACTCGCTTACACCTAAAATAAATGACGAAACAGAAATAGAATCAAAACCCACATATATTAGACCATCAGAAACAATTCCCGTGGTTGGCCCACAAAAAATATACAAGTCAAAGTTTTTTGGAGCCCCTAACTTTACGTGGGTCGTGGATGCTCACCTTTTTTTATTCCAAAGGACATTGATTGATTGAACCTTATGGCACAACTATGAGAAACATAGCAGGGGTATTGTTTTTTTCGATCGTATAAAAATACTTTTTTATGGATTTACGATTTTAAAATCTTTTTAAAGTTTATTGTATCTTCATTTAGATAATCTGTGGGGATTCATCGATGGTTTTGTGGGTTGCTGCATTTTTATAGGTTTTTTGATAAATTTTTAATTATTTCTGTTTTGGTTGACGTTGTTTATTTATGTTTTGCTTTGTTATTAAATGAACGTCGATAAATAATAATTCTGGATACAATAAAAAGGCTCTATCCATTATTTTACTGGCAACATTTAGCTTATTGGCTTAAACGTCACTAATACTTGTCCATTTAAGTTTGTAATTGTCAGTTCTGAATAGCTATTAGGCAACAAAGCAGTTGTCTCGCCTTTAACATTGATTAATATGGCTGCGTGAGACGTCAAACAACACACCTTTGAAATTCTTTACTGACAGTTTTAACTGCCACGGTTTGATACAGCTTCTTATCTGATACACAATAAATCAAATAATTCCTCTGTAAGTCTAAGAATTATCTGATTATCGTCTAGTTAGCACAAAGGGTGCAGCTGGGCATGATGTCCTGGGTTCGATATCCGGGCTGATTAAAGTGTTAAAACAATTAGGCTCGCCCCTTATTACATGGGCTTTAAACATAACTGGGAAAATTTGGGTGAACTATAGGGTACACTTCTGCCTAATCCTTCGGGGACTACAAGCGTGATGTGCCCTGCAATAATTCGTTAACGCTAAGTATTTAGTGCAACTATATATTATTTATTAGTTCTGCAGTCTTAGTAAATCAAAGCAAAAGTTATTATAAAATTCACTAACATTAAGCCCAGATTTCAAAATACTTACGTTTAATATTGGAACAAACGGGTTTAGTTCGTGCCTTGTCGGTTCGGTATAATGTCAAAAGGTTACTTTAAACTGCTTAGCGTCCAGTTGTGTAACTTTAATAGTAAGTAGTAAATCTACGTGTGCTTACTTTAAGTATGTATTTCAGTAGGTATACAAACTCACAATACAAAGTCTAAAAGAATTGTCGAAAATAACACGAATATCAATTTCCAAAATGATAGCTGTATAAGTTCATAAAGATATAGGATCCATCAAGTCAATAGACTTTGCTCACATTACATCACACCCATTCTTATCATAAACATCCAACCAGTTCCTAGAGGCAACGAGAATCTGACATAAATCATCAATGAAAATGATTACAACGACCAACTCCTCAATGATAAATCTAAAGTCGACCTCAAACAACATTAGAACGCAAAATTACAAGATATCAAAGATATATTAACCACTTTACAAACATTGAACACGATGCTCAAAGTAAGTTACATTACCCTAACAAATTACATGGAACGAACATCGAACATTTTATCTATCAAGATTTCAATCAGCGAGCTAGTCTGAACTTAGGGTCAGGCCATGATATCTTTATTTACCTAGGATGCGTCATTGGAATAGACGGTGAAATATAGCCATTGAATTTGAATGTAGCCCCTTAACGTTTCGAAATGTTATGTAGTGTTAGTTGTGGAATTTTGATAGTTAGTAACAGTACTTCGATGACAGCAAAAGTCATAGTACAATAGCTGCCTCGTGGGAAATTCAATATAATTTTAAAGTACTAAAACCAAATTCCCATCTAACTTAAGCGTAAGCTCATTGACATGTGTATCCCGAGTAACCTAACTTATGCCACCCAGAGTTGGTCTTTGATGGAGGCTCAGAAGTCGAAACTCAAGTTTTGCCAAAGAGCGATAGAGCGTAGCGTAGCATTTTAAACATCCAAGTCACAGATCGAATGCGCAACACCACACTACGATAAGCCTGCGAGGATAAAATGGGATTGGGCGGGTTACATTTCTAGGATGGGTCAGTATTGCCGCTACAAGAACAGATGGGCGAGAATCAAACAGTGGATGCCTGAAGACGATCGTCGTCACCGATCCAGGCCCAAGAAACGCTGGCGTGATGATTTGGACTCGTTCCGGAATGGGAGAGGCTTTTGCCCAGCAGTGGGACAGAATAGGCTAAACAAAAAAACTAAATTATTCCTTCGAGAAGAAATTAGACAAAGAAATCAATGCCACACTGACCTATAATAGTAATAAACAAGAATCCATTTCGTTGAAAACATAAATGCAGCTTAAATCTAAACAGAAGACCAGAAACTAAATAATTATTTTAAAGTACTGTTACTTTAAATAAAAGGTTAATCGAAAATGCTTCAACAACTTCAACAACAACCAAAATTATTGAGTTACCGGTACTTTAAATAGTTAATTTCAACAAAACCCATGGATAAATTCTATCCATAATATATCTGTATTTTGACATAACAGTAGATTATAAAATAAGACGCAAAACAACAAAATATTTATTCTCAAAACAAAAAAAGAAAACAGTCGAGTCTAAGATAGTTTTTATTGCATATTTGGATGGGACAAAGGGTCGATTTATTTACTTGTAGCCAAAGGCTATGGACGCCATTTTTTGTCGCTCCTTGATCTGTGCCAAGGTTTTTCATGTCTGAATTTTGATGCGGAATTATTTTTATTATTTTAGAAGAATCAGGCTGTATTGAAAACAAAGGAAATTTGCTGCCCTATCTGTCCAAGTCATAAAGTGCAATAAAAACTAAAAGTGAAGTATCGTGAAGCGTGATTTACCTGATTGCAATCACTGGTAACGACTAAAAGTATATTGCTGGGAAACAAAGAATAAAATAAATGATTTCTACCAAGTGATCTATAAAACCAAGGGGTAATAAATCCGCAATAAAATATTACAAAAGCACATTGAAAACAAAAGAGTTACAGCTAATGATGGTGATTTCTCCAGAAAAATAACAACAGTTAAAAACTAGTCATTAATCAAAGCTACACCTATTTTTTACAATGGTACTTTTATCATGCTTCTACATCTCCATACACACAATTTTTAAATTAATTTGATTTTAATTACAACTTACTGTTACAATTTGAAAGTAAGTTAACTAATGTTATTCTCACGTGCTAGCAAGTGTTCTACAATTATAAAGAACGCCAAACTTAATTTAATTTGTAACATCAGTATCTAATGTGAATAGAGTTTAAGCAAAAAAATTAATTTACATTTACACTATAATAACATTAACATCATTCTCCTGCCCTTGTCCTAATTTATTTGAGGTCGGCTTAGAAAGTTTTCTTCTCCGATAGTCATATTCAACTATAATATCTAGAAGAATTTTAAAGTTTCCATTATGTTAAAAGCTGCATCAACTATAGTCTTTTAGTTAAGTCTATATCATCCAAGCTCAAATTCTCACAAATTTACAAAACCCAAAACAACTTAAAAATGCAAAGAACAAGAAAACAAACAACCAAATTCTACAGATATATTCCGACTGTCAAGGACGAAAAATTGGGACATAACGGGACCCTACGTGACGGAGCCCGGACTGAGTAGTCCCTTCAGGGAAGGTGCGTCCTTCAAATACCCCTGCCTTCGAAATAGGGCATTCAGTCATGATCCGCCTCGACGCCCGTTGTTGACGAAAAATTGGTCCGTTATCTACAGGTTTGGACCTCATTTCGAATTGAGTTCCAGAGCGACATTGAATAGGGAGAAAAGTTTGTTGGTACCTGTATTTGTTATTTTCTTGATCAAGCAACTTATGTTTGGCTTGTTGTTTCGTTGATCAAAAACTTGATGTTTGACCTTTCGCTTTTTCTTTTCTAGAATTCTGATGAAAAGGTGAAAAAATTATTGTCTGAATTGTGCTTACCTACGTAGTTGTTTTAAGTTCTTGTATCCTATTACTCACATACTCTCTCACGCTTTTATAGTACTACCTGAGAAAGCATCTGTATAATAATGAGCGTATTTAGTTTGTAACCATTCAATATTGCGTCAATTAATTTCCTCGAAACTACAACAAATAATTTCTCAACACTACCGTCTATTACTCACATGACTATCCACATTGATATACAATTCCTCGCACCCATCACACGCATAATCATTATAAATTGCAACAACAAATTGTCTGTCTCACAAATTCATATCATGTAACGCCACTAGAACATTTTTATCTTTAGCCTCATTGTGTGAAAAATGAATGTTTGCCGTCAAATAAAAGTATTACGGGCTACGGCCCAGTATTATGATTTATACCATTTTGACTCGAGCCTTGTGATAACTTGAGAGCAAAGAGACATCTTAAATTAGGAATAGTAAAGTGTGGAATATTTACGACGGAACCTAATGCAGGCTTTGCTCAGAATTTATAAATAGACTAGCGAGCTTTAGTATCAAATATACATGATTTACAGTTTACGAACTTATTTTATGGTACTTAATATTTTATTTAGCTTGAGTAGCTCCAATTCTATGGTAATGAATCTAAATACTTCTAAAATTTCCTTTATCAACTTAGAATCAAGCTGCATTAGATTTACGTCTATTGAATTTTTCACACAGAAAGGATGGTCCGGAGGGATTATCCCTAGTTTTTGCTCTCAAACCTAGCTTGCGGTGTCTGTAACATGCAGACCGTCTGGCGCATCATTAATAATCTTAACAGCAGAAACCACATCACCAATGCGGTAGTCACAATAACCTTATCTAATTTATCGTCCACAATGAAATCTTACACTAGGTATATACAGGTTGTTATCCGATGGCCTATATAGAAACTCGTTTCAACTAGCAACTCCCCAGGATAACGTTGGCGCAGTAAATATTCTGTTTTTATTTTTTTCATTCTCAGCTTGCTTTATCTCGCTAGAGGAGTTTAACCTAGATATTAATGAGACTATTTTAGCTTCTAGTTTGCCGCAATTTTTAGTCAGGACTGAATTTGTTTTATGAAGGT
Organism: Standfussiana lucernea; assembly: GCA_964057025.1. Classification (NCBI taxonomy): domain Eukaryota; kingdom Metazoa; phylum Arthropoda; class Insecta; order Lepidoptera; family Noctuidae; genus Standfussiana; species Standfussiana lucernea. Next base: position 1,864,802 of record OZ059789.1, read on the forward strand.
TTTTTGAAGCGTTCATTTTGAGCTTGATAATATTTACTTTCTGTTGTAAAATGTCTGGGATATTTCAGTAACGATATTTAAACACTGGTCTTTGTTTTGTTTGTCTCTGGGTTTGGAATACTATGCGTGTTCCACTAGTAAATAACTTACGAATTTAAAATAATATTTGAGTACGAAATCATTTATTGCATTCCAAAATGTGTTGTTAGGTAGGTGGTTACCAAAATAAAGATCATTAAGGATTCTGGTGGGCACAACATAATAGTAGAAGAAAGGATGTTTTTTAAAACTAAAATAAATATCACCATACACTGCTTTTATCCCACTTTATTTGGGATCTTATGTGTTCTTCCATACTTCTTTATTAGTCGTTATCTGATTAGTTACCCCCTTTCTAGCTATAATTATCATATTTCACTTTCATCGTTCTTCTGTACTTATCTCATTTATTCCCTTGCATTTTTATTCTAACATTTAACCTTCGAACGTGGATCCGCAGCATGCCAAAGGTTAAGTAGACAAGCAGGCTGTTACATTGATTTTAGTTTCTAACCTTCTTCAAAACATTTCACAGGTCTGTCCTAGGTTCCGTTATGCTCAAAGGAACTGATCGTGCTCTCATTAGTAAGCGGTCAGCCAGTCCCTTCATGCAGGATGCGGTTAGTTTCCGGCTTCACATTGTCCACTGCTGTTTGACCACCTTGTAGTATTATGGAGACCAGACGTCGCATAATTTTGTCAGTGGAGAGATGGATGCTGTTGCCTGCCTTGCCGTGGAGAATATTTGTGTTATCAATTTGCGTCTATTCTATTCTGCACAGTTTAAAAACTTAGTATATTCTATTCTGGTCTTTTGGCGTTTTAAAACAGTAAATGCGTATCCGTTTATATTAGGTGGCACCTAGATTTTCACAGCTCAGTGCTGAGAGTTGAAATTCCAACGGTGCTTAAACATTTAGGAATTTATTTAGATGTATCTTAGTAAATCTAAGTGAAAATGGGCATACGCCTTACAAACAGATAACGCAAGATGAACATAATGTTTAAATCAGTTTTTGCAGTAACACAAATAGCTCATTAAACAGAAACAAAATACAAAACAGAAATAATCTCGATAGAATTAATTTATGTATATGCACTTCAACACACTAGTGAGAAGTTATGCAGAAGTTAACAAAAAGAATCAAACCATTTCAGTTCTAACGAAGTGCGTGAAAACTATTTTCTACAAAATTAATAATAAAATTGTATATAATCGCATATTTCATAGTGACCGTGTCGTACTGGAAACGGCGGGCAATAAAGCGTGGACTGCAATTGCTCTGTAAAGTATAATTGTAATGGTATGTTCACACAGAGTTTTATTTAGAAGATGGGAAGTATGTAGTAGTATCAAAAAAATAATTGTGTTTTAAAGGAGAGTTCAGCATTCATAAGGTAATCAGCATACAAAGTTCATTGTGAGAGGTGGGCTGTAATCCAACAGGTGATGAGATCGGCAGGGTTCGGACCAGCTCCAGCGGCATGCTGAGGGTATAAACGCAGAGGTTTGATTGTTAGTACCTCAACCATTACGTATGTTTAATTTACTGAACAATCGATATTATCAATTGTTAATACCTGTATTTTGCGCAAATAAATTATTCTTATTATTCAGCATTTATTTTATCAGCGGTACACCGAAGTAATTTAAGAATTAAGGGCGTGACATATACGAGTATTTTATAATCATAGTATCCTTAATCAAGATTTATTAGTGGTCGCCGCAAAATATCCTAACATCACGCCAGTAATTCCCGAAGGGTTAGGCACAGGTGTACCATGTAGTTACGCCCACATTTCACCTGTTATATTCTAAAGTCCCATGTTATACGAGGCGAGCCTATTACCATCAACCGGACTAGGCCCAGACTATGTGGCGGCTACTGAGAAATTCCCGAAAGAAAAACCCATTAACACCGCCCGACCTGGGAATTGAACCCAAGACTTCATGCATAGCAGTCGCTCCTGACCACTAGACCAATGATGTAGAGCAAAATATTTTCTTCTTCCACACATTTTATTAGCCTTACATAAATCAAGCCGTAATAATAATTATACATTGTTTTTTTTGACGATATATGGTTCGATTTATCAATTCATTCATAATTAGCCACTGAAATATTTTACGGTAATAAAAAACCATTTATTACACGCGAGCTATTCATCAATTCATATGAGTTATAAATAATGAGAGCATGACCACTTTTACACCATTACCTCTGAATTAATTATCAGATATTCGACTCCTGTGATAAAATACGCGAATTAATTTAACACTGAAAGCCTGAAAGAATTTAACATATTGAATATAGTAGGAACCATCGTTATAAATAGCTTTGACAACAGACTATGGGATTACACGAATATTAATTCAAAAATAAAAACTGAAAACACAATGTAATTTAACAGTCAATCAAAATAACAGTAACTGCTGTTATTGGCTGAACGAAATCACAAAAGCTGTTCAAATATCTTGACATGAGTCTATCAGTACCTGTAACCTTTTGAAGAAATGGGCGTAATCACCAAGAAGTACCTAATTTTAGCTTCATACTAATAGAAACTTCAGTGCTAACAAAATTTGTACCTTTATTTTATTTAAGCATAAAAGGCAAAAAACGCCTTAAAAGTTCTTCTCTCTAGAAAATAAAAATGCTCAACGAACCACGGCTTTAGCTCATAGCTTCACCATTAAAGTTATTATGAATTTAAATGTCGTTCTACTCTACGTAGTGTAAGACCTCGCTCATAGCTTCTGGCGATGCGACTTGTTTCTTTCGTATGAGTGCCAGTACAATTTGCATCGCGGTAGAGGTTTTCTCAAACTAGTACGGACAATTTTTGAGTTGGTTGCTGACTTTGGACTTTCACAGAATATTTGAGTATATTAAGAAGTGGAAGGGACGCCGACGCACAAACGGTTACCGCGTGTTTAGTTCGTGAATCAAATGTCGTGAGTCAAAATTTATGGATCTGCATTTTTGTGTTAACGTTACGCACTCAAAACATTGTGCCAATGGATGTACAGTCTGTGGAGGTGTTTAAAATAAAGTTATATCCTTAAAAACTAGTATTTAAAAAAAAACTTGTGAAATAGTTAGAACTTTTACCACCAATATCTCCGTAACTAGGAGGTTTCTAGGTATGGTCCAAAACAAAAAAAAAATATCGCAATGACGGGGAGAATAAGTGCATTTCGGCTTCGTTTTTTTCATTTGTTATCTCCGCAGTCACTGTCTCACGCTTGTCGCGTAAACGTGCAGCTCGTGGCCAAGCACTAGGGGAACGAAACATTTACATAGACTAGGCCGGAAGGAGATGAGACGGTCTGCATGTGTGTAAATTACAAATTAAAACTATTAATAGTCGGACCGTGTTGGAAATAAAATGCATTCTATGGAATCATGCATTTATGGTTTATGTGACATGATTTATGGTTCTAATTTCACGCAAGTGTGTGGTTTATTACAGGATATAGGATATATTATATATTGATGTAGACTAGTGATTGTGAATAGAAGTTTGATGCACACAATTATTTGCAGACGTAATATTTATGAAACAAAATGATATGGATGAAGAAATAATGTGCATTGAAGTTTTCTTATTTTTTTTTTTTAAATCGACGTATATTTTCAACCCAAAGATTTGTAGAAGTTTGTGACACGAGGTTTCCGTCACCTTGTATGTCTAGTCTTTACCTATACTTCTATGGACAAGACGAGGATCAAGCAAACGATTACATCATTCTTTGTAGGTAAATAACTTCAACTCGCTCTGAATACTAGCCCCATCTAAATCATTATCATAATCTATATTAATACTCTCTGCGGGAAGCTTTGGTCATTTCAAGATTTTACGATCATCAGAACATAGAGCTAACGAATGGCGTACAGTATATCAATACTTGTAATTAATACTTGATTATACACGAATTCGAACATTTTATGATAATGGCAAGTTGACGGCTGGTGATTGGAGTTCGGCGTTACGGTTCGTGTATTAATTTTATGCCAATAATCATTATGGCCACCGATGATGCTTCTCAGCATGAGTTTTATGCGATTTCGTAATATTAAATGTAAATATTGTAATTGCTGATGCAAATTGATGTTAATGCAATCAAGATTGAAAGTTTTCTAAACCAGTTGGTTTCAATAATACTACGGCATCTAAACGAATGATTAACTTAAAATCGCTGTTGAATTTTCAACGCTCATCTCACTGACGAGAATTGAAATTCCAAGAATGTGATTTCATGTACGCATTCGTCTATCTGTCGCCTAGTTTTAGTTTTCCTGTTTAGTGGAGCAGAGCTGTGAGAAGAATAACGGAGCTGTGCAAATTTGAACCAATAAAATTGCATAAAATCTAAAGCCCGCGCTGCTCCGATCATTCTATGCAATTCTATTGGTCAAAATTGGCACAGCTCCGGTCCTCTTCTCTCTTCTGAGCTTAAGTGGACGGGCAACATTATTGTTAAAACGAACATAACAAATAAAACCTGTAAAAACGGACACGATATTTTTCATTTCACGCAAAGAATGAAACCAAAATTCTACGTGGGTTATAAAAATAATCAAATTTCATCTTAACCAACTTGATAAACATCAGTACTGCGACAATTATCAAAACCCTCTCCGATCCTATAGAAACTATTCAGCTTTACCACTGGGTGTCCAAGAACATTACACAGTATTGGAAACCAATGATCTTAATTAGAAGAAAAAACGGAACACCTCTAATTGTTTTACCTATAAGAGCAATTACTGGCATCCGTGCTGTGGGATGTTTACTGAGATTGAAGGAAAAACGTAATTCTGACGCATTATCTTTTTCTTCTGAAGCTTATTATCATGCCACACGAGTTGTAGGATCTAACTGTTTTGATTGGGTCTTTATGGTGGGAAGAGTACGCCTCAAATTCCTGAGGGTCTAGACAAATAGACATTTTATAATATTATAGCGATGATGGTAAAGTGGAAAATGTAATGGATTGACATAAGTTAGCGAAACAATGTTTTGTAGAAAGCCGTTGAAGAAATTCGCGTTGGAATCGATTACCACTTGTTTAGGACTTTTTGGTTTTTGGCTTTTAAACTTTTACTTCTCAAATATTCAACAAAATAATTTTCGAAGTGTTACCTTTTTGCGGAAAGTATTTTCAGCACATTGGCTAGTCGGAAAAAGCAGAAAATTAAAAATACAATACAATCGTAACAATGGAGAAAAATTCCAATACTTCTAAAGTGTACAAACAACATATTTAACGTTTCTTGTGTAGAATAATTTCAGCCTAAAGTACAAATACCTACACAATACAATACAAACAAAGGAGTCTAATTTTCATTCCACTCCAAAAACCCCAGGACACAATCACAAAGCATCTTAAATCGTGATGAACATTAACCTACCAATATAGAGCACAAAAAGTACGCTAAAACACTTGATTACAGAGATAGGGCATTTCTGGAAGGAACAATGGTACGCGGTGTAGAAGCATCTAGGCGTGGCCAGGAGATGCAAATTGCACGACCCGCGGCCGGAGGGGCTAGACAAATGGCGTCGTGAAGCGCCCACACCGGTAGCCCACGAACCCGTCTGCCTGAGGCACTCGTGTTTATATTCCTAGTGGCAACCGATGATGTAGGGTATGAAGCTTTCATGCAAAATTAAGGATTGATTTAGAACGAGAGAGCGTTGTTGAAAAGAAGAATTTTGAGAAGGGTTGTTTGCGAGCTACTGATAAATGAAAAAGTTTGCGAAAGTTGTGCGCTGGTTTTGAATAAGTTTTGGGTGTTTTGTAAGTTGATGTCCGCTATTTTTTTCCTTAATGTTTTCAGAGATAAAATTAATGATCTCGAAATCCAATTCATCACGTCTTGATCTAAACACAAACTTAGATGATGATTTAAATGAAGACGATCGCTTCGAATTCCATTAAGACCGAACAGCTCGAGCGGCAAAAGCATCGCTAATCACGTACAAAATTAAAGGAGACCAAGTGTGTAATGTAACATGCAAATTGTACGCCAGAAGACAAATTGCTTCGTGAGGTCTCTCATGTACTCTATATCTATATCGTTTTATAATTCAAACAAGACCCTGTTTCGACTTCAGGAGGTTTTACAAGGTACAATAAAAGATCTCGTACCAGTTTTATGTCCTACCCCGGCAAACCTCTTATTTAGGAGGATCGGACTTTATTTGTTCCAGAAGAATGCATTTAGGAACACTGGGCTATGTTAGTGCTAGCCGTATGTTACGATGATAAAAATTGGTTTGGTCAGCGTGATTTTTTCTACCTTTACACATGGGGAGTTTCCGAATCCCTTTGGTCTTAAATGTGGTTTATCAGAAAGTCTAATCGCCAATTCTCGGCCAAAATGATACGGTTAACATTGTACAAAAACTTGTTTACTCGAGATAATACGCCCTTAAACAAAAACACAAGTAGCGGACAAGTAAATGATCGGAGATAAAAAGTTCACATGTAAACATGAGGTTACATTGTTTTAGACATAACTTAAATTTGTGTAGGGTCACGACTTCAGATAAGGGCCTGATAAAGTTTGATGCAATATTACCGAAATAGAAACTAGTAATTGAGCAAAGCGACCAATTACTTGGTCTATTATTTGTTGGTTTAATTTTAGACAGAATTTGAAATCAGAACTAATTATTACTATCAGTTTAAGAACTTAATTGGAAGTCTATGGTTCAAAAACTACAACAATTAATATGAGATGTAAATTATTTTAACCATCTTGATAAACTCGCTAAGTAGAACTCATATCGTCCCAGCAACGAATTTTCTAGAGCAATAAGTTTTTATTAGAACTTACAGCTGACAAAGCTTCAAATATTTACAACCATTTTATAATAGTCCCAAGCCAATATGTGAGCAAAATATTTCTTCAAATAACTGCAAACATATCTTGGAATCCCACTACCGCTGCGAAACGGCTACAATTCTAACTCACACATCAAAATGCTGAAAATCATTGCAATTCTGTAGCGCAATGTAATATCATTTCCAACATTATTATTACTTTACGGACGGCAAATTCTAAAATATACTCGCAAGCCGTGTCAGGCATTCAGTGTAATGGCGTAGCAACTTTGAAATTATATCTCTGGCGACTGTTGACTCTCGCCGCGGGCAAGTCCATCGCTCACTGCTCAGTACAACTCAAACACCGAGAAAATTAATCCTAAGTTTACATCGTTAACCGTTCGCTTTTCAATTCACTTCTTAGCGGATCGTGTTTCGGGATCGAATATCGAGCAAACGGGCGTCTAATATTCTACGTGACTTCTTCGAGCGATAATAGATCGACTTGTAAAGATTCCATTAAGCCACGTTGAGCTTTTTTTCATCGAGTGTCGTGTACCTTGTCCTATTGTTGGGGAGAAATCGTTCGTAACGGTTATGCTTTTCCGCATTTTCTACGTTCTTATAGAGTGTTGGATTCGTTTTTGCGACATTTTGTTTAAAATTCAAAACATCATCTTTTTTTGTTTGAGGCAATTTTCGGTTATCATCGGTTTGTGCACAGTCAAGTTGGCAAGAATAAAAAGCTATTATAAAATATAGGATTTCACTTTTGCTTGAGCAACTCACGTTTTCAATTTGCCCTTCGATAACCTACAAAATTTATTTTCATTGTTGTTTATACCGTCACCATCTATGTCACATAATTCCTTGTAATATTCGTCACTACTTTCTAATACAGCATGGCTAGCACAAACATAGTAAAAATAATAGACCCCGCCTCAACTATCAACCAGCAGATCTTTTATTTCCCCGCATTGAGCAACCCTATCTTTTTACAATTCAGCACACGACAGATTCTAGTCGTAAAGATTCAAGACTTCATTCTTCCAGTTCAATCGAAAACAAGCGTAAATTGGCCGTGAATGAACTTTTATACGTCAGCGTTGAACGTGAACGTGAGTGTAAAGCTCGGAGTATGAATAACGTGTCACACATATTGTCTAGCAGTCGTTGAATTTCATTATTTATTATGTGCTGAAGTTGGTGTTGAGTCTTGTGAAAATATGTAGTTGAAAAACGCTTCGGAAGCGTTAGTAAAATAGTGGCAATGGGGCCCTTATTCTTCTTTATTTTTTAGCTACGCATACTAATAAGTCTTTAACCAAAACAATGATAATTATTGTATGGATGTCAATGCAGTGCAACGCACAATAGAAGTAAGACCAATACCAATAACTGATGAAAAGATAAGCAAATTAATCATACATAAACTTTTTATAGATAATTAAATTAAAACTGCACCATAAACATGATTTGATGCACATAAAATTATAATCAAACCGTCCATAACAACTGATGATATTGCGATCACTATCAATATAATTAATAATTCATTAATCGAAATGCAACAATCGCAGTACAATTCCACGATTGTAAGTCGCAAATCGCGAGCGCGGGGAACATCTAAGAGAGGTGCACGGTGCAACGGATGGACAGGGATTGCGCGTTCTTAGAATAACAAATAGACGGTTGCGGGAAGCGGTCGAAGCCAATCAGAATTGTGGTTAAACCCACAGGACGATTTGTGAAGATTAATTAGCGAGAACGAATTGAGGTCGCCGTTTTAATTAGTCTTCATTTTGGAAGGAAAAAAGAATATGGATGAGATGATAAAAAATATAAATTCTTTAGGTGAAATTGAGATGGATTAGGAGACTGAAAAAAAATTAATTATTTATTTAAATAATTGATTTACAAAAAAAATAATATTGGGGCCTTAAAAACTATAAGTATATTATGATACTTGGATTCTACCTGAACTAGAAATAAACCTGGATCTCAGGTAACTCACTCAAGTGCTTACATAACTAAGTACGATCTAAGATTCCTTAAAAATACCTAGTAAATAACTTATCTATAAATATAATTATTATAGAAAAACATATTATTCAAAGTAAGAAAAACAGTTTTCTTAGAAAAGTTAAATTAAGAGGCTGCGAAAATGTGTCCAAAATCACAATATATATTCTTTCTTCATGTTTTTGCAATCCACACAAACACAAAACGACAAATAAACTTGAATCTATCTTAATACAAATTATGAATAGTTTAGCTACTTTGTTTGCTCTAACTCAAGCTAATTTATTTTAGCTTATCTAAGACTAAATGGTACTTGCGAATTCGCGGCCAGTAACGAAATGAATTTGCCAATGTAAATCTTTACTCTGGCCAGGCAATCAAAACTGTGGTTGCAGCCTACAAGAGATTTATAGGATTAATTAGCAAAACAAATTAATTGGGGTCGGCATTTTACTTTCTTCCTCTGTTTCTACTGTCCTTGAATTACAAATAGGCCAACTTGAGATTTTCTTTGGATATTTTATTTAAGTTTAAACCAAGATTTTAATTTTTGGACATTAATAATCTTTTATTCTTCTACAACTGTGTAGAGATGAATTAGAATTACATTTATACACTCAATGCCTCGCATCTCGGCCTTTGATATCATCATCTATTTCAACAATGTCTTTAACAAGATTCAGTTGACTCACCCTTAAAAAGCACTAACAGCATGACGTATAAGTTTAATAAAAATAATAATTTACTAACAACATATTGCAATCAAAAACCACCCAAAAATTGGGACCCCTTCCAGCAATAACTTCGCGACCACCATAAGATTACCATCGCACATATGGCATACAGTTGGTCACAGCGGTTGTAAAAATTATGGCTCACGGGAGCAAGACGACAATCTCGTAAAAATTGATGGACGTGTTTTAAAAGCCCGAATATTTTCAACCCTTTTGGCTTTCGCTGCCATTGTGATGCGGTTATCTTCACGCTGTGTGAGTTTATGGGAGAAGCAGTGAAACGAGCGATGTCGACGCTTGATTTAGTGAGAACATAAGCCGTATATAGCTGGGCATGGATGACGTGGGTAAAATGTTGATGACGTGAAAAGTCGAGTAAAAACTTGAAACATATTTTGAATAACTGAATTGTTTTTCGAAATAAACTGGAAAAGATAATAAAGTGACAAAAATATGAGACATGAAAGATTGTACTGCCTTAACAGGTGATAATTCCTCATGACACTTTCAAAAGCCACAAAAACTTATCTCATAGACAAAACATATTTTAAAAAGGAAATCCCACTTATTCACTCCATAAACCGTAAACCCAAAAATCAATCTTCGACCAAAAAACATTCGATTTCCCCATTTCACACACACTTCACAGTCCTCAAGTTAGTGCCCTAACCCACGAGACATGACGACAGATGACGCGTAAACTGCGGGGCGTCGTCGTTGAGTAATGAACGTTCGCCCATTACTCATTACAGGCCGTGACTTGCCCGTGTGACGGGGCCTTTATTTCAGCACTGCACTACTGTTTCCAATGATTTATGCGTCGTCGTACTTTTTATTGTTGAGTAAAGCTATCAATCAGTTTTGTTTAAGGAGTCTTCCTTTCGTTATGACCATAATGTTAGCTTGTAAGTGGAAACAGATAGCTCATCTGAAAGTGAGTGCGTTTCAATACAGCTTGATTTGAGAAATTCTTTGCAAATACAATGAGTAGATAAGCTAAATTCAAAATAACTTGAACATTTACGAAATTCCGCTTAAGTTTAAAGTTGGCACTAAATTCCTAGTAACTGTAACAAACTAAGTAGTCAATTTATTTGCTTAAACCAAAGGTCTACGTGAGCGAAGTCACAACCTAAAAAGGAATCCATTAATAAAGTTAAAATAGCTAAAAAAACAGTCATGGCCTTTGAAAAGTGATCCAATGATTAACATGCAGGACTAGGATTAAATGACATCGTCATACAAGAAGCTACGTCAATAATGACACTTAAATAAAAATTCAACATGACGCTTAGGAAGGAAGCACTACTTATAGAAACGGTAATAATAAACCTTGGAAGCTATAAATTGAAGAATGATTAGCTCCCTACATTATTACTGACAAAATAATGTAACTCAAGCTCCCATTGTACCCAATCCTATTGAACTGTTAAAATTTGTAAGAATACTCGAGATTCACAAATATTATTTTGTATGCAATAACGGAACGCCCTCCAAACATCTGTAGTAGCTGAGAAAAAAGAAATCCACGTCGATAATGTTACTCGTATTACTCGAAAAGTGAGAGAAATCAACGCTCAGATAAACGATAAGGTAATAACAGAAGCCGATCCTATCTTTTGTACTCTTTTGTTACGCGACGAATACAATGCAGTTGTAAATTTTTGGGTTCTTAACTCCACAATGTTCCCGTCATTAATCTATGGCCGTTGTAACTTGAAGCGGGGTTGGGATCTTTTGTACCTGCTCTATTCCTCGCCCCTTTGTACCCTGACATGTGCGGAGCAGGGACAAAAACCTTGCGCAATATTGTCTGCCCCAAGACATCAGATGATGTGAAAATAATACCGCGGAAAATAAAGCAAAATATCCCTGCAGCATAACAGGCCCTTCCAGTTTTCAACGAAGATTCTAATCTCTAAAGCTTGCGAAGTTACAATTTCAGAATTTCACGTATCGAACCGACTGTTTGTCTATCGGGGCTATTTTTAAAAATGTCACCCGCAACCACACCTAAGCTTTTTTTGACACGTCGTTTCCACTAAGCCCTTGACATGCATTAACGCCTAACATCGACGCGCACTTTTTCTGTCGAATCTCCAGATGTGAGTGCATCATTAAAATCTTCTATGGCACCAAAAAGATCAAAAGTTATCTCCTCGGTTGGAGAGGTTCCCTCTCGCCCCTGCGTCCCTTTCCCCCACAGGTCCCTTGTTGCCGCGACAGTTAAAGTCGGACGGCCGTGAGGGACGGTCGCTGCCACCCGGGCGTCCCAACCGCGTTGCGTACGATACCGCGTTTGTGAAAACTGTTTTCCTTAGTGTCATTTGCATACGTGAAGTGAAACTGATTACGTTTTGGTAACTGTGATGGGATTTATTGTACGTTTGAAGCTTTGGTGAATGTGACAGATTATTTAAAGTTTAAAGTGAACCTCTCGTGAATTGTTTTTATTTTGTAAATCGTCGCTGATGCATTCTATTTCGGCTGTGTTATTCGGGTAACTATTTTGGTATAATTTGTAATGACAGTTTATTTTATGAGATCTACTACATCGTTTCATCACGAGCGTTTAATAAAAAAATATCGTCTGTTACGAACTTAACGTTTATCGCGTGCCCAACCATTCGTTACAATAAAAACAATTCGTATCTTTCTCTTGAGTGTTCTCAACTTTCCATCCAATTATATGACAGATAGTTTTGATAAAACAAGATTTATGACTCGAAGTGCGTCTATGGAGATATGGAAGTCGGTCACGGATTTATCAGAATCTTACTCAACGACGACGGCACCTAAAACTATTATGTAGCTTTTTTACGACTGACAACGGTAAAAGCGGCTGCAATTGTGACGGTAGGAGAGACTCCATCAGATAAGGTGGAACAGCATAAATAGGCTAATGTCAATCCCCATTACGATGCTTTGTCACGTGTAGAAGATGGTCCAGGAGATATGGAAGGAAAAGCTCTAACGATCTATGTTGTGATTTTAGTTCTGATACCGGTAATTGTAAGGTGATTTTCGTAATGATGGATAAACTTGCACGTTTGTAGTGAAGTTTAGACGATATCAAGAGAATTATTTTCTTTCCCCTGAGAGTTGTTACAAGCTTAAGATAAAAGGTAGCTGAAATGTGTTGGTCTATGTAGTTGTAACGTAATGGTTACCGTGAGCTATAGATTGAATGCCTTATTGTTTTACATATTATGTGACAAAATAATTACTTTTGAGAGTCTAGAAGAATACTGCTACGTCTTGTTTAATTTACAATAAACTTTAATCAAGTATTACAATAATATTACTAGTTCCGTTTTGAAATTTTACCTTTCTAGCTTTAACTACTCCGAGGTGACTTTTCCCAATGGAATATGAATTTTAGTCATTTATCTAGATTCAAAAAAATATTTATCGTTTTCTTGTTAAAAAATTATGTCATTTCTATTAAGTAACAAGTCTCAAGCCCATCGTTATCAATTACTTCAACACCCTTCCCTCAATTGACGCTAACAACTTGCACAAGATAAGCCGCTGATAAAGTATGTATACTTGTAAATTGAACTTTTAAATTATCGGTAATACATGAAACGCTATCGAATTTTTGTCAGGTCATGTTTGTATCGTCAACACCTTCTTTAACATTATAGTGAGCTCTCTTTATACCATTGAATTTTACAAGAAAATCAAGTTTGATTTTTATGTTTTGCTAGTTATATTTTCACACGATTATCTAATCTACTTCTAAGACAAAGCTGACCTCTTTATGCGGCCTTAAAAGTACATTTTGATATAAGGAATTTATCACAGATAATTGTAGGTACTGGCCCTTCTAACCTGGCCAAGGTGGTTATTAATTGAAATTCGTATTAACTTTAATGGTTATGTGTGGCTACAGTGATTAATATGTGTTTTTATTGCTGAATTATATAACAGTCTATCATTTTATGTGAACACGATTTAGTTTCGAACAATCTAGATTGTTTAAAGGTGACTGACATTATTCGTGCGTAATAAATTTAAAGGCTATTAATATTGATCCGAACTACAGTATTATTAAAGCTAATTGGTATAGAAACATTGATTCCACAGAAAATTACTTAATTATTAACGTTACAATCAGAAGTTAATGGGTCTTCATGGCAGTCATGTGTGTAGCCCACATGTTGGAACTCTGTTCTCCCCTACGGAAAAAGGAACATGAAAGTAAATAAATAATAAGACCTACAATCAACGCTACACGAATGTTCATTAAACATGCAAAATCTTCTAAGGTTTGTTTACAGTAGCGATAAGATTACCCACGGAAGCTCTTATCTCAAAGTTCCGCCTCTGAGCTATGTGTTGCGCCAGTAATAAAGTGAATTGCAAACTTGCGATTGCCACGTTCGATTGTCGCAGAGTTACGTCGCGATCGCAACGAAATATTGAATGGATCGATGGTATTGATAGCTTCGGTGTTGTGTTCATCTATTCCAATGGTTACCACATTAAGAACGTTAAAGATAAACTTATGTGTTAAGTTGAGTCCGTGCAGTTGGTGATTTGATCAAAGATAGCTGTATAAGTTATGCAAACTCGGAATTTATTTCTGAAGTTAAGTTTTGTAGGTGTAGTAGATCTTGGTTAAATCGTGTTCATTCAGTAGATCAATTTGATAATGATCTGTGTTACATGAGCTTGCAGGTAATGCGTTTAATTTGATAGATATTCAAACTTTATTCAATTGAAAAAGCAAAAAAAAGAACCGATGTTTGCTGCTGACTCTATCATGTGATCCTTACCCAAAAAATTCTCAAGATTAATAACAACAGAATCTAGTATATAGCAAGCAGATGCTGATACTAAAAGCTTTGTAAACGTAAAAACGAAAGCTAAAAATCTCCCAATCTAAAAAGAGAAAACATCAGAATGTCGCAATCGTAACTGAAAATAGGACGAACTAATCTAAAGTTAACATCAGTCGCACGCACGGAGCCTTCCTTATTAACGTCGTAGGTAGAGGTAGTGGGATCACCTGTAACCTTACAATTTGTATGCTCATCTCATTGGCTAATGATCGGAACTTTCGGCAGAGGATGTTTGAACTATTCATTCGTTTGATTTTTGGGAATGGTTTAAGCGTGAAGAGGAAGCGGGTTGAATGAAATTTGTTTGATTCAGTCAAGTCTACTACACAATTTACTGACTTCGAAGATGAGCTTTAGAAGTTATTAGTCACTTGTTTGAATTGTATTAAAATAATGTCTTAATAAATTACTATCCTGTATTAATACATTATCATCTGAGCTTATGGCCCCATTTGGATTCTTGAATTTCTTGGATGACATCATTTAACAAAAACGGTGGGCTATTAATTCGATTGTAAAAGTCAGTGCCTATTCGCATAATTGATTGATTACCTATTGACACCTATAAAACGCTCTAGATAGATTGATCTAAATTGCCATGTCTATTGATCACTATCGAATGAATGTTAAAGCGAAATATTTTAATAGCTACAGCATTCAATTAGAATATCATAAATTACTGCCATTCATCAATTTAATGAAATATGTGGAATATTTTGTTGCATACTATTATAATGATAAACTATAGATAAATAACCTCAATCCTTACTAATATTATAAACGCGAAAGTTTGTATGTATGGATGTATGGATGTTTGTTACTCTTTCTCGCAAAAACTATTGAACAGATATGGATGAAACTGGGCATACAGATAGTTCATAACCTGTATTTACACATAGGGTACTTTTTATCCCAGTAGTACGATCCCGTGGGACAATAACCGAACTCCACGAGGGTGAAGTCGCGGGCAAAAGCTAGTATGACATAAATGTAACACATGCAAAATAATCTTTCTACTGGTTAATCTACATCTAAAATGATTTCAAGGAGATAAGAAAGATTCAGATTTCCCTTTCTATTAGAGAAAATGAAAAAATGCTAACTAACGCGCTCTTAGGACTGCAAAATAATATTCCGTGTCATCATAACCATCTATTACAAAATCTTCAACCTCTTAATACACATTAATTTCTTGTTCATCAATACCTGCTTCATCATTCTGAGTAAGCAGTCCTAAACAGAATGCCCTTACAATTTGGGCCAATAACTCTGTTCACCTTGATTGCACGAGATCTGATTAGTCTGAATCAGTATTGTTATGATGATCTAGTTTGCTACGAAAATTAGTAGTTTTATGATTATCGATTAGATTACGTATAGGAAACATTCTCGGTTTTTACTTTCTGTATCTTCTGGAGATTCTTTTCGTAAAAATCTTTTATTTTGTATTTACCTATTATGTTCATATCAATAATCAGGTGTCTTTAACTACTGAACGTCAAATTCATATCAGAAATTAGAGTGGTTAACTGCTTTTCTAGCACAATACAATTTACTTTTACAAAAAACATATATTATATCTTTGACCGGGTAAAAATTGATATCATTGTTGCAAAATTGTGGCTCAACGAGCAAGTCTTGGCTTTAAAATAATACAAAAAAAAATCTTGAATAAAGACTAACTTATATAAAGTGACTTCGGCAAAGCCAAAAGAAAAGTTTCTCTTCAGTAACTGCATAGAAGTTTTCGCCAAGATTTAACACAAGAGTTGTTCTTTCTTTAAAATCTTGAAGTTCTTTTTATAACACGGTCTCTGAGGTTTGTTTTAAAATTTTAATTAAAAGTGACACTGTATAGTTTAGTTTGCTTTTCGTTTGGTTGACTTTGGAAATTGCTAACGAGACTACAATGTTTGTTTTGTCTTAACAACTAGCTTCCAGCAAATTTTGCAACTGTCGTTTACACTAACACCAAGAAAGACCAAATTAAACTCCTAAGTGTAATTTTTATGCTGGAATTTATACTTTCGTTGCTTAGTTTAGCGTTGAAAATTCCTCAAAACGCTTTTATTAAAGCACTAACTCCCGTCTGCGGCTTCGCCCTCATAAATTTTATAAATTATAGCCTATGTGTTAACCTGAAGCTACGTTACCGTTTTATCGAAATCCGACCAGTAATTTTTGCATATAGTAGGAAGTAGGATTGATTTAGGTGTCACCTATTGTTAGTTCAACAGTCTTAAATACAAGAGTTAAAGCGCCACTCCCTTTAACCGATAATTCCAACAAAGTAACGAATGACACAATAATATAAGAGCCAATAATTTAACCAACACATAATAATAATATATTTGACA
The DNA here is from genome assembly GCA_964057025.1 of Standfussiana lucernea. Classification (NCBI taxonomy): domain Eukaryota; kingdom Metazoa; phylum Arthropoda; class Insecta; order Lepidoptera; family Noctuidae; genus Standfussiana; species Standfussiana lucernea. The sequence continues at coordinate 1,881,639 of OZ059789.1, forward strand.
GTTAGTTTGAAATAGTACATTCAGCAGTCACAGCAGTAAATACAACATTGTTACAACAAGAAGCAATAACGTTGCACACGTCTTTATAATCCAATACAAGGTTTTATGTTACTGGAATGTTATTTCCTACATTGTAAGTTCAAATAATAGTAACGTCTGTTATAGTTCCTGTGTTATTTACTATAAATATAATATGAACCTACCAGCTAAAGCTGACGCTAAGGCTTCTATAATTTTGCTCAGTTGAAAGTTCTATGAATTCGTTTGCGAGTTACTGATTTTGCTTATATGCCCTGCGTAGTTGTGAAGTGTTGAGTGTCAGTCTTACGCATAACAGTATCAAGTTGCAAGCAAGTCGGCCGCAAGTTTAATAATAGCTCATTTCCTTTGACTACTTAAACAGAAGTGTAGAAATGTATCTCCTTTCCAACACTGGTCAATATCACTAAATATACTGGTTTCAGCATGATTACCTTTCATAACATTACCAAATGTATTTTCATATTTTGATTAAAACTTTCGCATATACACAACAGAAAGTTCGTCCATTAACTGCATTATTTAAACTGTGTGTCCACATTTATATTGTTTAATCTGTTTGATCTCTGCCACTATCTTTGTTTTCATCATAAACTTTATTAAACCCAGTGGCTACTGGTTGATTATCTTTATAATTATCAAGTACTTAATCACTACAGTTTAAAACATTTAACTTGTCATTGAGTTTACTTTGATATGTATCTTTTGTTGTTGACACTTTATTAAAAGGTCTACGAAAATGGACTGTAGTTCAAATATAATTCAAAGCTTTATTGATGTTTGTTATAAAGGTACCGTTCGAAGATTCCAATATGTAGCGGTACCATGCTAGTTTAATGATCGTAAGTGTGTATAGTAATGACAGGTGGCTGTACAATTGTTAATGGGAGTGCCATAGTAACCCATTTCTCTTGGTCATCTCTTACAACGTGCGTGGGATTGTGTGCAGGTGATGCACTTTATTTATATTTTTCATTCATATAATAAACTTTTTTTTCTTTTTCTAAAATGATGGTTACCATTGGGAAGGAATGGCATTTGCCCAGCAGTGAAACAGATTAGGATAAACAAGAACAAAAACAAAAAATGTTCTGTAGAAAATTGTAGATACAATAACTTTTACAATACAACATAAATTCTGTTTGCGTCCTTGAACTTCATATCTTCTAGTTTTACTCTCTTTGCGGCTTCTATCAACACGCCCTAAACTTTTTATAAACAATACTTACTGCGGTTCTTCAAAAAATATTCACACAACATGTCCAATGTCTATAAAATATGTTTCGTCACAGCAAATCGGCTTTTTACCACAAGCCTCTACTTACCGGCCTATAATAGGGCCATTTATTTTTTCCCCAAAAATGGCCCTAAAGGGTCCTATTAGTCACGGTGCGGTGCCATACAAAAGTGTTCGGCCTAATGACGCGGTGGGCTTGTACTACGGAATATGATCAGAAATATGGGCTATCGGTTTTCCGACAGTTTTTTTTTAAGGTTGATTTTGAAATATGTCAGTCGTTTTTTATTTCCAACTTTGTAACTATTATTTTTGATTGGAAACGGTTCTACATATTACTTTTTGACGTGAACTAATCTTGTTATGTTGAAATCGGAAATCAAGTATGTCTGATGATACGTATCGTTACGTCATAAATTATTCGGTTCTTTGTTTTTATTGTACACGTGAGGTAGTTAGATTTGGAACTTACATGTCTTCCAAGAATAGCGGGTTTAAACTATATCGCTTTCGTTGTTCATATAGCTTCTAATATTTAAAGAAGTAAAAGTAAATACGAGAGCACAAAATACTAATCACTAGCTCCAAAATCAAACAAAAATTAAAGGAACGTTAATTGTCAAAGGGTTCACACACCACACAATGCATGAACCAATACAAAGTCGTCTAAGCAAATATTGGTCTAACTTTCCAACGTTATTGTTTTAGGTGATGCGTGCGTGCAAGTGAACATGGCGCGGGGGGGTGTCGTGCTCCTCGTGCTATGGGTGGCCGTCGCCGCCGACAAACATGGTAAGTACCAAGATTTGTTCTTTTTGTTCTTCGGCGAAGAATCGTGGCCGGTTAACGTTACAGCAAGTAATAAAACAAATATGATGATATTTATATAAGCCATTTAAAAGCATTGAAGATCAGGTTTTATCTGCATGATCATCGCTGTTATTATGGACCTGTTTTTTTTTGTTTTACACTCCTCTGTTAAAACAACTCATAAAGTCTACTCGAATAAGTCCCTGAATAAAATATTCAAAGATTTTCTAAATATTCAACCAGAAAGCTTTCATTTTGCCCAACGTGTATTTCTAAAACTTCCACCCAAAATATTCATGAAATTCTAATCCGGCCTTGCAAGAATTTAGGTCACAGTCCTTAATTTAAAAAGTTTCAACTCCATATCTTCACGGTTAATTACCGTCCATGATTTATGGAGAGGCGAAATTTCTCCCCGTAAAGCATCGTTTTATCTGTGACCTTCAAAAATCTAAGTGGGGTAACAAAAAACGGTGTAAAAAGTGCAGAGTTTGCACCTAATCTTGGATCTGATAAAGAAAGCAAAAACTGTAACTGTCACCAACGGATCGTCAGTGTAAAAAACGATGATACAATGGTACAGTTGAGTGGGGAAAAAAGGAAGAGATAGTTTCTTGTCACGACGATGACGTTAATGCAAGTAACAAACAAGAAATTATATGTATTGAGGGCGTCAATTCTGATACTCCGTTGTAAAATGTTAGGATTGACACTATGTGTTGTCATAACGCATCTTCGATGATTGACGTGTAAGAACAGTTAATCAAACTGTGTTATTTGAATAGTGTAATGGATTTTACAAACATTGTGACGTGGCGTTTTGTTAATCTGTCATGATCGGAATGGAACAAACGAGTAATGAGTAAAAGTAAAAAATGACTGTCATCATTATGGATTTTGTTGGTATCGAATGAGGAAGAACATGCTATTACGTGTTCTAACTTTGTAACCTTTCATTATAATAAGCGTGCGTACTTTCATTATTATTTGGTAAATCAACAGTAAAGATAATTTTTACTTGTTCGTAGACGTTTGAATTGAATCAAGAGTTATTTAACCTACTAATTCTAACTTAGACATAACAAATATTTTAATTGAAACCAACCAAGGTGTTTACTACAATCGTAAAATCCAACACGTCACTTCTGCCTGTCATTTCAAGCAGTGTTTATGCTGCCAGTCTTAAAAGAACTTCCTCAAAGAGAAATGTATTAATGAAGCCACGTCTAAACAGTCTAGAGTAAACAAACATAGTGTTTTTTAAAAACTAAGCGGTAGCATAGTTTTCATCCTCTTCATCATCATTAAGATCATCACAAACGTAACCAATTTCCGATTCGTGACATCTACCAACACCATCGTTGCCTTATATAACACTCTTTTCATATAACATTGTCTGTCTTGCCAAGCAAAAAGCTCTCAATATAAGAAACCAGGTCATGAATGTACCAACGTGAGAAAATTACGTTTCGTTAATGAACGAGAGAATCGATACTCGTGTGAGATCGTTTGGAGTGTGACTTCGTCACGATTTTTTAAATGGCAACGATATCGATACAAAGAGTGGTACTTGAATTGTATGGACACTCGGACAGTGATCGTTATGTTGGGCTTAAGGTTAAAATCCGTGATTGAGGATTGCAGTACCGTTGTACAGTGTGACAAAATAAATAGTAGTAAAATAAACAGGGTTTCAATGTCCAACACGATTAATATCCACTGGCCTATAAAAGTATGTGTAGGAACTTAATATATACTTGCCTGCTTAATAAATACAGACCAGGTAGTCTGTAATCTGTATTAAATATACTTGAAGGTATCTGTAGAGCTTAAAGCAAAAAAACAGAGTTAAGCAAGCTAGACAAAATAAATCTTGGTCCGAAAGCAAAAAAAAACAGCAAGAAACGGGACACCAATATTACATTAAACTCCGTAAATATAGCACTACCTTGCGACAACAAACTTGAAGAAGTTAAGATCTAAAATTCACAAAATCTCTACCTTCCCTGTTATAGCGAAAAAAAATCCATACATCCATTAACGTTGAAATCGGAAACGACCACTCGAAGGCAGCTGCTGGCGTGAATGAAACAGAAAATAATAGCGAAAGACTCCCAGGAGAAGCCATGGAGCATTATAACCCGACTAACAAAGGGATTATCTTGTTTGGGACTCTTGACTGGCACTCTATGTATCGTATTACCATTGAAGTTTTTGTGGGTGTGGTCCAAGTCGGGGTGAGAATTCGGCGGCATTCAAAGAAATTTTTGAGCACTTTTTGCACCTTGTTAAGTATTGTACGATAACGGTTCAGTTGTTTCGGTAATTTGAAATGTATTGTAGATATTTCTCGCTTTCTATCGGGATGTTCTGTTTCTCTATGGTTGTCGACACGTGTTGTCGAGTTATTATTACTTCCAACTTATCTTTAGCTGTAAGATGGATAATAAAGTGTGTTCTCAATTTCAAAGAGTCATTGTCTAACAAATTCCACATCTATTGCAAAATTGATACTCGACTGTGAGTCACTTAATTAAAACAACATTGAATGTGGTATTATCTTATACTAATCTAATCTAAACAATGTACAATGGAATGCTTAAAATTATCACAGCAGCTTTGTTAAAACCGAAAAACAACAAAAAGTTGAACAGTTGAAAAACTGCATCCACTACATTGGTTTCCAACACCCCCTGTCAATTGTCTGTCTCTTGTATCTTTACAAATTCCTTTCCATTTTTTACGAACTCGTCAGCAAACGACATCGGCTCACAATGCTCGTCATAGCTCGTTTATTTCGAGCCTCGCGTATCCCCGCCTACAGTGCCATTAAATAGATCGAGTGCATCTTTTTACGTCTCTCCGGCACTAAGTGCATTTGCTAGTAAACTGCATCAAGCATCGTCTCGCAAGACGTGTGTGCGCTACAGATGTTTGGTAATGCATCCGCTTATTGTATTGTCTTAATGCTCGCGAAATGAACATTTCTGTTATCCTGGAGCTCGTTTTGCATATCTTTTCCTTTAAAGAGGCTGTCTTAAGTGGTGTCAGCTTTAAGTGCTTCAGATACATAGGCGCGTGCAGTAAAACGTTTTACAACCGCTGGTTGGGAGTCTTCTAAGCTTTCATCAGTTAAATATACATGTAACTATGATTATACTTTAAACTTTCCAACAAGAATATTTCAAGATTAGACTGCAGTGATTCTATTTATTTCTTGACCTCCCATAAGAGCGCCATACTCTTAGTTCAAGTCATGTCTAACTCCCGATCGCGTAGCAACTACGGTATGTAAATACAACTGCATTCCTTAATACATCTACATACTCTCCATAACGCATAAAGGCTCTGTTATCGCTCAAGTGAATAGGGCACACGCTGATACCATGCTATTACGGCCAACTTTTATAAGAGCACCGTATACCCACTTAATGTAACAGCTACATCTGTTAAGTATCAGTGATAGAATCCCTTAATAAATTTAATGGGAATATTTGGTTCATTTATAAATAAATTGAGTGCTTTAGATTTGGTATTAAGATAAGCACGCTTTGAATAGATGGGTCTGGTTTTATGCCGTCCAATATAAGTGGATAATAACTGGTCAATACGCTATTTGGGAAGTATTGATTAAGATTTGGTCATTAACTTTTATTTCAATGATAGTGAAATGTAAGGAAATTCATTAAATGTATTGGTTTCTTATCATTCGTCGTAAATACTCCGAGCTGTATCTTAATGAATCATAAACATGAAGCATCAATATTACTTTATTTAGTTTTATTTCATTCATTCAGTTCCAAGGAGTAAAGTAACAAAAAGTTACAAATTAATCCAAATCATCCTTTGATACCTCTTGTTCAATTTTAATAGACATCAAGTCACAGTAATTGCCTGCCATCATCAATAAAGTCAATTGTTAGCCCATCTGTAGAACGAGCCAGGAATTCTTCTTGGACGTTGATTAAGAGCCAGCCATCAATAAAACTGCTATCTTGAATAACATCGATGCCTTCATTAATTATTTTGTACTAGCTTTTACCGGCTCGCACTGAAACTTAATACCTGTAAAGTGTGTTTCATTAATTTGGATCAGGTTTGGTTTTGGGTAAACGGTAACACTTGATACTATTGTGGGAGCAGGAGTAAGTTTAATTGTGGCTATAAAACTTTAAAGGTGACTGCGATATCAATTACATTTTGGTCGGGGTCACACATATAATTTACATTTAACTTGACAAATTGAAGCAATCATTGTTCTGGTATTAAAATTCACTTTTGAACTATCGAGGAGTTGGTCAATCAAAAATAGGTTACTCATTCTAAAGCCTAGATCTCTTTGTAGAAGAACCGACAAGAACTTCATGAACATGCATCAAAATATTCTAGCACAAAATAATTATATAAGTCAAACTGTTAACCGAAACAAGACAACTCCTATTAACTGAAGACAGTCTTGTTACTGACAGTATGAGGAACCCCGAGATCTCGTTTCGTTTATAGATTTCGTGCCTGAGAGTGAAGAGAGTGAACATTCGTCATTCCCGTACGCGTTTCACGTCACTAAACACAAGACATTTCGTCCCATTTAAAATTCTGTGATTTCAAACGTTTGAGGTATTTTAAAACAACGAAAACATACCATTACTTATGTAAGGAAGCCAGCAAGGGATTTGTTTATTGTTACGTAAAGGAGAAATGGAGAAAATAATTATACTGGAAATAGAAGTTTATAAGACTGAGACATGAAGTTTAAAATAACGAGTAGCTTTTGCAGACAATGGTAGACGTTGGACACATTTCTATGTCCAATTATAAGAGGTCTCCTGTAGTTGTTGTCAAGGTGTCTTTATATTGTTTTTAATTTTGTTGTTCAGGTAACTGGGTACCGTATACCTACTTTCTAGGATGAGTTTCTCCAACAATAACAAAAGAGCATTCTGCCGTTTCCTTGTTTTATGTAGTATTTGTTATGAAAAATCTTGGCAGCGCTGCACAAGAGGGGGGCCTAGACAAAGTAGAATAAGTGAAAAGGCAAAAATATGTTGAGTTGACTTAAGCCACTAAAACGCTCATTTGAATTTTGTTGGAAGTCGTTGTAAAAGTAGAAAAAGCTTTGAAGACGAGCTGTCTAAGCCCTCATAATGAGTTCCTTCAATAAAACTAACCTATCGTTACGTATCTTATTGATTCGAAGACTATAATAAATAGAAACGCAGCAAAACCAGTTCTCTCAAAGAAAGATGAAAACAATAGCTACTAAGACACTGGAACTAAAACTATAAAGCTTGATTCACTCCTCAATACAAATAACATCAAAGAACAGATCCATCGAAGTACAAACGATAGACATTTACATATTTATACATATATAATTATAATTTACGAACGTCGTGACGGCGATTGGTTTAGTTACGCTTCTTGTAACGTTTAAATGGAGTTTCGTCACTATAGATAACACTTGTACCAGGATCGTGAACGCTTCTCTTAGTTAGTTGGTTAGGGCTGGCTGCTTGGCAAAGTAATTAACCAGTTAATCAAAAATTAACTCTATTTCAACGAGTAATTACTTTATTTGCATTGTCAGCCAATAACGTTTCCGCTTCTGGGACTCAGGCCTCCTCTCTGGGAGTACGAGTGGGCCAGGATCCACCACGAGGGCCACCATCCAGCTGTACGGATTGGTGAATATTACATGTCTTCGATTTTCTTACTCTATGATATTTTGGATTTCTTCAACATTTAATTGCATCTTGCAAGTTGATTAAGGAAATCTCGTGATCAACAATCTGTTTAAGAAATACAATATACAGGTCAGTTACAATAAATTAAAACAAAATACTTTCCCCGTAATAGGAACTGTCATATCAATTACTAACGGTAAAAATAGCAGCTCCGTACTAGGTTTACTACTTACAAACAACTTATATAATCTAGCTTTCAGTAAGCACACGCTATTTATAGTTAGCACAAACACAAATAAGCTTAGCTCAACTCAGCAACCAGCCCTAACAACTGACCTACATAACAAAAGCATTGATATAAACCAGTCAATAGGAAACACATATCAATAGAAATACGATAGTAAATGCACCCGAATCGAACATTAATTAAAATTGTGATAAAGCATCGAATCTTGGTGAAGATTACGAAACATTTGATACTAATAAAGCCGTTAATCAAATTCCAAGTGCTGAAAACCAATTAAATTTGACAGGCGACTTGCTCAATCGAGATGGTCAGAAAGGCTTGGAGCAAATAGAATATGTAATTGACTTCACCTTCGTCACAGTGACATGAAGATTGTTTTTTTAGAGGAAATGGTAATTAAGTGTCCCGTTTTGGATTGTATTATAATTAGAATGCGTTAAGTATTTTGTTTTGAGTCCGAAGAATGCGTGAGATTGAATTTAGAAGAGATTTTGGATGTAATTTAACATCTGCCTTTTGAAGTATATTAATTAAAGTTCAGTTATTGAGACTGAAATGTATAAAATAATGAATGTACTAGAATTAAGTAGTCATGCAGATTTAGCAGCACCTGAGCAGTTCGAAACGGAATTGGTATTTTAATCATTTTAACACAATTTTCGAACCACCAAGTGGAAAATGGCCCACGAAACAAATCCTATTAAGGAAAAATAGATTCGAGAAGGAAATATCGTTCGGCCCCCACGAAAACGGAAATAGAAATAAGCTGAACGGAAGTGAAACTAATTAAGTTATCCACGGTTCGCTCGGGTTGCGGTTTATTTTCGTACAATTCCCTAGTTCAAATAATAGTAATACTGTCAACAGTGTAAGAGTAACATACACTGATGTGCTGATAGCGATTTTGGGCGAAATTCTGGAGAGGGAAGAATGTCATGTCGTTGGTATTGGAATTTGAGATCAACCCAACGGATTCAAAGTCGCTTTTGAGTTGAAGGAAGCAGAATTTATTATGAGGGGAGTAGGGTATCCAAATATCTGTATTTTGCGTGTAAATAGGCGCGAGTGACGGTTCATACCAGGTGCGGACTTGGAGTGAAATCGATGGCATGACTTGGAGGGTACATGTTATTATGACAGTTGTTATTTATCCCAAGCGACACGGAATATATTTTAACTCCGCAATTAGAATAAGTCTGTACGTAAGCGAAAGCTATTAGTCTTATTAGCGTTGGTGTTTCGTGAAGTTTTAATTGGTCTTTAAATTGTTTGTGACGTTTTTGAGAAGCAAGCGTGGCGTCGTGTACTTACATTAATTTGTTCCCACGATGTGATTAAAAAGTTTTAATGGTAGGGAATTTATTACATTTCGGCTTTTAAATGCCATATTAACTGCAACATAAACACCATATCCACCTACGTCTATGTTTTATTCATAATATTGTGAATGATTTAATTGAACGAGTTTAAACAATGGCTCATCCAATTTGTAAATGGCTTTTTTCATGACTTGGCTTACCAAATTTTTGGAGAACTTTTCACGACACCATCAATTACTTAGCGCTTATCAATGTTATCTGACATATTTATTTCATTATTTTGTCACTTTACAACCGATTCGATCTCCCCCGAAAAATTAAAATTGGTATGTCTAGAAACCCGTAGTCTAAAGTTTTTTCTTCTTTTGTTACAGAAGGCTCAAACACAACTGCGCCAGAAAGCACCACAGCAGCTCCCACACCACCGATACCCTTACGACCAGAATACGCTCACCCTGCAGGTGTAGAAGCTCTAGACCCCTACAATTCAGAGAAGAACCATGCTGCACCGCATCACAGAGATTATCTAGAAGAAGATTACGATCACGAATCACATAAAGAAGACGAACATGAAAACAGAGAAGACGCAGATGAACTGCCTTCTCTATCAGGAGATCATCTCTTACAAAGCTCAACGGACGATCTTCCAATGTTTCTTCTAGAGCCACAGCATGCGTTCGTAGTCAGAAACAAACCTGCAGTGTTGAGGTGTCGGGCAGCAAATGCTCTTCAAGTGTATTTTCAATGTAATGATGTGAGATCTGTGGCTAGTACGCAGTTCGAATTTGTGGATCCTCAAAGTGGAGTGAGAATTGTTGAAGCTGAGTGTAATGTGACGAGAGATCAATTGGATGAGTACTTTGGTGAAGACAGATTCACTTGTACTTGTAATGCTTGGAGCAGTAGAGGTGATATCAGAAGTCAACCTGCGGTCGTAGAGTTGGCATGTAAGTATTTTATTACGCATGTAACTTTACGGTTTACGGTAGGCGCAGCGGCTAACCGATTGGGTGCTGCACTGCGTGTCGCAAGTTCGATTCCCGCACGAAATAAATATTTGTGTAGTCTACAGGTAGTTGTTTCGGGTCTGGCTTTAAACATTTTAACTCACATGCACAAACGTATAAGTGAGTAAAATGTTTGTACGCACCCACGATACAGGAGGAATTCCTAGAGTGGAGCAACGTTTAAAAAAAAACTGAAGTATATTGTCTCCGGAGATTTTTATCTGTGGTTTTAGTAATATTTTCCTCATTGCCATAAGTGATGTTTGATCTTTTTATGCTATCATTTTTTCATGCTCGGCATTGAACGTAGATTTTATCGATTTGGTTGACAATTGAAAGTTTTCCTCAATAAGTACCTACATCTTTAGTTGACGTAACTACAGCATTATTGTGAAAGATGCCAATTTCATAAATACAACATACCTACATCTTTATTATAAAGTAGGTCACATCAAAACAATTTATTCACAAACTAATTTTCTCAGATTAGATATCGGCCAATCAATTAACTTTATCAGTCACATCAAACATTCTTAATGTTATTTTTTTTACCTGCTCCATCCACTCTTATATCGACAGCTCTATCAATAACCCTCATAGTTCCAATTTCCACGGTATTAGGAAAGTTATAAAAATATATTGTTTCCTGTCGAACCGGCGCGCTGGCACGGAACATTTCATCAAAACTCATAATTCGTGGAGAGTTTCCGTAGACGATTTTAGACTAACCCAGTTGGGACTGTTGCACGCCCATCTCCGGTCGAAGACATTACGTTAATAGCTGCGGATCACCGTTCTTTTCAGATGTCAAGATAATTTCCGTCTTCTTCGGCTTTTTTGAAGGCGACTTCGCTGCTCCATTTATTTACTTGTCTATCTTCGCGTACTTCACCTTGTCGAATCTTAACGCTTCATTCAAATAAGGACAATAGCAAGTTATGACTAGAGTACACAATGGCCTTAGCTTCACTTCGACATGCATTGATAGATTGAGCAACTATTATGATGGATATTATGCGTATGAATGAAGTGACGGACGATGAAGGGTGATCTATTATCGTATTTAAATTACACCTTGGTCTCGACAGGTTGGTTGCGCTTTATAGTCTTTTTATGTTGTTTTAACTTGAATTAATTTCTGACACTGCTGGACAGAGTAAATGCGCAGGTCCGGGTGTAGAGGCGAATATTGAAGATTGTGAGAGACTCATAATCAGCCATTCACTGCGATAGGCTGAGTCATACAAGATAACGTTAGTACACTCAACAGAAAAGTCAAAACACTCGGAAATAGTTTCAAAATTTGTTGCCTATATACACTTTTCTCTTTGTTCAACTATACTTTGGCTATTACCAAAAATAAAACTCACCAAAGAGAGCATGTTGTGACAAGACAAACTACCTCACCACCATCAAACTCCCTTGATGTATGGCGCCATTAATATCGTTCATAAACTGTATTACGGACAGTTGCTCGATTAAATTCAATACCCATTCGTGGTAAATCTTCTATGCATATTAAATAAACGTCAGAATGACCGCTGTCTGGATTTATGGGTGTTTGGGCAATACTTGAGGCGGTCAAGTGCGAGCACTGTTATTTGGATGCCATTACATACATCATGTTTTCTTATAATTACTATGGTTTGAACATTTACTTTTTTGTTGTTGATTTTAATCGATGTTACTCAATTTGCTTTAGGATAGGTACGTCACCTAAGCAAGAAGTGAGTATTTGAATAGACGTAGATAATCTTGTTTTGGGATATATTTTATCGATATTATAATTATTTACAGCCAAATTACGGAACCAGGCGTGGTTCCGTAATTTACCTTGCTTTATATTAATCCAGTTATTTCTCGGTCCGATTTATGAAATAAACTCGTGCTAAACAGAAATGATCTCGATCTAGATATTGTCATAAACAAACTGACAACTCAAACATTAAACCCTTTGACCACTGCACAAAAAAGGCAGCACATCAAATCTGACAGACTGCACTAATTCCTTCCATTATCTCGCCTACTTTCGTGCATTACGCAAGGATACCACCGTGACCAGGATTTATACATGGTGTGACAGAAAAAGCATAATACCTCTTAAATTCAGACCATAAAACTAGACATTGAATCGACCTATGTTCCTTTGGAAAAGTTGAGGCTAGATAATAACAGCCACTCGGTGGCTTTAGGTTAAGCCGTGCTTACCTAGGTTGGCCCGGGGATGGGTGACCACCGATTACATACCGAGTTTTCTCCGTGCCTCAAAAAGCACGTTAAGCCGTTGGTCTCGGCTGTCTTTTATAGGTCATTGACAGCCGTTACGGGTAGTCAGTCCGAAAATCAGTCTTACCAAGGGTATCTTATTACCCAGTATTAACTGGGTTGTGGAGGTCAGACAGGCAGTCGCTCCATGTAAAATACTGATACTCAGCTGCATCCGGTTTGACTGGAAGCCGACCCCAACATAGTTCAGAAAAGGCTAGGCAGATGATGATGTTCCTTAGGAAAAGTTGTCCAGTTTGATGGTCTGAATGAACATCTAGGAGCTATTTATTGCGTTACACCTTGTATTTAGAAACAGAAACTGAGATTAGATCAGAATGTAATTCATAACATTCAATGATCCCTGCAAGCACACCTTGGTCGTGCCGTAAAGCATAAAGTTCACTTCCACTAGTATATTGTGTGGAACTAGAACAACGGCTTCAAGTTGAAGTTAGCTCGCTAAGTAATAAATTGTGATTCTAGATATTAGTAATTTATTATAGTAAGTGTTTGCATGATCCGAAGAAGGAAAGGAATAGCGTACTAGAGTTTTAATTTGGTGAAAGTTTTTGAAGTAAAAATGCATGACAGCTATTTTGACGGTTGTCGATGATAAGATCATGTCGGATTTTTAATTGGTACTGTAAATTCAATGATTATTATTTGTTGATGACTTGTAATAGTGGTTTAGAAAGGAGATGACAACTATGATGGAGAGTGGTGTTGGAGAAGACGAAATGATTTAAATCGGGCTAAGGGCAGCAGAATCTAGTGTAAATGAAATGATGATTATTTGGAAATGACTTTGCCGACATCTTATTAAGAGACGAATAAGGTCAAAAATAGCAACCCAAGATAATCAATACCACGTTTTTGACGAAGAATATAAATGGACTAGTGCCAGTATCAAAACAGTCACCCAAAAATGTTGTATACTACATCTGCATCAGTCCTGTTGTGTTCACTAGAAACACTAGTTAGGGTTTAGAATAAAACCACCAAATTACCAGTAAGTAGATGAATCACTTTAAGGGTACGTGCTCTCGCTGCCCGGGTTAAGTGAGGACTGGTCGAGACGGAACCTTAAAGCTCACGCAACATTTATTAGTATATCCCAAGTCCTATACTATTAAACCACACAAAGGCGTTTCTCCAAATCCCATTTCTACATACAAACCTCTACCCCCTAAACTCTAGATACCTCACCATCCTATTTCCGAAGCTGTGAACGAACAATTAAAGCCGTCAGGAGGTAGATTTAGTGCATGTTTACTTGAATAGACTGTTCGCACAATTAAGAGTCTGTAATGTCTTTCTCAATTTCTGTATCGTGTAAATTTAGACGTTTATGAGTTTCCTCAGAATATTACTGGATGACTGTTAACGTATGTGCTTTTATTCCGACTTGTTGGGTTAGGTCTTTATTTTATTTCTATGCTGGATTCGGGGTGACGGGAACCCGTTTGTGTTTTATTTGTCTGTCCCGAGTTGTAAGACTTCACTTGAATGACGTGTAGTAAATGACGGGGAAACGATGGTAAAATATGAAATGTTTGAGAACGATAAAGATTATCGTGCCACTGATATATTTATGTCCGATACCCATATACTCGATATCACCTGATTGATGGAAGCACTTAATGTAGCTACACTTAACGTAGGCACCAATTTCGTAAGACATATATTCACAGCCGCGTGTAAAGATATTACAAGGCAACTTGATTCATTCCCAAAATATACAGAATTAGGTACTTCCTTGCTCGAAAACAGCATCTATGAAGCCATTAACAATAATGGATGAATAGTAAGTACGCATAAAAGTGTCACTGTTAAGTCGCCTACTACGATTTACTGGAGTCAAGTAGGAATGTGACGTTTTCAAGTTTACAACCGAAGTAGGTGCTTTTAATGGATCGGTAAATGCGTCGCGGGTCTATATATAACTTTCATTGATTGTGAGGTAAAGTTGGCTTTTAGTTATGCTGTTCATCTTGTGTGGAGAATCAAAGAGGGCATTATTACGTCTGGGTGTCGGTTTGGAAATAGAAATGGCCTTATTAGGTCGAGTTGTTAGTGGACTGTTTTGAAAAGTGAAAAAATGTTTTGTAAGATTGATTGGAATTGCTTAGCATTATATGGTTCATAAGTAGACTCTCCATCACCATGAAGAACTTAGAACAATCTTCAATCAACTAGGTTTAGGTAGATAGTATTAGAATAGGATATCCATGGAAAAAAAAGATCAACAACCAGTTACGAAATACGTAAATATATCTAATAATTTAATCCCAAAAGTGGCGAATTATTCAGAAAACAACAATGTTATAACACTGAATAGGTAACAAACACAAATGACATGACACAAACCACTTTTTCAGTGTATAAAACAGTCTGGTCTGAAAATAGAAGAAGCGTATAAAAGCAGTGTTACCGAATATAATTCAATGTTAACAGACAGCAAATCCGTATTCCGTATGCGGCGCTGCATTTTTGGCAACACAGATGTAAAGTTTCATCAAAATGTCAGTTTTAAAAGATTTTTTTTTTGGAATCTGCACACTATGATGAGCATTATACTATTATTAAATTCTTTGAGGATTATCCGCTTTGTATGTAGTTATGACAATAACGATCCTTAAACATTAAACGAATCTACAGAACGGGTCTTGCATCTAAGGTTGATATTATGTCGGTCTTTTTTTTTGTTTACCTCAACAGACTATCCTACTTCTGCGCAAAGATCTCCCTCCCTTATTATAACCACTTCTCTCGATGTTGCGCTGATTTTCATTAATGTTAGTGTCTGATATAATATCAATCGGAAAACGACCAACGCTGAACACTGAACATAAGCTTCCTCATAGTCCTAAACGGTTGTAACTGTTTATCCCCTAGGGTAAGTATTTTTGGTATCTTATCCTATCTTACTTAGTTAATAAATCAAATTTTACAAAACTTAAAGAGACTGGGGTCATAGGGGGTGGGGGGGACAGTCTATTCTTAATCATAAATTATTTTAGGCATTTTATTGCCTTCATTTAGTGAGCGCTATATAAAAGGAAATGAGTGCTATGAATAATTATGGTGTTTGTAAGCCATTAACTGGCGCGGCTGTGTTTATGCAAAACTGCAGTATCTTGCTGGTTTATATAGCTTTCTCTAGTGCCTTTCTTATAGTCACACCTTGAACACTTTTCTCTTTGTGAGCTTCGAAACATGTGATAACTTTACCAGTGATTTTTGTAGGCATCATAATGTTACTATCTAAAAACATCATCTTACTATGTTAGATGTATTTATCATCACCATTATCAACCTTTAGAAGCTTGTATCAGGCTTATGTACTGGACTTAATCGCTCAAAGGGTTTACTTAACTTTGTGCATGCACCACAAATCCAAATGCGTCTAGCGCAGAACATACTTATGAAAATATCCATTCTGTGTCTGTCTGTGTCATCTTCAAATGAATGGTAGAAATATAGCGATATTTCATATGTGTTTTACGGTAAACATATTAAGTGATAAAAGGTGCAAGCGGGCTTGAACATCCAAATCAACAAAGAGTTAATATTCTAACTTCATACATTTTCCCATCCTGACTTGTACGTACATGTTCAAACGCTAGATCTGACACATCCAGTCTCTCTAGATCCACGCACACGTAGGTACGAATTTCGTAGAGGAAATGAAACGCGCTCCGTAATTTATGACGCTACACGAACTCTCCGGATCTACCTAACACTTATCATTTACGCCCATCAGACGTACAGTTTAAAGTTACACGGAAATCTTTACTTTTTTATACCGAAATGTTTTCTTTTTGCGGGTGTTTTAATGAAGTATCAATTTCTTCACGTTTTGGGGAAGATTGGTTTGGCGACATTGCAATTAATTTTTTATAGTAATTTTACTACACCGTTGTTTATCGTTACACTGAATACACCTTCTTTCCAAATTTTCTTTTATATTGTGTCCTAATTCAATGGCTGTATGACAAGAAGTAGGTTTCCGTTTTATCCATTTGACTACGGAACCCTGAAAAAGGAAATCTTATTAAAATTATGAAGTCGTATTATCCACTCTTAAAAGATCTGTAGAAGATCCCCTAGATACTTAAAATAAGGTCTCATTTAATTTGCTTAATCACTTAAACTAATCAAGGTGTCAACAGGTTTTTAAATCCTAATTGGTTTATTCCTGCTGTCTACAAAAAAACACACTGCTCGTTTGCGTCAGTTTTCATTATTTACAATAAATCAATCCGTCTCACTCACTCTCTCCGATTTTTAAATACTCCACCATATTTAGTTGCTGCGCCATGTTAGTTAACGTACATAACACAAACATCACGCGTGTCATCCCGGCTTAAACAGAGAGGTGTATCTGTAGTACTACAGAGTGCACTGACGGTCTGCCATTTTCCACCCTTATACCTTAATTAGTAAGGTTGAAAAGTGGTCGACCGTAGTACATGCATATTTTGCCAGTTATGTTTAAATCCCGTTGTAATAGGGGTCAGCTTATTTGCTATCAACAAATCCTGACTCCGGCTAATACTGAGAAATTCCTGGTTTTCTTGTCCTTAACCATAATCAAAAGTTTTTTTTTTTTCAAATTAGACAGAGTACCAACACTTCTTGAACGTCAAAATGACATAAAACAGTCCCTGAAAAAAGAAGTGACGAATCACTTCCTAGTTTAGCTGGGAATGATTGGTAGAGGAAGAGCTCCCTAAGTTGTATTAGTAAGTTATTCAACATAATAAAGTTGTCATCCAATCAATGCACCAAGTGTTGCATAATACTAAAATTACACACAACTAATTCAAAATGGCCGATTCTGGCGCCAACAGACGATGAAATAACCATCATCATTTATCATAGTCATTACTCGGTTCACAACTTTGCACCAGCGTGCCCTTTCAACCTACCATGTTGCGCCTCCGTGCTCCGTGAAGATGATTCTATTCTATTGATGCAAGTCACGTCTGATCTCTGGCTAGCTGATCAGTGTTACGCAATTAGTGTTAAAGCATTAGTAGAAATTCTTGTTCAGAGCCTTTGTGAGGTTGTTCAGTCTATTCATTAATATGTATTAAAATAAAAATGTTATTTGGAGAGATACCGGACCTTGATAGTTATCTTGATAATAATAAAAATCATTATCAGTGTCACTTGACGTGTATCCGAACGCGATTTTAGCTTCCGCGGATATGCAAACGCGTTAACAGTGTTCTTAAAAAAATTGGTCAAAAACATTGTGTATAATCAACAAACTGATTTTTCACATAAATCATTTAAGTTTACTTCACTTTAAAGGACCAGAGTGAAAGTTACAATACCCATTAAAACAAAATATATCTAGTCGTCATCAATTTTTGTGGTCAAGTTAATCAACATGGATAATTATCAATGAAAATAATTATCTTGATAATGTCGAACCCTGAAATATGCTTTTTTGAACACCAAGATTATAATAAAGCTTATTAACAAAACCATTCTATTTCGTGCACAACGGCTAAAAGCCAAGAGTTTAGGCAGATGATGATATACTGCGGCCTTATAACTAATAGTGGTACCTTTGAACAAGAATTATGCTGGGATAATAATTTAATAACTGTAAACGTCTCATCAGTTGTAAACAATCAAAACTGTCCTCTGCAGTATGTTATACAACATTTTGCTCCTAAAGTTCTATAACTTTAGGAGCCAATACGGGTAGTGAAAAATGTTGTATAACAGTTCGTTGGGTGTCTAGGCAACGTTCCAATTCCAGGCTTTACCTGGGAATTTTCAATTAAAACCACTACTCACACGGCGCCATTCAGGGATTACTGCGGGCTGACTCAATTACTATCTAGTACTACCAATAAGGAGATCTTATTACACACACCGTTTTCTCGATAATAATGTCCCTCAGACTACGCCTTATAAAAACTGGTCGCGGAACGTCGTCGGGAAACGATAATATCACCTATTTTTCATTTTTCACCGTGCAAGGAGTGCAAAGAAACGAACCGTGGGTGAAATACAGTGACAAATAATATCACTTCAACATGTTTATAAGTTGCAGTCGCAGAAAATTCTCAAGTTTTCACCTTCTCGTGTGCAGCGATATCTTAGCGGCGAGAGCGAGTAATGGAGCGTACACCCAACAGATTTATGGACGCACTACGTTAAACCACTTTGGAGTTGAGGGCAGAACATTTTGTGCCGACTGTACGCCGTATTAGTTTTTGTAGTGATATAGACTATTTGTTATGGTTTGTTTGTGTTTTACTTACGTTGAAGGGTTCGGAATACAGTTTTTTTTTTGTGTAAACAGAATTCAATATGTACAGTTTTTTTAATGTACTATAACCAAGTACCCAGTAATTTAAAATAAGAGTGGTTGCACCACATTTATTTTCGCTAGTTGATTTTAATTGCACAAACACACTAAATTGCAATGCGCAAACTCTCTTAGATTTATTCCAACACTAACCACAAGGCAGTATACCAACAAACTGTACTAAAAACAACACGATATTTGTTATTAAATCCTCTTTATAAAACAAACAGAAAGCATTTACATCAAAAGCTTTTATCTGAATGGAAAATATTTACACTTACAGACACAAAATTTGGTCCAGCAAACATCATCTCGCTAGCCTTTTCCCAACTATGTTGGAGTCGGGTTTCAGTCTAACCTGATGCAGCTGAACATCAACATTTTACATGAAACGACTGCCTATCTAACCTCCACCCACACACAAGCTATTGGGTTATACCTCTTTTTAAGACTGGTTGTCAGACTTACTCACTTCTGTCTGACCCGTAACGACTGTCAAAGATCTACAAATAATAGCCGGAACCAACGAACGGCTTAACATCCATTCTGAGGCACAGAGGGAACTCGGTATGCAATGAATGGTCACCCATTCAAGGACCGACCTCGACAACCGTTGCTTAACAAGATCAAGCCTAGAAGGCTATTATATCGAAGCCACAAGCCACTCAAAAAAAAAAATACATTACGCATCCGATCAGATATTTGGTCCACGTAGATGATTAAAAAAATGCTTTACACATTCGGCCAAATAATTCAGCCCAGCAGACAATTAAGATAGCACACAATTATACGGTGGTAACGCGGCAAAACACCGTAAAATTGTTAAATGAACGACAATTATCGGCGTGGATGAAACTGTCGCATGTCGCGTACAACTGCGTAATCGTGTGTCGCTGCGTTTTTATATTGAGATTGACGTGAGAAGGATTTGTGGAGCTTGGTGTGAATTTATTGAATTGGATGAGACCAGGATTTTTTCTCCTTGATACTTTTTTCGGATATAATTGAGATAAAAAAATTACAAGACGAGGACTTATATTAACTTAGACGAATTAAAAGGTTCTGTAGTTTTTTAGTGACTTTTTGTATGTTTTATAAAGAAAGAAAAAAAATTCGCGGCACAGATTAAACAAGGAAACTTGTAAACGTCTTCGTCAGTAAATCATTATTTTGATAAAGTAAATGATACCTTATCAAATTGTTATTTACAACGAAAAAAAATATGTAATAATTATATGCTTAAGGAATTGACTGTTAATTAATGGATGTACTGAGAAACTCAACAATTCATGGCCAGTTCTGGGCTTATAAAAATGAGTGATGAATGCATTTTGTTAAGAAATAAATGACTTATGACTTATGACATAAAGTCTTGGATATTTTTGAACTAAACCGCTCTTTACAAATAACTTAAACCAAACACCATTGCACAACAACTTACAATTATTAAATTAGATCAAAAGCTTTTGGCAATAGACGTCAACGTCGACGTCACAGTAATTGTTATTGACGTCTGATTGTTATGTTATTAACTTCTTCATTGTTGTATAGCATTGTTGTGTCAGTAACAATTTGGTGAATTTAATTAATTCAGGGTATGCGGGATGGTAAAGAAATGATCGATCAAATTACTAACTTTTATTTAAATAAAATACAACATATTTTCATTCAAGTTGATTTTGACAAGTTAATAGAATCTCAAACTTTTTGATAACTTCATAGTGCTTACAATATTCGTCCCAGGTATAATGCTTTATGTGTTCTGTTCTCGTTATTTGACTTGCATGTAGGTAAATAATAAAACCACTCATGCTTACCACGCACGGTCGTAGTAGGGGCAATAAAGTTCTCATACACAAGCAGTAGAACCAGTTCATGAAATCCGAGTTTTAACAACCCAATAATCAGCAACACCTTCCTCAAAGTTCTTCTTTCTCCCACAGATCTCAAGAAACCCTTCGCAGTATCACCATCACCTACCTCAGTGGAGGCCGGTTCTGCAGCCTCATTGAGATGCTCTCCCCCAGCAGCTGCTCCGGCTCCAAGAGTCTCCTGGCTGAAGCATGGTCAGCCTCTGCAGCAAGATCATAATGTTCTGATCTCTGCTGAGGGGAATCTGCTTATATCGAGGGCTACTTTGCAAGTAAGTATGGTTTTATATCTAAGTAATTATAGTTTGATCAGATGTGTGATCGTAGGTGAAGTAGTATGTAATGATCGTAGCAGGTGGTGTTTTGTAGTTTCTGCCTAGGGTCCATAGAAATAAAAGCGTGAGCTTATGTAAGTACCTTTGTGGGTAATACTTAGGAATGAAATAAAAGACCGACTTATTATTAGAAAACAGTACGTCTCCTTGTTAATTTAATAGAAAGATAGCTGATGTTATTGGTAGTCCGTATTTCTCAGCAAAAAAGCTAGAACATAAATCCTTAGAATACAAATTAAATAAAAGTTTCAATACAATAAAATAGCAAACTAAAATAAACATGTCAAACCGAATTCATTAACCCAACAAATTTATGCTAGATCGAAAACTCCGAGACTGACCCAGATGCTTTATCAAGACTTCAGTTGGCGAGAACCCAGGTCAGACTAAGAACATAAAGTGAATATATTGATAATAAAGTCGAAATCGAAATTAGCATCAGACACAACAAAATAAACAACAATGAAACAGAGCTTTAGTTTAAAATTGCATAAACAAAATAACGAAGGCCGAAACGCATCTTCAAAATGGATTATTTCGAAGAATTTGAAACTGAGAAGCGTGTTTAAAAATCTGGCCTCGACATGTCTTCAAAAACAAAGATGAGTTTAAGTTGACGAGTTAAGAAAAATCAACGAGCAGGATTGCTTGACTTTAATACGCCCTCCCGGCTTAGTCATCCTATTGTTTCATTTTTTGATGTTCGTCGGCATATTGTGAGTGACAGACAAGAAATATTTTGGCACAAATTCCGCCCATGTCAGAGTAATTTTCAAACAACTGCCAGAAATAATAATTTCATGAATGAGTCTGGTTTATTCATCCCGGAAACCAAAAAGATCATGATGATATATATTAAAAACATGCTACTGAACCACCCAGAGACCAGCTACCCAGATGTGCATCGTTTATGGTCCATAAATTAGTGCCATAACACTAAAAGCTTAATAAAATACGACCACAAATCCAAACAATGAGCATTAACATGATCTAAGAACTCACGTTATGAACACATGTCAATATTAGGCCAACTATTTGTACAGTAATAAAGTATCTGTACATGGTACTTTGTTGTTGGAAATTAAAGCTTAAGTAGAAAAGGGTAAAGTTGAAGTAGAATTGGTTGTAGCAATACTCGAAACGACGGACTAACACGTGGCGAATTTCGAAGAAGATGAGGATCATAGTACATTAGGAACATCGTTAAATATTTAGTACGTATTGAATCATGGCACCAAGAACAAGAAATGTCAGGAAAAACATTTATAAACGCTATAATTATATGACGTTTAATATAAAGACCTACTTTATACCACAGTACCAATATTACGAATTTTATTTCCAAAAAAGGTTAAAAGAAAATTCGAGCATTAATAACCCCTTTATTTTTTTCCTATAAAAATTATATTTATTCACGAAATCATTATTTTCAGTTATTTTTGGAACCGTTTTATGAATGTGTGAATGTATATTGTGGATCTGAATTCCAAATGTTTGAGTCCCAAAAATAGAATGGGAAAAATTCAATTGGTGGATTTCGACCATCAGTGAAGCAAGTGATTACAGCTAAAACGTTTCGTTGGTATTCCTCATTTTACTTCTAGTTCATTTCATTTTCATCGCATGTAATCAGAACTTATCCCAGCATTTCTGCCACGCCTTGAACAGCTAAGAATAAACCAATAAAATGATTAGACATTAAAACGAAATCCACACCACTGTAACTTTACGCCAGTTTTCCAATAAATTCCGAATCACCTAAATCTTATGAATTCACTTACGCATACGCAACTTGACACTTGATGAGTTATTGACTGGTTATCATTACGCAAAATGTTAAGCTGCAAGATTTATTCTACATGAATACTTCTAATTCAATTGCATTTTAATGTTATGTAGATTTAAAGACCAAAATGTACAGTGTTAGTTCTGGTTTTCATTTACTAAAGTATTGCAAGATAGAAACTTAGCGTGTTTTTATCTTCTTCTTCTTCAATAGGTCCCTCATTACTGAGGATCGTGGTCACTGGACCCCATTAAACGGACAATCTGCCTCCATCGACTCCGGTCGAAAGTCGCCACCACCACCTGCTGAAATTTGCTTGAAGACGTAGCTTCTTTTACTTGGTTGGACCACCGTGTTGACGACCGGCTTCGTACTCTGTTGCCTTCGATATTGCCAACAGTGACTAGCTTTTCTGGCTGCTATCTCCTCTTCGCATTATGTGACCAAAATAGGCCAAAATACGCTGTAGGCTAACTGTAGACAATCGCGTCGGAAGTTTTTATACTTGTATTCTAAACTTCCATGAAAAGACTATCCCAGGGTCTATTTTATTCCAAAGGCCCTTATTCTCCGTCTTTCTATTTTTAATAACTTGGAAATGGTAGCAAATAGTCTGAGATAAGTAAACCTACAGTACAACAACAGTATCAAAGCTAGTTTCTAAGTTTAAGCCACGCACCTCATTAAAATGCTCCTTCAAAGCGTCAGTGCGCACAATCGCATCATCTTGTCGCACGATTGCAAATTATTTATTTTATCTCTACGACTGCAACTAATTAGTCGAGCGCGACAGACGTTTATTAATTGCGACACAAGTCGCTGTCGCATGCGTTCCTTTTCTTTTTTCGTCTTTTTTGTCCGGCAGTGTAGTCTTTCAAAGCTGGAGGATGTTTTCTGATAAAAGTGTTGAACCTGTGTTAATCCAATTATATGTTCCATGGAAAAGATTCGTTATCTTAAGCCATTAATTTTACTTGATCCTCGTATTTTTCTTCGTTCATTTTATGTTGATTTTGGCTCAGATTGGCTTTAGTGAAAAATGTGTTGATTTATAAATTAAAAATCATTTTGTTGCAAAATTAAACCGGATAAATCGTTACTGATAATTGCAAACATTAACTTCGATCTAATTATGCTAATGCTCATTCAATTGCCATAATCACTTAGCACTAATATTGTATTTGATTATTCATCTCTATTGCTGCAATTGAATCCAATGTAATGCTACTCGGACCGTTTTAATGATACTATTAATTTCACAAAATTGGCCTATTGGCCCGAGGAACTTACTATAGTCGGCCGAGTAGATTGAATTCACTGTAAAATCAACAGCTTTAACTTTGAAGTGACTAAATCCAAATGCATCAAAAATAAACTTACAGAAGAGAATACTAGAAGTCCTTACACATGCCATATTCTCCAACCGCATCACCAAATAATAGCACAATCGCAAATAACTCATTCCATCTCCGGTTTCCGGTACACAGCTCCCACTAATTAGGCACTATGAGCCGACATGGATTAATTGCCGCCACTGTCAGTCGCTCTCTTATTGTGGCCTCGCGTGTAACATAATCTTCACAAAGGTGTCTAGAACATTTTCTTAATGAATATGATCGTAATGTGTTGTACGTCTTTTAAATTAACGACTCCCGGTCCTTTGTAATTTTAACACATTCAGCTTTTTGGTTGTAAAAATATATTATGGAGACGGGCGCTGTAATGAACACTTTAAATTTATATTTGCCCTTTAAAGCAATGCGGGTGCTAATTTGTTTTTGTTGTCTTACAGATGTTTTAGGGGTCTAATTTAAATTATGTTTCTTGCTTTAATTAGCTGGTTTGATACACTTTTGATGTCATCTTTTACATCTTTTCTACCAACGTTTTAGAAAAAGCCTTTGAAAAGATACCGAAAGATTTCTCTTAGACTCGGCATCTTTTTATTATGATCCTCGCTGAGCAATTTCGGTTAAAGTAGCTATGCCATTACGTTGAGTGTATACCTTTATTCCGTCTTTAGCCAAGCTTAGCTGTGATAGTTGGATAAATAGGTGTCCGTTAGCTTTATCGACCTCATAATAAACGTTTATAACCCACGTGCGACGCAGATTTCTGTATAATCGTGGACATTATGACATCTGAGATTTAGTACAGGTCGCTTTAGCAATTTCTAGAAGATTAGCGAAATATATGTGCTCGTATAATTACAATATGGCCGCCCTCTTTTCTATGATAGGGTGAGCAAGCATCTTAGAATAATCCGCGAAGTTTTGTGATGCTAATTTGATACTAAAAATGATTTGTTATGCACTTGTGTCTATCGTATTTAAACGACTATTACATTGAAGATTACTACGTTTATGGTTTACGTTCATTGTACCTAGATAGGCAATAATTCTGATACTATGGAATTTAACTTTGCCTACCATCGGTGGATATCAAAGCCAACCGCATCTACGAAGATCAAGCAATGTTAGAAACATGAGAGGCTACTAATATATTTCAATTAATGGTGATTATTGTCAATAGGACATGGCGAACTACAGCTGCGTCGCAGAGAACATTGCTGGCAAGAGAATCTCCGAGCCTGCTCTTCTGTCCGTCTACGGTGAGTCATTTTCGACTGCTAAACTTATTTATATTTTTTCTATAGAAACCTTTAAGACTAGTTACAAACTAAACCAAATCGATTCCGCCTTTGAAGTTTATAGGCGTAACGTCTAATAGAATCCAGATATTATAAACCGGGAAGTTAATACCGCACTAAACTTAGCCAGAATTTATGTTTCCTTATCAAATCCATAACTTGAAGTAGTAAGCACCGCAGCTATTACCGACTAAAGAGCGTTAGACAATTTAATAGGTACACCTCACCCAACAAGTTATGGTTGCACGTTTCATTATTTATTTCACGTATAATTTATCAGACAAGCTGTTTAACGCTCATTTCACCCTCGGTGTACGTAATAACTATCTTTACTTCAGTAAGATCAAAGGGCATGGGCCGATAGCTGCAATTATAGCGAAGCGCGAGCGCATGGGAGAGTCATTAGGGACGCCTACGCGATGCAGGCGCCATCTAGCTGATAGCAATCATCACCTCTGACTTGCACGTCCGAATTTCTGTTTCGCGATCATGATTCATATTTAATTTTAGTAACGTGACTGGCTGCTGTTTCTGGTATGTGAGCCGGTCCTGAAACGTGGTTCATGTTGAAAGTAATTGAGAACAAATTTGGTTCCAATGTTGGACTCATCTTGGCCCTCAGCAATCATGGGAATGAAGCCAGGACGTAGTTTTGTGAATTAGTTAAACAGTTTCGCTTGAAGTAAAACCACCTGTTATTATTCAATTCATTGTTTAAGCTGTGACAGGATGCTTGTTGTTTCTTCAAATCATTTCTCACGGAACTTATTTAGCATCATCAAAATGTCTATTACGTTCAATATGGCTCAACCCTAATCCTAATTCTTTAATTGGAGACGTTAACTGTAGTTCTTTATCTCTTGAATTTCTATCAATACCGACAAATTCGAAGTTACTGCTTCTCCTACGGTCACAAATTTATCTATTAACCTAACTTCACAAATTCCTAGTACTCTAATAATTGATCTTGCATTGTATCAATTATTACCTCTATTAAAAGGGTTTACACTTTGTTGTTGGAATGTATCGTTGAGTCGCAAATTGGGCTATATATCGTCATTATAGTGGGCGTGGGCGGGTGTCGTCGCAACAGTACTTTTTATGGCTGCACGATTGTATAATGATCTTGCTTGATTGTGTTCTTTGTGGATCTGTTGGACGTTTGTGCTTTTGAAAGGACGGTTTTTATTCAATTTTTTGGTTGTTGTTAAAAGCTTCCTCTTTCTTTGGTTCTCTGTTATGGATATGTGTATCTGTATTGCTAAATTCTTCATTGTTAAATCTGAAGTTATCATCTGCAGTATCCCTGCAAGTTTAAGGCTGCTTAGGGCTGCTTTGTATGTATAAAATTATAAATTCTCTTATTCTATCTTTGATCTGAAGATTAATTCAAGTGCTTTCGAAAACGATGCTTTTTCAACAAATGTAATAAAACTCGACTTCTTGAAACCAAAACCTAAAGACAACATTTAGTTCTACGGAAATACTCCTTATTCAATACACGATCCATGTTTATAACGTATAAAAAGTTTACGTTTGTGTCCTACATATAAATAAAAAACGGTTATTTTAATTAACAAACAATGTGGTGACCCGATGTTAAAACTTTACTAAAAAAGGGTGACGACTTGACGAGTCGTTGGTTTATTAATTAGCTGAATATATTATCGAGTTTCGTATCCGATGGAAAAGAGTAATAAAACTTTCCGATTTGAATTTAGTACTTTTATTTTGAATGGTGGCGTTACCTGATCGAGTTTATTGTTTTATGTGTCAACCGTGTAACTGTATTTTTTCCATAGTAATCTCATAATATAAATGGACCTACGCTAAAACCGGTACCACGTATTTAGTACATCATCCTACCCCCCCTCCCCCCAAATAGTAATTTTTAGTCTATTAATAAAAAATAACCTACAAAATTGCAATACCTTCACGGTCAAAATGTATGGAAAAGCTGATTTTTACATACATTCTAACATACTGACATAGCCAACTAGCCAACCACCAACTAGCCGTGCAATTGTTTAATTCAGAATGTCCTATGTTTAAACACGTGTTTTCTTACCATCAACTGTATAGGAGAGAAATAATGTCATACAGTAGCAGCAAGCACGAACTGGCAACCCATTAAGATTTTATGCCCGATATTCATATCTACTTTAAACGCTTTCTCGGAGTTCAAACTTTACCTTTGTTCATAAATCGGTGACCTGCATAAAGAAACAACAAAGAAGTAATAAAAGATAGAGAAACATAACTGCCACAAAGTTCTGTACTAAAGTCCATGTTCCCAACGTTAAAAGAAATGTTTACAATATTATAGTATTACAACCGTTGGACACGAAACTCGAATAGTTTCCGACGAAACTCATAATCTTACCAAAGTCAAGTTCTACGAGACGTAAATAATCTTATACGACGTATAAAATTCCGTATTTTATAGATACCTCGGCTGCCATTAGAATGTAAGGCACTTTATTAATATTAACAGTATTTTAATAGTTTAATAACAAACTAGAGATGCGACCACGCAATCAATTTTTATTGAGAAGACACTAAAATTATACACCACGGGTGGCCGGCGTTCTTATTATTATAGAAAAGTTAATTATTTAGTTTTCCAACTAATGATTATTGAAAATTTATTATAATTCAGTTATTCAAGCTAGCTAATAGATTATTACAATTCACTTGTTTTATGTTTTAATTTAGAAACTATGTCGGCGGCAATAAATGATCGTCATTTATTTTAATTTTCATTAAGAAACTTTTTAATAATAAATGTGGGATTTAAAAGATTTATTTCCTCCAAAGATGAAGTTACGATATTGAATTTGAATATTTTTAACATTTTCGTAACAGAACCACAATGAGACAGGAAATTGCCTACTTACGAACATAAGAAGAAAATTGATTCATTAATATAATTTTTATAATAAGATTTGCATAAATTAGATTTGTATCATATTTATCACTCAATTTGGTGGATGTGAAAGTTTTTCTCATCATAAACTTGGGACAACTTAGGTTAAACATTGTTAATCCCTTGTGGTAGTACACTCAGGAGATTACACTGGATTAAAATATGAATCACATTAGTTACATACAACTAAGCCACTAGTATCTTAATCCTTGTACCTTCTACACAATAATGTTGTATTTTGATCCAAACCCAATAATCATTATGAAAGATAAATTCTACTAGATCCAAACAATAATTAAATTAACAAAATTTAATCCGAAGGCAACAATGAACTATGAACGTGATCAACTTGGGATTCAATGACAAAGATAAATGAAGACTGAAAAACATTGAATCCAAAGACAATAACACGAAGGGTGGTAAACGCTGAATCCTTAAATAAATTGAAGGTTGAGAAATATTACATTCAGAGATAAAAATGAAGGATGAAACAAAATTGGACCCAAAGATGAGAACAAAAAATATATTCCTGTAATAAAACCTATAAATATGTATATCTTTATTTTAATATTCCCGTCTCGTATAATATGCCAGTATTTAACATAATATGGCTGTACGCTGAGCCGTGTTTGACTCGATTTACGTGCAACCTAACTTACAGTTATCGTCTCCTATTAACCATAATTTACGAAAAACACCCGACTTCGCCCGACAACGCCCGATCTCTTGAATTGCTTGTAATGCGCGTGTATGAAGACGATTTACATTTTTTTTTTGTCTTTTTCTTCGATAGTGAGGGAATAAGGCGGAGTTTCGACCTACCACAGCGCTGACAAGATTGAGGTTGAGTCTTAAGTCTTGTTTATAGCTAAGCTGTACTGTTAGGACAAGATAATCTTTACGTTGTGTGGGTTTATAATAGACAATGTTACCGTGTATTTTAATAAGAAATTGTTATAATCTGTCCGGAATAGGTAAATCTCATAATTATGTTGCTAAATGAATTATTATTTAAAGTAGATAAATCTGAGAATAAATCCTGGCGAAGGCTTCTCATGGGGATTATTAATTCATTAGCAATGCTGTGTGAAAATTTCATGGCGAATCGTGTGCAAAAAAGTCTTGAAAATTTAAAATCATGATGTAAAACAATTTAGTTAGTATACATTTGAAAATATATAGCACCAAGCAGAACATACACAAGCTCAAAACAAAAAATCTAGACGGCATAACAATAAAACCATTTGCCACACAAAAAAAACAAGCACAAAATAATTAACACCACCATATCGTCCACAATCTTTATAAACGTATGTAGTAACACAAATAGATGGTATCATACACCAATGTATTATTAGCCTAAAGTAAATTCTAGCTACGTTGTTAGGTTACAGGAGCGGCACGCCAACTTGCGTGCCTGATCCTTGCAAAAGATATAGCACAGAACGCCCTCTAGTTCTGCCTAGACTGGGATCTAGATTGGTTTTGGTGTGAAGATTTTCTGTATTTTCTTTTTGATGAAGATTGGAACTGTCTACTGCTACAACCGTAGTTCTAGTATGGGGTAAAAGTAGGCTGATTTCACGTTGCATTGATTTTAGCATTTTCCGTTCTGCACTGGTTGACGTCATCACGTTAACGCCCGCTGTTCCTGAAACCCAGTGTCTTGCTGGTGTAAGCATTATACTGAGCAATGGCCATTTTGCGTGGATGGATATTTCCCCCCTACAATTTTTTTTTTGTCTTGGGCACTGGTTAATGTTTTTTCTTCCTTAGAGTAAGCAAGTGTCACAACTTATGCAAGCCCATTTAATTCACATCCAAAAAAAACATGATTGATCCAAAAGTATCGATCATTCTTTGGATAGCAAAATACTAAATCCTCATTATTCCTACCAATATTGAACTGACCAACAGACCATCCTGTGCAGTAAAAATATGTGAAAACAATCTCTTAGAATCATAAACATTTAGATATGACTTTCGACATACACACATCAAAAGTATCTAGGGATCAACATATATTTTTGCAATAACTTTTCTCCTGATTGATATTAATTAAAATTTTCTTTAAGGATTCATCAAATAAAGTGTTTTCGTTTGTCACAGTAACGATAAACCAAGTCACCTTTGCATTAATAAAGAAATTTGCCATTTTCCTAATAAAGGGATTTTTGACATTTGAACCACTAACATTAAAGTTCGAAAAAAAGACTGAAATAACAGTTTTCTTTAAAATTTTATTGGGTAACTTAAACAATTAATAATCCGTGTTTCTACCGCGAACACTAACAACACAAGGACATCGGTTTGGCATACTCAAAATGAGTTCATCCAAATCACGCTGTGGAATGGCCGCCCATGTTCGTTGCAACAACAAAAAAAGGTCTTCTTGCGACTGGATACCCTCCATATTCGGCAGAGCTCTTCTCTGTAGCATATCCCATGCATGCTCAATCGGGTTCAAGTCTGGCGACTGAGCAGGCCAGGGCAGGACATTGATGTTAGCTGCGGCGAGAGTCTGTCTTACAACTCTTGCGGTGTGCGGTCGTGCATTATCATGCATTAACTGAAATAAGGGACCGATTTGCACTTGTAGAGGAACGATGACGTCTGATACAATCGTCTCAGCATAAATTTGAGCGTTGAGGTTGCCTCTGATCCAAATCAACTCAGTTCTTCCGCCGATCCAAATACCCGCCCATACCATGATGGTTCCACCACTATAAGGATGGACTTCCTGGCAGG
The DNA here is from genome assembly GCA_964057025.1 of Standfussiana lucernea. Lineage (NCBI taxonomy): Eukaryota > Metazoa > Arthropoda > Insecta > Lepidoptera > Noctuidae > Standfussiana > Standfussiana lucernea. Next base: position 1,912,897 of record OZ059789.1, read on the forward strand.
ATTTTAATCGCTGTTGGCGTCCAGGGGTTCTCCAGTGTCGTATACGTCTTGTATCCGGTCTCATACCAAAACGAGACTCATCAGAAAAGCACACGAAACGCCATTGTTCTTCTGCCCAATTTCTGTGTTCAAGAGCCCATTGATATCGAATCCTACGATTGTGCATTGCTATAGGTGGTACCCGTAGCGGTCTTCGGGAATGAAGGTTCACTTCATGCAAGCGGTTTCTGACTGTTTGGTCGCTAATTAAGTTCCCTGAAGAGTGATGAAGCCTCACGGCTAACATCATGGCGGTTATTGTTGGAGCTCTTCGAGTTAAGATTTGAATGTATCGGTCTTGTCTCCGTGTGGTGCAGCGATACCGTCCTCCATGGCGCTCAGCCACGGTACCAGTGCTTCGGTAACGTGTCCAAAGTCGACTGATAACACTCTGACTTGTATTCAGAGCTAAAGCCACAGTACGTTGCCGGGAACCAGCTTCTATCATTCCCACGGCTCTGAGCATTTCTTCCCTGCTTAAATGACGTCGCCGCTCCATAATAACGTTGGTTTTAATCAGTAGTAGGGAAACAGTAGCACAAATAATGTCTTCAATGCGTTGTATGTTTTTATAGGGAAAATATTGACAGCTTATTTTCATCTTTTACTCGAATTTGATTGAGAGTTCCTGATTCAAATTATGAAATGCACCAAAAAGGATCCATATAAATTTATAAAATCATAAATTTATTACAAAGCCACATCTCAATCTCAAGAAATCCGCATAAAAATGCTTGATCCCTAGACACTTTTGATGTGTGTATTTTATTTACGACAAATGTAGCCCAGTACCGGTGACGTTGAAACTTTACACAGCGAAAGCTTATATGTGAAAGCCTTAAGACATTTTCCTTTGCCATAAATAGTGCCCTAGATATAAAATATCATGACGTTTCTCATATTTCATTTTGCAGTGGTTCTGCGACACTTAGCTTTATTACTTTTGTAGAGAAAGTTTGACAACTTCTCTCTTTTTTTTCACGAATGGTTGAAAAGCATTGTTTAAATTGTTAATTAGTATTGTTATCGGTTCAATTCTGACAACCAGTCGTACCATATTACCCGGTACAAACTGTGTTGTGTAGGTGAGACAGGCAGTCGCAGTCGGTCCATGTAAAATATTGGTATTCAGCTGCATCCGATAAGACTAGAAGCCGATCGTAATAAAGTTGGGAAAAGGCTAGGCAGTTTTTTTTTTTTTTTTTTGATAACTATGTTTATTCCATATATCTCTCTCTCAAATAATAATAATATCTTATTTAATAATCTTGAATAGTATTCATTTAGGCAAAATAGTTTGAAGTGATTCCAATAAATAAATATAATAAGAGGTGCTATGTGAACACGTATTCTTTATTTTATGAAAATGCTGAAGGCATAAACAGGAATTGCCACAAATGGAAAACAAAGTCAGACACGAAAAGACCTAATTACACATTATTTCTATAATTAGGGTAGTTTAGGAAAACTAAAATTCTAAGTACAAATACTGTTTGCGTGTCTGTTGTTATTGTAGTTTACACTACTAAAATAATTTTTAGAATTAGATATTTTGTCGGTCACGCTTGTTCCTCGTAGTGTATGCAAGTTTAATTATGTTGTGTTGTGTTTGTGTATGTTATGGAACTATTTTTGTACGAAAAACTACCTATATTAATTAGTAAGTATATTTTAAGGAGATTATTTTAATAATTTAATTGTTTGTTAACATAATTAATACTTAAATATCATCCAGTGTTTTTTTAAACTTAGAATAACTACTACTTATCTGCCTAGCCTTTTCCCAACTATGTTGGGGTCGGCTTCCAGTCTAACCGGATGCAGCTGAATACCGTATTTTACATGGAGCGACTGCCTATCTGACCTCCACAACCCAGTTCCTACTGGGTAATACGATACTTAGAGTGAGAATAAAGATATTTAAAAAAAAAATGTATATCAGAAAGACTAATAAGAAAGCAATATGATTCAAAATATTTTACTCTATAGGTATTTGACTTCCTCGTTAGTTAAGAAGTGGTCCCAAGCGCGACTGCTGAACATGAAGTTCTGGGCTCGATTCCCGGGTTGTTCAAAATAAGATATATTTATTTGCTCAAACATGTGTACACATACAATAATAAAAAGTGCATGTAGGATAACATAAAATAAATTTGGTTCAGACATGTTTGCCACATACTATGGCGTGCAAATGTTTTGATTTTAAAATTGTTATATTTAACATATAGTAATACTAGCTTATGCCAGCGGCTTCGCCCGCGTGGAGTTCGATAATTGACCCAGGGGTCGTTCTACCGGGATTAAAAGTAGCCTATGTGCTATTCCAAACTATAATCTATCTCTGTGCCAAATTTCATCCAGATCCGTTCAGCCCTTCTGGCGTGATTGAGCAACAAACATCCATCCAAACTTTCACATTTATAATATTAGTATAGATAGTATAGATAATTTCAATCATAGGTATCATTGATTTTATGTGAATTAAGCAAAACTAATAAACGTCAAAGTTAAACATGTCAAAAATAGTAAATAAAGTGTGTGTGTGTGTTCAAAGTGTTACTTTTGGTTTTTTTCCATCAGTAAGTTTTAGTAGCAGCCACAAAGTCTGGATGTGTGCCCAGTCAATGGTAATAGGCTCCCACTCTATTATATGGGACTTGAAACAACTGGCGAAATGTGGGTGTACTATTCGGTACATCTCTGCCTAACCCTTCGGAGATTACAGGCATTAATAAACACAAAATAAGCTGCAACAAAAAGCAACCTAGAGGAATTTCACGAGTCTTAATAAAAACAGTCACCAAGGCCTGGTTCGTCTAAAATAATCACCTAACTTATTATGATCACTGAATTTATTTCGCAAGTCAATTAAAAGCGGCACTTAAAAGCAATGCAAATGAACACTCGTAAACGTTACATTTTTAACCGACTTCTAAAAAAGGAGGAGGTTCTCAATTCGGTTGTATGTTTTTTTTTTTTTTTTTTTTTTTTTGTGTTTGTTACCTCATATCTCCGTCATTTATGAACCGATTTGAAAAATTCTTGTTTTATCTGAATGGATCTACTTCCCGATTGGTCCCATAGAAATTTCATCAAAATCGGTTCAGCAGTTTGGTTTTGAAATCAAAATAGCTGGAAATTTTTGTGTTTGTTACCTCATATCTTCGTCCTTTATGAACCGATTTGAAAAATTCTTGTTTTATCTGAATGGATCTACTTCCCGATTGGTCCCATAGAAATTTCATCAAAATCGGTTCAGCAGTTTGGTTTTGAAATCAAAATAGCTGGAAATTTTTGTGTTTGTTACCTCATATCTTCGTCCTTTATGAACCGATTTGAAAAATTCTTCTTTTATCTGAATGGATCTACTTTCCGATTGGTCCCATAGAAATTTCATCGAAATCGGTTCAGTAGTTTGGTTTTGAAATCAAAATAGCTGGAAACAATCTGTCATCCAAGTAAAAGAAATTGCAAAATTGATACTTGACAAGGATTTGTGTGTGATGCGATAACTAAAAAGGGTAAAATAAAAACTTTTTTGCAAAAAAAAACCGACTTCCAAAAAAAACACTAAAAAAGAGGGAAATAACTTTACTTTCGGAAGTCGGTGGCAAAAAAGTAAATGAAACAAACAATAGTCACCGACTTCCGAAAGTAAAGTTATTTCCCTCTTTTTTAGTGTTTTTTTTGGAAGTCGGTTTTTTTTTGCAAAAAAGTTTTTATTATTTATTTAAATGTAATAAACTTCGCGGCATTTCATTGAATCCATTTTCTTACTTCATCATAAATAAATACCAGACTTGCAAACAATTTTATTGGAATAGTTTATTTTGCAAGCAATTCTTATAAATTATCGAATAATAATGTTAAATTAATTTTCCTAGTTTTGTAATTATTTATTGGGTATTGCGTATTTTAAAGCTAGATGGCCCATTTTAGCTTTAATTTATAGCAATGATCGATAGCAGAAACATAACTCTTTGAAAACTTCGAATTAAGTAGCAACCTGTCTATAAACTTATGATTTAAACCACGTCCTAAGAACTTGATAACTCGATCAAATGTTGAAATGCAGTGTTATTAAAGAGAAGAACTCTACCCATGATGAGCATATCACCGCAACAATTAATTTCCCAATAACCCCCTTATGTTTCCTATCACCACCCAAGATCTTCGATACTAGCTTAAGAGTCACAATTACTTTCAGAATCAAAAATTTCTGGTCAGCAGTCTGTCCATTTTCGGAACAAGCTCTGACGTACATCAACACTGAACCCAGAAATCTTAGAAGGAATATAATAGGAGAGCTTATATATAAACATATCTGGCACAAAACGTGTTCTACACTTCTGCCTTACTTTTAAAGGAATAGCATAATCAGTCTACATTGTTGCTTGAGTAGACCAGCAGGGGAACATCACAGAGAGGAAAACTGTAGTGATGTCCTCACCGTGTGGGAGTGGGCAGTAATCCACTACGCTCAGTAATGGTCGGTGGCTATCACGTCCTTTCTAAACCTTGAGAGTTTTTTTCTTATCCTATTCTGTCCCACTGCTGGGCAAGGCCATTCCTTTCCAGATCTCCCGGTGTTTAGCCTTCTTTAGTCAATCAGTCAGGAACGAGTCCAAATCGTCACGCCAGCGTTACTTGGGCCTGCCTCGGTGACGACGACCGTCTTCTGGCACTCACTGTGTGACGGGAGATATAGGCGTTATAGTTTACTACGATACTAACCTCCATACCTTCTTTTGTCACCAGTAAACGGCGGCTGGAGCTCCTGGGGCCCATGGACGCAGTGCCGCTGCAACGGTCGCGTGACGGGCGGGCAGCGTCGCACGCGCACTTGTACGGAACCACACCCTTTGAACGGTGGCGCGCCTTGCCAGGGACAGGCTGTGCAGAGGACTTCGGACTGCGTGCCTTGTCAGAGCGGTAAGGGAGAATTTCTTAGCAAGAATTTAAATTGATAAGTAGTTATCCTTAAACTTATTTGGCTACCCACAAGGTTAGTCACTAACAATTATGGATCAAACACTGTTTTAAGCAATAAAAACAAACAATAATCGGAAGCTCAATATAAACATTAATCGCGGATTATATCCCCTAAGTAATAGTGTAAGTTCAATTATGGATCATTACTAAAGGTGCGTTCAAACCATAACCACCTCCTTTTTTAGAAGTCGGTTAAAATAACGTATAGGTACTCGTTAGGCTCGCTTGGTGCAAACAGACACAGAGCATATTTTGTTCATCGTTCTATCAGTGTTTGAGTGCCCAAAGTTTCTTCATTCATGAAATGTTCCAAGACACAATATTGACATTGCCGTTCGCAATTTAAGGGTTCATATTGAAAGCAAGTTCTGTAATATCAATTGAGATGGGACCTATAACCAACGCAAAAATGGCATAGACGTACGAAAATAATCATTCTGTCTGTTATACCTAATTATTGGTTGTCATTTTGGAAATCTCTTAATAGGTAAAATTTTCTACTTGGACATGTATTTTTTTTTTATTTTAACCAAAGATCCATCTTACTTAAGTAACAGCTGATATCAAGTGTCTTTGACCCACAAGTATCGTTCTCATCAGTTAAACTTCTAATTGAAACAAGCTCAAGTGCAGAGTTAATCAATCATAATCTGTTAAACTATCGTTTAGGAGTACCCCTTACTATATTATTAAGCTTAATTAGGGCTTAATGGGTATATCCGTTACGCCTACTACTCTTGTCGTGTTCCTAATCATAAATAAGTTACTTTAATGGCCTATAAGCTTTACTTTTAAGTAGTTTACATTATAAAACGTAACGTTAAGATTACAGCTTGGTCAGGCGGCTAATTACGTAAAATAGTTGCTTTCCCAAAGTTATTCATTTTAATATTCCGAAAAACATTCGAATTTTTTCAAAATTAATAGCGATTTCCATCAAAATCCTTCGGAATGAAAGTGTGTCTGTTATGCAATTGGGATGCAGGTTGTAAACACGACTTTCATGAGCTGAGCTAAGTTAGGGCAAAACGTCATACGTATAAGTGATATTTTTTTACATTGTATGTTCCCATGCACGGCGTCTATTTAGATAAAAATACATGAGAATCTGTTTCACAGAATTCCAGTAATACTTACTAAAGGTTTAATGTTATTGATTTAAAACTAGGCGTCGTGTTCCATAGAGACATGATACTAAAAAAATTTTGAATAACTAGAAAATCACATTTGTATGAAAATAATTTCAAAGAAATATTGGCGTTCTAAATTCCCAAATGATTCCGATATTCATATTTATTATGATTCACAAAACAGACGCCCAAACATTTAATTGTGCTTTCAATATATTTTTAGAAAGCAGCACAGCCGTTAATATCATTTGTATTTGAATCGGAAACACTTGAGCTTCCAATATGCCTTTAATAAAAAGGTTTATATGGAACACTGCTGATAAAACTTCACAAAGGAAATCCTACTTTAACTTTTATTTGGTAAAGTTCAAAATGTTTCACACATATTTCCGTCCACTTTAAATAAAAAATCAGCAGCGTAATTTAGACTTTCATATCGTTGTGTTAGGGTTGTAAATCCATTAATGATCGCTTGTGGTTATGATGAAATTGAAATGAAATTTTATTTGTTACTGCTCACAATGAAGACGGATACATGGATCTGCAAGGATACGATAACACTCAACAGTTGTTGATTGGTAAGTATAGTTGTGTGTTTTTTTTAAGGTACTATTCAGACAGGGAACGTATTCCTGTCAAAGGATAAAAGCTGGCAACATCACCGGGTTCGTGTATTTAAACTATCATAAGAGAGGCGTAGAAAAAACTATAAAACATGCAAATGGTTAAGAAAATGTATCTTGATAAAAAAAAGTTTATACAGAGGAACAAAGCAGCAGTGATAGCCCAGTGGTGTGAACGTTGGACTGCCAAGTCATAGGTCCCGATTTCTAACCCATCTGATTTTTGGAATCATGTGCGTTGGATTGTATAATTATCACTTGCTTCGGTGAAAGAAAACATCGTGAGGCAACCAGCAAGCCGAGATATTTTTCGACGGCATGTAAAGCCAAGTCAGAGGCCCATGGGTGGCATAAAAACTCTGACACCAGGTTAGGCACTAACCACAAGATAAAGAAAGATGGAGAGGAACATCTCAATACGTAGATCGAAACCAAAACATTTTAAAATGCAGATGTCTACATCTACGGACCAAATACTCTTTTATTAACCTCTCGACCTCCTACAGAGTACTTGAAAAACAAAACAAAACACGACCGTTCAGTACTTAAGAACAAAGAACCCCGGACATTGGCACGAGCTACCGTTCAATTGTCTGCATCCCAAATGGCTTTAAAAACTTAATACTATACTATATAAGGCCTGCGCCCACAATGACTTTCTGCATCGTTTTTATCGCGCGGTAGTCGCATTTGCAACGCGCGACGCGACAGAAGCCATGCAAGCGCGCGACTGTTCCTGACGATATCGGTGGAACGAAGAGTGGAGAACGGGAGGGTGCCGAGCGCTAGCATCGCGTCTCACGCGTGATAATCGCGACCGTACCGCGATTCTGTAAATCGTGGATACTTCATTGACTTCTCAACCTTTTTACTCAGGGCATAAGGTTGAAAAGTGGTCGATTGTCAGTGAACTCGGTAGTACAGTCTCAAACAGTAATGTGTAAAAGTATGCACGTTGCAGCTTTCAACTGTGAATTTCTCCTACTATTGAAATTGTATGTTGTTAGGAACATACTATTATATTTTGGAACCCATACCATTACGCAATACTGACTAGGATATTTTATGAGAAAATCAGTTTTGGATGTTTCTAAGTGTATACATGCTAGTGCTCGTGACTGTACACAGCCAGTGACAGCATCGCGACTATATCGCGGCCGTTTTGCGTTGCAGTGGGTGAAGGCCCCTAAGCGCACGTGTTAATCACAATAAGTACTTAAACCATCATATCTGTAGGTACATCTCGGTCGTAAAAACGCCGCCATTTAATTCTTTATGACCATAAACCAAGTACTGAAATCACTTCAAACAGAGCTCGTGTATTATGCGATACATACGGCGACTTATGATAGCGAGCTTGTTGGATTCTCGCGAAATTGCTCGGTTGACAGATCAAAGGGATTGCAAATAAATTTTATTTTATTGGTTGCATCCGCATTCGAAGTGTGTTACGGTTGTTAAATGTTATTGTTTATTTGATGTTATAAAATAAATTTTGCTGATGATCTGCATGTGTTTTTGTAAACTATTGAGTTAGTGAAATTAAAATATTAGTTTGCTGCCTTTGCAATTTAATGATATTTTAAAGTGAAATGTTTTATGGATCGAACTTCAGGTTAGGATGTACATTAATTAAATAAAAAAATGTTTACATTGAATGATGATTCGGTGGCTTTTATTTGGGCAGTCAAATAATTTTTCTAGGGCCATAGTAAAACCGCCAGACGACAAACCAAGAATTCTTTCATAGATTTTCATTTTATTTACGAGAACTTTTTAGATTTTATTAACAATATTCTAATTTGTATTATCGTCTACTCACACGATCTAATGCTAAATATCTAATACTACTGCGAAATATTCTATACAATTTTAGTATCTAATTTTATTTCTGTTCGCATTTTTCTACGAAACTATTTCCAACAAGCAATTGCATCTACCATTCCAAACGTGTGTATCAAAGGAAATAGACCAACCGGGTAGACAATAAAACGCAATCAAGAGGCGTTTGTCTCAGACCATGAAACGTGAAACATTATGAGCTAATTGGATGCATATGTTTCTAGCTGCAAAGCTTGATGAACTTTGTGGCTGTGTGTATTGTTGGTTTTTGGGAGGGTGGGATTGTCGATTTTAGTGTCTTGTGTAAAACATATTTTTATTATTGTTTTGTTTGAGAACTTCTTTGACTGCATCGTAGTCGGGTAAAGATTATTGCTAAATAAATATAAAAGACGGGTTCGGAAATACCTTCTACTTATATTATTTTCGTTCGGGTTGCCATTGACACAAAAAACACATTGATTGCATAATAATATAATTTTACCTTTCAAAAGTAATAAGAAAATTTGTACAATAATTATCAAATTATAATTGCCAATTCCACTCCAAATTTTAAATGTATTCTCACTACTGCAACGGAATTTTATCTGACCAAATTAAATTCATTCGGAATAAATAAACCTCACCACAAAATATATCGACAAGATAATTCAATTCGACGCTAAACGGTCGCTACAAGATAAAACAAGGAATTGAACAAAATCTTTAACACCATTCTTCTCTTGCCTCAAAAGAATTATCGTAAAACAATTTGGACAATTTATTACCAAAAATATACGTTACTGTTTCCTAAATACGAGAAGTGTATCTTAAAAATTCAGTTACTTCGTTCTGAAGTGTCGGGGGACGCAATTACTTACAATTTATTTACATATACGTTAAGGAGCGGTCTCACTGTCAGCTGTTAACTGTTAAAGGAATTTTGAAAAAAATAAGAGTATTTTTTGTAAATTGATAATGGATCGAACAAATAATGGAATGCGTATGTCATTTTAATAATATTATTTTAAACAAAACTTTGTTTTGACTTTGAAGACTCTCAGCCAGTGAGTTATGTCTTGATTATGTCCCGCTTGATAGAGTGACAAAAAATATGATAATTTTCTTGTTCATTGAAATTATTGAAATCCTTTTGCAAAATTATCCAAGCTTTTCCTTTTCCCTTCAACAATTGTATTGCTATAATTATGTAATAATATAGCCTTTTATTCAGATTCACTTAAACCTAATACAATATTCTAGCATATACATCTATATTAAAACTTATTCTTAACTTTGAAACTTATTCTAGTAATTGTTGCTTGTTTATTTTCTGCAAATCTGTTTGCCAGTCGGCAAAGACCTCCTCTAACCTTTTCCATTCTGATCTCTCTTGAGCCACTCTGTTCCACATCACCCCTGCCACTTCTCTGATGTCATCATCCCACCTTTTCTGCGGTCTGTCTCTCTTCCTTTTACTTTCTCTGGGGTACCATCTTGTTATTAACTTACTCCATTTGTCATGGCCTCTTATCATGTGTCCCGCCCACCTCCATTTGAGTCTTCTAATTTTCAATGTTGCATCTATGGTTTTTGTTTTAGTTCTGATTACACAATTTTTCAGTCTATCTGATTTCTATACATTTAGCATAATAATATATAATATGCTATGCTAAATAATTGTGTATAACTCAGTAAATACAACCAACGATTAAAACCTCATTATTAATTATCGAATAAAATTCAATCTCCCATAGTTTCACTCCATAATCAGACCAAACCTTTACAAAAAAAAACCACATTAACTCTATGTAAACGTGTAAGTCCTTAATGTCGTTGTTACTCTAACGAACCGCGACTGATTTATGTGTGTGCGCATTAATTAATAAGAAATGCTACACACTGATGTGCTTAATATCCGTGTACACCCACACATGTGGCGGAGGGCACTGGAGGGGTTCGGCCCAAGTTTGACATGTGTGGCGGGTGGCGGGTTAAATGTCAGATAGAGACAGTCGTGGTTGTTTTTTTTGCTGGCAACACACCTAATTACCTTCTATAAAATACGTGTTTGTAATATGACCTATAAGGTATGGGTACCTACTGTACTAATGAGCTTTCATTAAATTTGCTCAAATAAACCATAATATTGCTTAGCAAGGTTTTTCTTATCTTTAACAGACTCTGCCACAGGTGCCACTGATAGATCATTCTGTGTCCCTGCAAAATAACGTCATGTATTTTACTCTCATTTATACATTACAGATAATTTATACATTAGTCTGTCCCTCTTTAAAACAAAAAAGGGCTATGTAAAATCGGTTGAAATGAATTATGGAACCCAGCCTTCCAAATTCAATTTGAAACTCGCTAAATCTTCCTCTTCGCGCCAGCAACCATCGCGGTATGAACGTTCTATTATTTCTTTTTTAAAAAACATTGTGATTTATGTCCAGCTCGCATGTAAGGACGCTACGGCCATCCACAAATGTATTTTAATTTCAATTTATAGGGCGATAGTTCTATCTGTCTTTCTTGTTATTAGGTACTCGATTAATAATCGTAAACGACGCGTTAATTGGTTGTAGCCTTATAGCTAGTCTTAGTTTCAGCCTAGATAATTGTATGGTGAGGACTGTAAATTGTACGCTTCGATGGAATAATGATTTGAGTGTTAATCGATTTGTTGCTTGAGTTTATCGATTAATCGAATAGAAATCGTTGTTTATGAACACGGTTCGTTTAAATGCAGGAATAGATTGATTGAAATCTTTAATTGTTCTCATAAATTAAAATGAAGAATAGATGTTGTTCGTAAACTGGTGTGACTTTAAATGATGTTTGCCCTCAATAAAATTTAGACGGTAGTCGACAAAATGAAACGACGTCTTAAGTGAACGGTACCCAAAAAAACAAATATTTATGCTAAAGACATGATACAAAACAATTAAACTGGATCGTTATCTACTTCCCAGAGGCGTTCAATTTCCTTTACGTATCCTAACACCATATTAACGAAATAATTTCGAAGAAAATGTCAGAATATATTACAAAGACCCGTCGCGGCAGGTACGAGTATTATTTTTATAAAATTCAAACTTAAAATTTCCAATAACAACAGGTTATTTCTTGTAATAAACGTTTCCGTAATGGCGACGTTAAATGGACTCGGAATAAGTAAGCAAAGAGCTTTTTTAAAAGCTGTTACTTTTATTTAAAAACTAATTTTTTGTTTACCGTTTTTCGCTATAGTATAGTTGAAAGGAAAATAAAAGAACAGGAGTTCATTTTTATACTAAGCTTAATTGAAAGTGCCCGAGACTGCTTCAAAAAAGAATATTTTATATAGACCTAAAATATTTAACCAATATACTTTGAACATACGTAAACTCGCTTTTTTCCTACGGGATAGGCAGAAACTATTAAATATTTCGTTTACAAAGTATATTGTTCTCAATGTCGCATCAAATTTCAACTCAATCATAATTAATTTCTGAAGCAAACTCAGAAGCTTAAACAAAATAAACCAAAAACTAAAAATAAATCCAACTCCTCACACTCATTTCTGCAAAATTCAAACCCAAAATAATTTTCGAACAATTTTTAAATGTTAAACATATTTTGGGATGTTTGACATAAGAAAAAAACAAAATGTCAACTCTGTATTAAGATAAATGATGACACCCGTGTCTGCAAAAAGTGATCCCTGATCTTTGACATTGCGTTTAGTTTTTGCTTGGTCGACCGTTTCGACACACGTTTGGTTCTTTGAAGATGTTTTAAATTTTATTTCAGTATTTGGTTTAAATTTAACAACTTGTGCTTCCTTGTTAACAGTTGTTCAAACGTTACATAACATTTATTGGTTGCGTGTAACAAACACGCAACCAATAAATGTTAACCGTTTTAATTAAGTTCGGAATTAACTTCTACGTTCTATTTAGGGTGAAGAGTAATCTTAATCTAATTAATGTTACGTTTTGATTACCATTGCTTTTTTACACACAATTTAAGCAATCAATGTATTTTGTATCAATCAATAAATGACTTTCTATCCAATATTTAAAATCGTATTAGGTCTCGTCAATCGAACAACACCCAACATCATATTCAACATGATCATTCTTCTAATCTTATCACAAAAGGACGCAGCAAGAGAATTTTCCTTGTAGAAGAAATAATCTTGCTGGGTTTGCATAAATCAGATGCTGCTATTCTATGAGCGTAAATAAGCGCGTAGTGCCCGGGCGCTGTAAGCAAGAATAGTCCTTACCGTGGTCAGACGCAACCTTTGATGATAGTACATTAATTTATATTAGTTGTTATCTTAGTAGTCACTTCCCACCTAGCCGTATCATAATTACAATTATATTTTTGAAATGATCTATAGAATTGAATACAGGAAAGTCAAATTTCCTGCTTAAAAATACTCTCTTCCTTTAACGTAATCTCATTCAAACATATCGAAATTTAAATTTAAAACTCGATATACTAAAGAACCTTCCCTTCCGCAGCATTACCTGGCCGCTGGGGCAGCTGGTCAGAATGGTCAGTCTGTGGAGCTGACTGCCGTCAGACAAGACGAAGAGCATGCACCGGTGATACTCCTTGTTCAGGAGCTCATGCACAGCATGCTGACTGCGTTGGAGATTACTGTGGAGTTCACGGTGGTGAGTACTAAGTAGACAAGAAGTTAGGAAGGATGCTGAATTTGAGATGAGAGGAGATACATGCTATAAATTGTTAATTTTAATATGATTTTGATCAGTCAGTTAACATACTTTTATTGATTGACGAAACAATACTGAAAAAGAAACTCAATTAATGCAATTCAATTCTTTAATGCATTGTATGTGTTTTATAGGATCTTAAATAATAATAAAGTTAACAAAGACCTTGGCAAACCAATCAAATAAAGTCTATCACACGATAGTTTCAATGTCTCCAAACGACATTTATTTTTGGAAAGTCATAATTATTACTCATAAAATCTTTCACGATAGACTTTATTTTAGTTGGTTTTAAATTTAAGTACGTACATATATGTAATTGAAAAAAGTATGACATGATGTAGACTTTAAGCGTTTAATCCCGCGCTGCGCTGTGACACTATAATATAGAAATTAATTTTATAGGTGCTTTAGTTCGTGCGTTCCAAATGACCCATTAAGCTCTAAGCATAACAGCATAAAATAAACAATATTTCTAAAATATTACGCCGATAATATTTAATGGCACTTTATAGCACAAGTGGCTGATATTTCTAATTCAAACTAGAAAATATAACATTTGTTTTAAATGGGAAACCGTAACTGCGTACAGTTTTATTTTTATAGCCAGAACTCGCCACATTCTACTTCTAATAATCTCGACATATCTAATAACGTTTCCGTATCTAAACATATTTTTTTACGTTAATCGTCGTCATATCTCATCTTATAACAGCAGAGCCCCAAATAGACGCGACAACCGAGAAGCTCGAACGTTTTCAGCCAAAACTTTACGAGCCCGTGTCATGGGAATTACAAATTATGAAACTATCCGCCATGGGACAAGTTAATTAATACTATTTCTATGAAATGCTCCAGAACCAGATGCCACACTAAATATACACTTCCTTTCCGTTCAGCCATAACTATGAAATGTTACTCTGGTCGCTTCATAACAGGCCATCGGCTGTAACTGCCACCTTCCAAGTTATGAAGACCCACCGCACTCCCCACAGCTTTAGAATTTCTAATCAACATAAAGGTGGGACCAAGGTGAGGCAAAGGTCAATATTAGATGGTCACGTTAAAAAGATTCGAGAGATACTAAAATCGGGTGGCGTGACCATCTGGGCCGTATCATATCGTCTAAATATAGACGAGGGAGTAAATTTTTATGGTGTTCTTACGAAAAAGTTGAGGTAACATTGTATTATGATAAGCACGTAATTGGGTCATCTAGAATTGTTCTATTCTGTTTTAGGCATTTTTATAGTTGATGAAGATAGTCAAAAGCTAGGAACGGATGTTGAATCGTATGATGCAGTAAATCCCAAATGTTTTCGTGAATGTGTAATTTAGAACAAAGCTCATAAGTCTGGTACAATGAGTTAGCCACTATTCGCATTTAATATCAAACTTTCGAGCAAAGTTTACAGCGCCCATGTGTTGACAGACAGACAGCTAACGTAACGTTAGCAGCACCCATTCATAAACCCGTTCTGAACAATAGTTTGAACGTGGGTTGTTCCTACACTGAAATTAATTAAATTTAACTGAAGTGCAATACCAACTCCGAACGTTAAGGAAAACATGAGGTAACTCACACATCAACAATGGCGGAAATTAAAACGTTACCAATATGTATGTAAAATGGCGAAACGGATATTGGTAGAGAGGACAAAGAGATTTTTGTTCACAAATAAAAGGAAAGCAATGTTTGTGTTGCGTGACGTAGGAAGCTATAGAATCGATCGATGGAAAGAAAAAGGAGGAACATCATTAAAATATTATGTACAACATCTTGAAGAGACAACGATGCTATCATATGTATATGATAGTGATAAACTATTCAAAGCCAATTCACGAATGATAGAACCATTAAAAGATTTCCTCATTTATGTGCTCTAGAACAAAAAAAGCTTTAATATCATAAAGCAATACTAAACGTCCGGACAGCACAGGTATTCTGGAGAAATTCGCGGCACAGCGGCATTTAGAATATTCCGTTTCGGCTCTCTCCAATTCCCATGCCCTGGTATTATTTAGTTTTAATACCTCTGCATGTGTCTTTTATTACGACTGTACAAAGAGTTCTTTTTCGCTTTTATGCTGTTGAATTAACCTTTGGTATGTAGTTTTGTACAGCTTGTGTTTTTATAACTACATAATAATATGTACTTTAAGTAGAATACGAATTTTTAGTAGAATTTATTTGGAGGGCTTTAATGTCATCTTCCCACTTACAGAGTTTATTCATTTTCCATTAATGTAAATCTAATAACTGAAGGTTATCATATTCAGAATTTAGTTTATCGAGAGATACGTGATTTTGAGCAACTTGACGCAATTACTGGAAAGCGATACGCCATTAAACACGACATTAGGCACGTTTTACACACACCTCTCCCTCGGCGGTCTAACTTCAATCTTGAAATGGAAAATGATCAGTCCATATTTTGTTTATAGTACCAATAAATCATTTTCACTGGTCCCCGTTGACTCTGTTTCAATTTCCCATTTCTGTTTATCGTACGTTTTGATAAATAGCCTCGGGGTAATACCATTTTGGTTTTGTACGTTCGGCTTCTTTGCGAACGCTTTCGCGCCAAATAAATCCGCCATCTTGGCTTTGTAAACTGTTTTTGTTTCGCGCCCCGTGGATTGATTGTTATTTATTGGGATGATCAATCTATTGTGTTCGGTTTTGGAGGTTATTTTTTCGGGTGACGGAAATGGACTGATAAACGTTTTAAAAATGGTCCGTATTTTTTCTGACAATTGAAGAGGCAGAGATAATTTTTTTCTTTATAGAAAGGCGAACACAATAGGTTGATACTACATAAAATAATAAGGCACATGTTATTGTTGCAACTGCCAAGTATTTGTATGTTGAACAAACATGGCATATTGAAAGTGATTTAGAGCAGCTCCTTTCGCCACACAATTGCTCCTCCACTTGACTACACTGCACAATATTGTGCCACATTCAGCAATAACTAAGCCTTCGGTAAATCCGCGGTTAGGCTGTTATAACACTTATATTATGCTCCTATATTTTACTGCTACTGTAATCACAGGTATGCTTTTGTTTTATTCAGTTATAGGTTGTTCTATTTCTTTAAACTGTGGTGTTACCAAGATGCTTGGGCATCCTTTCCAGTCCAGGTCTTTTCGCACTTTTTGATTGACGACTGAGTGAGTGTGATTACTTATAAATTTTCCGAAGTTTTTTCGGATTATCATAATTCACATCAGCGGATCGTCATAATTAACAGCCCCAATTTTGCTTATAAACCGCCACGGCTCCAATCTAATAAATAAAAAAATAAAATAAAATCCAATTTCAAAACTAAAATTCCCAACTACGGGATCCACAATAAATTCAATTACTCCAAGTAATTCAAGTAAGCCATATAATGTGGACCATCAGTAAATTGCCCACATGAAAAACGAGCTTTGAATGGTAGGAACTCGGGTGGAGCCATTCATTCGCGCTCGTTGGTGCCTCTTCATTAGCCTAATTGCCACATACAAAGGGGAAAATGGTGAAATTTTATAGCACCTTTTCATCTTTTGTTGCCTAAACATCGGGATGGAGTGTGGATTCTTCGTTTATGTTGATGCAAAGTATTAAGGACTTAAAGTTTAATTAAAAATGTTGTGTTTGTTTTCATTCTCTTGGGAAAGGCTATGAGCGGGTAATTTTAGACTCATTAGGTGCTTCGTGTTATCTCCTAAGTACCAACATAATGCATGCGGGTGTGAAGCCATTTACAGAGTAGATTTTAAAAGGCTTTCCAATTAGACTGCTGTGTTAGACAAAAAAAAAGTTTTACGGGAAAGATTTTATCATCGTTCCCATAAATTATGCGTTAGTGCTTAGAATTGTTTAAATTCTTATTGAATTTATACTCAACGCTCTAGCAAATGTAATCAACAAAATGTTCGTCAATTTATGAAGAAAAATATTTACAGTTAAATTCACCCATTCCGTAACATTGATTTATTTAGCATTTAATGTGATGTTAAAAACAAACTCCCGGTCTTTAAAAGCTTACCACAAGTAGGTCAATGTAATCTGCCAAACTACCTACTAAAACATCAAATTGCTACCTCACAAGTACTTAATCGGATTAGTAAGTATCATCAACACTAACAAAAATAATTGGAAAAAAATCCGTTGGAACACAAATTCTGAGTTTCTGAGCTAACGTTATCGTCATCTAAACTTTCTACTTGACAGATTTATTGAATATAACTTTTATTCTTTACAAAGTCTTTCATAGTACAAATTATAGGTGTATTATTATGATAATTTGAATGAATCTTCGTGTGAATTGAGTGTTGCTTCGTCTTGTATTGAGGACGGCACATAAATTGTCTTTAGAGAATGGTGAATTCGAAATTTGGGAAAATTTTCTTTATCAATCTTGGTTTCGGTTGTATGTAAGCTTGGTTACTAGCTTTGTAATTGAATAATGTTAAACGTTACAAAATGCATACAAAATCAGTCGATAAAAATTTGTTTTTCAATTATCTCATACATAATAAACATTAATTTCGACCCGCATACACATTATTACAAGTACACTTTCCACAAATTAACGTCCGCAAATAAAGTTTAACTGATTTCATCGTGATCACTGCATCCAAAAACGACAACCAGCCGTCAACCGTTGCGGTTTCGTTCAAATTAAATTAAATCGTACAAAACTTTTTAATCAAATATTAATGCATAAACAAACAACAGTAAAATCCAATTTATATGCGATGCGGCCATCATTACTGGAGGTGGGTCTCGTGAATGATTTGTTGTGATTTCGTCGAGTGAGCGCAGCAGGCGATCGCAAAATGCATTCACATATCGCCCCTCTTCATTCAAGCAAATACCGCCTTTAGGTGGAAAGAAGTTAAGTATCACATTCGTATGAGATGTGAGCGGAGAGAATTTAATTCCGCAAGCCCTCCTACCACGTTATGGGTAAAGCGACAAGGGTTTGTAAATTTCGATTGGATTCCCTATCTGGGATATCTGCAACGGACACCGCGCCGTTGGCACTGACAAATGTTTACACAGTGTACAAATTTCGAAATTAATCCGATAATCGTACGTAAATTAATTCCCGTAACGTCTCCGCGGTTTTGATTTGAACGGTGTAAGTAGCGGATGTAATGATTTATTGAATTTCAAACATCGGTTGGCTATAAACCGTGTGGGGACTTGGAACTTGTTTATGAAGGAGATTTATTGATATGAAGTGCGTTTTACTGCAGTGTTGCGCCATTGCGTATGGATGTACACGCGGCAACGCAAGCGCTGAACGAAGATGGAACATTGAACGGATGTTTTCGATTTCCGCTGTTCGTACTATTATTTCTTTAGTTTCTTTTGAACCTATTACTACTGCATTGCTATCTTTCCACTGCACTGTTATTTACCGCCAGTATGAAGCTTCCATTGTCTTGAAACAAAATCGGCAGTGAAAATGGTTAGAATAAATTGAACCGGGTAACACTAGGAACCTTGCAATTTCTTTTTAAACCACTTTTCCAGTGATAACATTGCTTTAAATTTCACCTAAAAGATTGGTGCAATTAGCAAACGCTTTTATTTCATCAGAGCTTTTAAATTAAATCAGTTTCATCAGTGTCTGTTCCAACAATGCTTTCAAACTCAAGCTGCACTCTTACTTAGTGTTTATAAGTTTGGCAGAGCGCCATCTGCGCGAGGCTACTCAGTGAACCAGTAAAATACATCACATTCATTCAGAAAACAATCTTCACTGTTTTTGTATCCCACTTCTGATGTTACCTGTACTTCTCCTTAAAGTGCTTTAGCTAACTCCAATGGCTTTCAAAACTATCAATATGTTAAGTTGGAAGTGATTGTAAATAATTTATTACTCTTAAAAGAAAATCGTATTGCTCGTAATAATAAGAGCTATAAAATAGCTCATTCTATTGATAGATGGTACAGGCTTTTCTCTTTAGCTCTGAATATCGGTATTGGTTTGATCTTTGAACCTACATAAATCTACATACAGATAAAGCTTTGTGTTATTTACTAGACCATATTATGGTTTGTACTACCCACTTTTCAAGTATTCCTTTGTTGGGTTGTGACAGTAACATGTAACACAATGGCGCTTCATGTAAATTGTTACATTTCTAGATATTCTTAACTTCCTTAATACAAATATTTCAAAACTATTAACTATTTAGAAGTCAACGTAAGCTTTTTCTCTTTCTGCGATAAATAGATTACGTATCACTGTGTTAAACTCTCTTAGATCTTTCTAATATTCAATCAGGTACTCACGATGCAATGTGTCTAAAAGAAGCTATTGATTACACAAATATCCATGACTTCTTTGATTAAGGCTTTGTCGCAACTATGAATAAGAAAGTGCGTCGATTTGTTCCGCTTTCACCACTTGAGTCTTTTACCAATCCATATTAAAAGCATTCAAATGGTCAGTTCATAGAGGTGAGCTTGCAATAGACGGTATTGATTTCAGTAGGTACTTGTTTTTCTTTAAATGTAGTAACATAAATAACATCACGCCTGTAATCCCCGGACGGTAAGGCAGGGGTGTTATTGGTATAACACATACATTACATACATTACGCCAGTTATAATAGGGGGCAAGCCAATTGCCAACAACTGGGCACAAATCCAGACTCCCGTGACTGCTACTGAAAAATTCCTGAGGGAAAAAACTTTGCAGAACTTTGCACTTTGCAGATCTTGGGAATCGAACCCGAGCGTATGTATATGTGAATACTTCAAAGCTAGCAACGTACTTATGCATGCAAGCTGTAATCGCAGTCGCGTGTACAAAAATTTAACGGCTTAATCTACTTTTTTTTTAACATCTCTGTTAGTAGCCAAACCGGTACCGTCTCTCTTAGAAAGCTGACCGTAAGTTATTTAATTCAGAAAACAACAAGTATTATTAAGTAAAAAAAAAAACTAAAGTAGAGGATTAGACTATTCATATTTGTGGTCGTTATTGATCACATAATTCTCTTTACAGAATATAATTATCAGATCTACTGATATGTTTTGCAGAAAAGATAAAAGAGTTTCTATTGATTCTGTTGCAGTACTATAAGATGATGATGATTATGATATTCATCTTTATGTCAATGATACTACATATTAGATTATATTGGCTCAACACCCACTGCATTACGAAGACACGGTACTGTCCATTTTCTGCTGATCGGAGATGAATCTTAGGTTTCAGCCATTTCTAACTCCATTTCTAGCTCTTGGCTAAATAATGACAGCCGCACGGGTCGCTCTTCAAGTTGGAAGCCAACCCCAACAGAATTGGGAACAAGGCTAGGCAGATGATAATAGAATGGGTGGCCTACTTAATCCCTCCAGACAAGTTACTCCAACAGGTTTGACATAGACTATAGCACAAAATACCCACTTATTCCACATGGTAGCAGCGACTTGCGTGCAGCAATTACACCGATCAGTATCGGCTCCAAATTGTTCGGACGGCCACGATGTTTATTAATTTATTACATTCGGTTCGGATGCCGGTCATTCGATCCGCCGTTTATGTATAATAGCTGTATGGTCTGAACAGGCGGTGCTGAGTAATTCGGGCCTGTTGGAATTTAGATGTATTTTGACATATTTTTATGATGCTGGCATTTTCTGTGTCTTCACTGGCATTACAGGTGAAATTGCTTTGTCCAGTGCTTTATGTTAAAAAAGTTTAGCTTTAAGTTTCATGTGTCAAATTCCAATAGAATTCTCATATTGTGGGTATTGCTGTTTTCGTAACTTCTCTCAGGATTACCTACAACAGTCTAACAAACATGGTATAACACATAATCAATATCATTGTAAGTCTTATGCAATTCTAATTTCTTCAAAAACGAATCTCGAAAAATTGCTTCTTTTAGGTCGCTACTGTTCAAAATCCTCCTAACTACATCTTTCTCTATAGCAGACTAAAGCAAATTGAAAAAGATGTGCTCTTTTTCGCAATCATGTATGTATTTTTAAATCAATATTGATATCTTCCACATTTCCAATACGATTCTCCGGTTATATTCATCATCATTTCGAAGTAAATGCAAATGAACGAAAACATAACAGGTCGTTCCATTACGGTGCTGTTCACAAGCTTGCTTTTAATTACAGCTAACACTCATGATCTTTATCACATAACCCAACTTAGAAAATGACTTCATCAATATAGAGCTCCGGGCTATCTCATTTAATGATAATACGAAACATTAATATCACTAAATGAACTGAGATAAAACTTGAAATTGAACATGAGAAGATTTATGATATGAAACAACAGTACGTTAATGACGCAATTGTTGAACTAGAAGACTTGAGTAAGGAACAAACTGTATGCAAACCGATATAACAATAAATATTTATTCGGTAACGCAAAATAAAGTAACAAAAGTAAACGTAAGAACTATTCATTTATCAATGAAATTACCTACAAGTTTTTTAGTGCGATTTATAATACATGAAAGAAAGAAAGAAAGAGTATTTATTTGACTCGCACAGGACAAAACAAAATTATTTAAAATTAACAATAAAACAAAACAAATTATCTAAAAAGAAAACTTAAAAATAAGACATACATTAAAGTAAAATAAAATTGGTCCCAACATTTAGAAGAAAATAACATGAATGAACTAAACCGAACGAAAACAAAAGTAGTAGTAACACAAGCTCAAAACGCAACACCATCAGCGCTTGCCTTGTATTCAATTACGTTCAAACTCAAGATCTTTATCGCATTATCGAACGAAGACTTCATTCATTTCTTCAGTCATTCACTCCCGTACTTCAGTTCCGCGTTAGCTACTTGTGCCTTCAAAAGCCCATTAATCCCATATGCTATTGTGTCACCTCCATGAGAAATGCAAGAATGTAAATTCCAATGCTCTCCTGCCATTAACGTTGTAAAAATCAACCGTGGAAAATCGTTTTGCGCTGCTTTGTTGCGGAATTAAAGGTTTTACACAGTTTTGTTTGTTTGATTGAGTTTCTCTTTCTTTGTATTGCTTAGAAGTTGGTAATAAAGGACTATTCAAAGGTGCAGCAGTGCCTAGAGTTTCTTGATTTTCAAGATTGGCTTTGGCGTTAGAAACTTTAATATTAAAGTTCTGTTTGAACCTATATTGTGAAAGAATCTCTCTGTTGTTGTTCCCTCCTCTGTTCGATATGTAGTATTGAAGATAATTCTGACTTATTATACGCTTGTAATATTATTTTGATAAGCAGGACCAAAACCTTTCATACTCAAATCGCTCTTACTCTACTAAAGATACTAATCTTAATTCTGGTGGTCATTCTTAACAACGACTTCCACTGAATATTTCTTATACATAATGGCCATTAAGGAAAGGAAACACAGACATGTTGGCACATGAATATCATCGACAAGTGAATTAGCATAATCGGTGCCACATGTCATGTAAGAGCATGACTAAGGAACCAATGAGTCAACGGTGCGTGCTGAATTTTTCAATGAAAGGGCTCACCGAAATGAGAACGGTATACTTGATGAATAAATTTTTGGCAACATGTTTGTTCTTTTAATTGAATCATGACTTGTATTTGTGTAGTTGCAAAAAGTGTAACGTAACATCATGCCTGTAGTCCACAAGGTGGAAGTGAGTCATATTTTGTTCAGGATAAAGTCTGACACTGACCTGCAAATTGGAAAACCGTAAGAAAATTTGAACTTCGCGGGTTACCTTGGTGCTTCCACCTTAAAGATTTAGGCACAAGCGTACCTAAATAGTACGGTGATATGTAATTCACATTGGCTTTTTGGCATCTACCAGGCACAAATCTACAGTTTGACATGCTACTGATAGACCTGATGGAAAAACCTATTAACACTTTGTCCGACCTGGGATTCAAACGCTAGGCCTTATTTTTAGCTTGCGACCGCTTGAGCAATAAGACTAGAAGAGTACCCTAATGAATGGAATGCACGTTGATGAAATTCTATTTAGAGACGTATTTTAAACTTCATCGCAACCACATACAATCCTGAGCAAAAACTATTTATACAAAACCAAAAATGCCTCGTAAAATATCCATCAATTTTATTAAACGACACGTGAAGCGCATTCACTCTAATACTCCTTGAAATAAGACGCCATATGTCCCAACAGTTTCCCTTAAACCCACATTTACAACCACTATACAAGGATCAAAGGCATCGTTAAAAACATCCAATAACGAAGGCTCCTTTTCACGGCACGGTATAACACAAAAAATATAAGTAATCGTTAAAAAATGCCGCGGGTCCGTTTTTGAAGATTGTGACGTATTGAAAGCGGGGGATTTTTATGTAAATTTTACGACTGCTTTTTTTTGGAGTTCTGTTTTGAAATGATATCTGGGGTGTATTAGAACTTAGTATTAAAAAATCTTGACTCTACCTGCTTCGCTTTTTGTCATGCGAAATCAATCTAGTAAAGTTACAAAGTATACTCTATCGCTATCTATCTCGAGTTATATGTAAGTCATTTGAGTAAAAGGAAAATTATATGTTCTAAAAACATCATAAGAGAGCATTTTTCAATTCAGGAAGCTTTCAAATAGTGTCACATTTTTCAGTAAGTTTTTACAACTTTACTGCTTAATTTGTCAGAAAACTGAACTTTTAAATAACAGTACCTACTACAAATCTTATAAAGCCTATCATTGAAATTGCGGACCTAATAAATGCATAAGAAAATTGAGCTATCATTTTCACAGATTTTTCTGCTCTCACTCGCAAATCCTAGTACTATTTTACGGCTCTCTTTTCCATAGAAGAAGTCGGAATTTTCATCTTATTAAACGCAGCTACGACTATTTTTGGAGCTAAAACAAGCGTTTTTTTCCCGCTCTCAATGGGACATTACCATAAAGACACGTGGACATAAATAATATGAAAGGTGCTGCCAGAAACATGGAATGGAGTCCATTCAGAATGAACGAAAACAAATTTAACGATTGCTGTTTTAAAGTTTGAATTTCAACGAATTTACCTCTTATTCTGAGGTTAGAACGGAAATCGTAAAATTGACACCTCGTTATGTAATCGTTAAACCGCTTTTATGATTATTATGATTACAAAAGTTTATCAGGAGGCTTAATAATTTTATGGTTTTATAGTTTTTTTTTCTTTGTTTGCTTTGTTGAATACAAACTTTTTGGAATGAAGTGGGATAGTGTTGGGTTTTAAAAGTTCGCGAGTCAGACTAACTTTGTAATTTATGTTTCTTTGTTTGAAATGATGAATGTTCTGCTTTCAGTTTTGTGGTTTTTTGAGCGAGTTGACAAGTAAAAGTTTGTCTTTAGTGTTATGAGTATGACAATGGTTGCCTTTATTTTTATGGCTGCGAATATTATTTATATTTGTTTTCATGATGATAGTAAGGTGACAGCATTCTCGTTAGCTTTTGCAACACCGTAACACCAAAGTTTTTGATCTTATTGCATAACGCAACATCACGCAACATCACGCCTGCAATCCCCAAAGGGTTAGCTAGAGGCGAACTGATAGTATATCACTGGAACATAGAGACAGAAGAACAGTACACAGTGTTGTATATTAGAATATAAACAATCCTTATTACTGCTTTTGGCAACCCTTGGTAAAGTATTGTTTCTTCTAGGAATAAGATTTTCCCATTAAAAAATTCTCAGAGTACTTATCCTTTCGAGGAACAGAAGAAGAGAAACAGAGAAGTTATATTATGTACCTAGAATTTGTCGTTAATAAAACATTTTCTTTTGTCAACAGTGGCGGCACATAGCGACATACCCCTATACATAGGTATTGCTGTAGCTGTGGTAGTATTCCTGGCTGGAGCAGCCGTGGTGTATAAACTACTGCAGAGGAAGACTAGAGACCATTCGCTTTACACCATGACGAGAACTGGTAAGTCTTTAATTACTGTTGATTCTTCTTCTTTATCTTGTCGTTAATTAATCTGGTGATAGAGTTTTAAACCGCCCATGGGCCTCTGACATGGTTTTACGTGGCGTTGAGAAATATCTCTAGGCATGCTGGTTTCCTCACGATGATTTTCTTCGCCGAAATGAAATGAAATGAATTTTTATTTGCTAGAATTGTAGTACATTATAGATGGTCGGGTTTATATACAGAGGCTCAAACAATTCAAATGATAAAATACATTTATAAGTAATTGAAGCTAAAACAATAAAAATGTTATTATAATAAGATGTCAATGGTTTGTCAATTAGTAATAGTAAAATGTCAACGTGACTCTTTAAGATTAAGATACTCATTCACAGAATAAAATTATTTATCTATAAGCCATCTGAATAATGCCGTTTTAAAACGATTGATTGGCAGTTCCCTATATGTTTTTGGTAGTTTATTATATATTCTTACAACCATTGGAAAGGAACTTCTGTGATATAAGAGGCTTTTCATTGGAGGAATTCAAGGAAGCAAGTGATAATTACTGTTGACAGAAAGCAAGAACTCTCATCGCAAGGAAGTTCATCCATCGTTTCTTTGGTATTCCCCTACTCTTATATCCATCATACATTCATCCTCAAATGTCGTGGGGAAAGTTTTGAGTATGGGTAAATGTGGATAGTGAGTGGGGCAAGACCATGATAAGATGAAATGACTGTGCTACAGATGATATGGCTAGAAAACGGGTATTTACCGAGATGACGACAAAAAGCAATAGTTGATGAAGAAGAAATGCATTACCGACTCCAAAATAATGAATTGGGATAACCACAGGATAATGAGAAAGAAAGAACAGTGTTTTGTGGTTATATTATTACCGATTACTAACATCATCTTTCTCGACAACGTGAGGAAACCGAACCAGCATGCTTGATAGATACTCGATGGCATGTAAAGCCAAGGCTCATGACGGCATAAAAATTCTAACATCAGGTTACGCACTAAACACACAAAAAGAAAGGACGACTAATCAATTTTAGTAACGTTAAATTGTGAAGAATCGTACCACTAGTTTCGTTATTAGCTGGTTCATGATAGGAACCCAGAATGACTAACTGTCTAGTGCAGTCAGCGTGCAATCGAGTTACAAGTATTAATGAATAATGATTGGATGAATTACAAATGGATGACTTACAAGAACCCGGGGCCTTACCCTCGGAAGTCCGTTTCCTAGCAGTCGGGGCATTGACTTAAGTTTTGATTAGCATAATCAAATATGTTGCAATCAACATGGCATTAGTGTTTACGACATTTTTGGATTGTTGTAATTAGAAACGCGTTTACAACTCTGCTCAAATAATTTATTTGTTCTTGACTTTCTGATATAGCCTGACAGGTTGGAAACCTGGATTCATAATTTCAGTTCACCACTGAGCTAGAATTTAATGTCGATCCCTTAGTTTTTATTGGAATAAGTCCTTGTGAAAATCGTTTAAACTTTACGATTTGTGTGTTTTAACATTACAACCCGGAAGTTCCAATTTGTTTTTGCGATGACAGATCTCAGAAATTTAATTGGGTTATGTTAATGAGCCTCTTTTTCATCATTCAAATACCAATCCATCTTCTTTAAGCAGATTTCCAACCAGAGATGTACCCAACGGTGGAGAAACAGTCACTGTCCCTGGCTCCAGATCTGATGCAGCACCGGCCTCCAAGATACGAGCATCCGCAGCCTGACTCCAGGGCTGAACACCACTATGATGTACCGCATCTTACTAACAGGTGAGTGTGTGCCAGCATTTCCAAGCTTTATTTTTGATGTTTTGCTCCAGATTATGATGATAAACAGTTATGTTGATAGGTCTAGGTATAGAAGAGATGCCATCATAACAATAGGGCTTCGTAGACATAATCTGTCGATAATATTTCCACTGCTGGGAGTCTGGGCTACCTACTTTAACATCATGCAGTGGTGTATCACTCACATTTTGCTCAGCTATGTTCTCGTCCCATGTACTATGAGAAATTAAAAGTAAAACCCAATAACACTGCTACACTTGGGAATCGAACCCAACAATAGCAGTAGTGCTCGCGACTTCTAACCAACAACCACATTGTGAAATCTTAGTTCCTTAAAGTTTTTGCTAAACAACAAAAACCAGTGGTCCTCACATTCATTTTCACGCTACAAGTTCATCTTCAACTGTCTACGCCGTAGTCGACAAATGCTTCCTTATAATGCGCTAAGTGTCGCATGAACGGTGAACGTGTTGTATCAAGTCGCCATCTCTCCGCTATGACGAGGTACGGACGACCAAAAGATATAAGTCTGGAATCCTGAGGTTCCTAGACAATGGACTGTGAAGATGACAGGTGTTTTTTTCTGCAGTTAACTTGTAATTTTAAATGTCAACTAGTTTTTATCCGTGTACAATAAACACGGTGTAGGGGAATACGTGACATAAACTTTTACCATAGATATGCTGAAGCACATGGTTGTAGATTTACGAGCATAGAAAATTGTCGTCGGCAAATACCATATTTTTGTGTTTTTTTTTAAGTATGTTCACACATAATTTAAAAATTAGAAAAAAAAACGGTGTCTCATTACACCACTCAGTATGTTATTCTGACTATCAAATCTTAGAAGAAATATAATTAATATTCCATAAGCTATAAATAAAGCCATACTTCTATAGCAGGATCGTTATAATAATTCATACGTAATCAAAGTTTTAAGCGTATCGGCTTAATTTATTTAAACTATAATTTTAATAATTTATAACAAACATGTCTATTTAAAATAAGTCCCCAGGCCAAACAAGGTGGGCCAACGATCAAATAAATAACAATTAAGCAGAACAAACAATCAGCCAAACGAGCTAAAATAAACACTCAAGATAACGACGAAATAAATCATAGACAATATTTTTTGCACAATTACTCCATAGATTATGAAGCTTAATTATGCAAAAAGATGTAATTACAAAAGTCGTAATCTAAGACTGTTAATGATTTAAGAATCTAAAACAAATAGTAACCTAATATCTCTATATATTAAACGGCTATTGCCCGAATTCGCTAACTAGGCGACACCTAAAAGCTTGCTGTTGGATTTTCAACGCTAAGCTTATTGTCGAGAGCTGAAATTCCACCACTTCAATAATGTTTTGGCTGTTATTTTAGGAGCCAGCTTAAAGTTATGAAAACCGATACCAGATCTATGGAATAGATTAATTGAGCAAAAAATAAATAGATACGTGTTTTGTGAATGAAGTTTATAATAGATCTAACGTTAATGCTTTAGGTGGACTATCAAATAAATTATAGGTTTCGTTTAAAGCTAATGTTATTGCTGCAAAAAATGAACGATCTTTGCAACCTGTCTGTGTCTTGTAAGCTCTTCGAATAGTTATTTTATACATTGGATATAGACTTTTTATGTGAATATTAATCTCGTTCGACGATCATTTTGCTTTAAACCGAAAAAAGTTCAAAATCGTTCTGGTTAGAATTCAACATAAAAATCACTGCATCATCATAATTATGTATATATCAATGAGATGACATGAAAGGCACCGAAAAAAACAAAAAACAGGGTGTAAGACATGAATTCAGTCATCGAATGATTCAATCATCAACGACAACATCATCGATGAATAATTCAACGAATCAACAAATCGTGAGATTCGTTAAAATGATTTGTCGATTATTAAATAAAAACAACTGTTCCATACATTGTGAGCATGTAGCATTGATATTTTGAATGAAACATACATTTTTGGTAATAACCTACAAACAATTTATGTGCTGTGGGTCAAAAATCTAAATGGTAACTGTTTGGGCCCCGGTGTCCCTTACAACGTGTATATTGTGAAAAACGCCATCTTACTTTTTCTAGAAACTTTGGCTTCAAGTCTCCTCGATTAAGTCACTAACAGGTTTCTTCTTTTCAGTTATGCATCTCCAGTAGACCACCAGGTGACACCATGTGCGTCCAGCAAGGGACAGAGTGATGACTACGACAGCAAGCCTTACAGTGAATCAGAACATTCGGCCTCTAGTTGTTTTACTAGCTGTAAGTATACTAAATGTATATATCTATCTGTAACATTTTATTTTGCAAATTTTTAGTCTTAAAATGCATTACTGTATGAGAAGTTACACAAGGGTTCTCTGTATTTTGGTGTATCATCTTTTCTCGGTCTTTTAACAAATTCAGTACTTATTTGACCAAATTAAAATCTATGACACGTAACCACGATTTCATTCGTGACAAATGAAAACGTAGTCTTGACAATAACAACAAATATGACCTAAATACGTCCAAACTTTTCCACATCCACGTATCTCCTATCCAAACTAGTGTCGCAACTCCACTAACTATAACTTCTCTTCTAGCGGGCTCAATGTATGATGCAGCAAATGAGTCAGTGACTCTTCAACTAGCAGAACTCGTTTCGAACTCGCCTACATCTCAGTCCCTCTCAGTTTCAAGTGCTGGGGCAAGACTGGCATTGCCTGCAGCTGGGGTTGCTCTGTCGATCCCTGAGGCAGCCCTCAGTAGGGGAAGGAGAGAACAGATATATGTGGCCGTGGTGAAAGATGATCGCTATCGACCGAGGCTGGGAAAAGGTTTGTAGTAAAAAGTTTTGTGAATATTATCTCACTGTGATTTAGAAATCAATTAATGCAACAAAGATTTCAAGCGGTCATCTCCTTTGACTTAAACTTTACTAACGTAATACATAATTTAATTTTGACAAATAATTTCGCCGATCCACTCTTGTATTTAGTATGCCCCAAATCATCAAACTGCTATGAATATTTATGAGTCCAAACTGAATAACTTTTGCTGGAGCACAAGTCTAATAAAAATAAATTGATTTTGCGATACGATAGAGAACAATTTCCAAAGGTAATTTTAAACGATATGTAATTATGCTATGATATCAGCGAGCTATAATTTCTGCTTGGGAAAAAACGGCCGCCTTGGGCAGGCCAGGTTGTAACATATGTATGTACATGTAGAACGAAGTGCTCACAACAAATTCCGCCCCGCAGGTATCACGCAGCTGAGCCCAGTAGTTAAGTGCGGCCCACCGCGCCTTCAATTAAACAAGTCAGTCATCCTACAAATCCCTCATTGCGCCAGTCTCAAGCACGGCTTCTGGAACCTGTCGCTATACGCCATTGACCACAGCAGCGCTAAAACAGACAGCACACAGCCGCAGTGGAAGAAAATCGTCGGCCTCGGCCAGGAAACGATCAATACGCCCGTGTTCACTCAACTCGACAGTGATAAAATATTCCTAGTGACCGATATGCTGTCTACGTTTGTATTAGTAGGAGAAAGTTTTAATGGAAAGGCGGTGAAGGCGCTTCAATTGGCGATATATGCGCCAGCAGTGCTCAGTGAAACTAGCGCAGATTACAGCATAAGACTTTATGTATTTGAAGACACGCTTTGCGCTGCCTACTACTGTCAGGAGCAGGAGAAGAAACTTGGCGGCGTACTACTCGAGCGACCCAAAACTTTGCTTTTCCAGGACGGCGGTTCGAATCTCTGTTTGAATTTGGAACACGTCAGCCCCGGCTGGAAAGCTAAGCCGGGTATCGGCTACCAAGAAATCCCCTTCCAACATGTTTGGGGCTCGAATTACAACGCGTTGCACTGCAGCTTCGTATTAGAAAGGACCCACGATTGTGACAATATCGATTTCAGCGTGTCCGCCTGTCAGAGGACCAATCCGTCATACAAGCAGACATTCCGGATATCCCTCGATGACGTGCGGAGCCGATCGCCGCGGGGACGTTCACCCCGCGCCGAGTCGCAGCGCAGTTTTAACATAACTGAAAACCTTTTAGAGGCTCGTATGTGCCGTAGCGAAGACGGGAGCGACGGCAGCGTTAAAAAGAACGTAACAGTTTCCGAGGCAGGCGTCAATGAGTGCGCGGGCGAGGGGCCGTTTAAATTAAGTGCTCGAGTGAAAAGGCAGTTGTGCGCTATATTGGACCCGCCGAACGCGCGCGGGAACGACTGGCGAGCGCTGGCGGCGCGGCTCGGGGTGGATCGGTACACGACGTGGTTCGCCACGAAGAGCTCGCCAACAGAGGCTATCCTGGAGCTATGGGAGTGCCGCGAGCGCGGGCCGGGCGCCACCGCTGCGCTGGCCGCCGCGCTGCGCCAGGCCGACCGCCACGACGCCGCCGACCTCCTGCAGGGCAGACCCTCCTGGTTATGAATTCCTGGTAAACCCAAATAATGATTTCAATTCTACAATACGTACCCGTGTGTATTCTAATGAGACAATTGTGAACGATGATAAATGTGAACCTATAGGCCTATGCGAACGAATGTATATGGACGATTGTTGGTAAACTAATGAGTAGTTTAAATGTTACGTTAGAAAAAGTATAGTTTCGTAGGCCGACGGCCTAAGTTTGTAAGATCTTCGTAGTATATTTTGTATAGAATATTCTATGCTGTAGATAAGCGATCGATGAATAAATTATATTATATTAGCAATAATAGTGCCTACAATGTCTTTTAAAGAAACATTGCCGACTAGAGACAGTCGGCGTCAGTTGGTTATTTTGTTATTTTTTGTATAGTGTTTGAGTGTTTTATTATCTGAGAAATTCGCTTATTTTTTCTATTTTATTTGCTCGCAATAATTTGAACTTGCTTATTATAGATTCGAACTTTGTGCCAAATATGTACTGCCACAGCAAAATTTTGGCAATAATCTAAAAGAAAATGTTATACGTGTCTAACTCTGAGCTTACCTAGCTACTGTTTAAAGTTACAATATAAGTATTTTTATTTGATGTTAGATGAATTTTCCAATATTTACAACCATTAGAACCGTCATGAACTTTCGCAAATCACCTTCATCTTCAGATCTTCACTCACACCGACATCACTCAACGAAAAGTGACAAATTCATCTAATACTCTCCTTTACTATAAAGACTTTACAACTGCATTTATAACTAAAACTAATTCAATGTAAATTACGAATAAGTCAAACTTCACAGTTCTATCTATGCGCGATAATCTAGTTAGAAACAGCTTTGTCAATGCACTATGCTATTACTTTATTATTTACAGTATGATCAAAAAAATCATTGATATTGATTCGTTCAAGATTGATCCCATAGTTACCGAAAGCACTGAATATACAAGAATTTGTATGAAGCCTGATAGAGATCAACAAATAGATTCTAATTAAACCTATTTTCAGAGACACTAAGACACCTGAATAAATGTCCAACTCAGCGTTTATATTTAGGAATTCGATTAGGTGACGCCCACTGCTAGCGAAAACTGGCATATGTTATAGAAGTAGAAAAGCTAATTAATCACTGCCGCTGAACACTGCCCTTACAAAATATCGCGTATAGAATAGAACTGTACAATTTCAGCTATCCAATAGAAAAGATCTTGCTGTCTTCATCTTTTTCTGTCGTAGACACTGACGAAATGGGTCCAGAAACGGAAATTAGAAAAACGTCAATACAAGTCTTGATATTGGAACATTCCTAAAAGATAAAAGTGTTTATGACAATTCTGAAAATGTCTCCGACTAAGATGATGGTGCTGTATGTTTTATTGATATAGTTTACTAACATTCCTTTTTATGAGTCACCAGCCGTCATCATCTGCCTAGCCAACCCATTTCACAACTATGTATGTTGGGGACGGCTGCCAGTCTAGCCAAACGAAGCTGAAAACCAATGTTTTATCTCACCTCCATAACCCAGTAACTGGGTAACTAATTCGATGCTTCTTAGTAAAACTGGTTGTCAGACTCAAGCAAAATAATGCACTAAGGTAAGGTATATCAGGTTACCAGAAAACAGTCAAACTTCTCTTCCAAGTTCCGCCACACTTTCTATACCATAAATGACATCGACATTATCTTTAATATGACTGTCATTGATCTCGACGATCCACGTTGACAAGTTGATAACACCAATTGCGTGTAACGCCGGAGGGATAATTCGATACGAACAATTTTAATTGCCATGAATATGAAACTCGTATCCATGATACAATTGAGTTGTAGCAAATAAAACGAAATAATTATTGTTTGTGAGCTCAGAATGAAGTATTACTCCATTCTGGGGATAAAAAACAAGACATTGTATTGGATAGACGTCGTTTACTATCTAGAGGGTTTGGACAAATAATCAAATCAAATAATTTATTCGCATAATGTGGGTAGACAGATGGTATATAAAAGTTACTTTACATAATATAACAATAAGCATACTCATATTCACCATTTCTGGTATACGAAACTTAAAATAACAATGAAACGAAATGAGACAGACGAAATAGTGGCATACTATCGCATTATATGTAGATGATAGAAAGCACAAAAATGTGTTGAATTGACATAAGCTGCAATCCGAAAGTCGATGCAGGAATTAGAAAGCTTTGAATGCGATCATCAATTGTCTTGTCCGATAGAAAAACTATTGGAGATGAAACAAACAAAAATCATGAAAGCACTTGACTCAAAACATAAAATTTATTTCAAAGTCGCACGTACAAATTGTAGACGGGGCTCCGGACACCTCCATACAAGAGCAGTCAGTTTTACTGATCCAAATGAGCTGCGCATTTTGTTTTGAACAAAATTTGTTGTACCTAAATCTTGTAAACTTACAATAGTATTTCATCTTGGCCCATTTCAGCAGTGGTACGAACCATTAGATCATTTCTATATCGTTGTATATAATGTGATAGAGTGTAAATATCATGTATCGCAGTTACAAAAGTAGTTGGAACATAACGATTGCTATGTAAGGTGTCATCACCACCAAGTAGACTATATATATTTTTGTTAACGTGATGAATATTAAAATAAATGGATCTGTGATACTTAAATAATATGAAATAAATTATGTTTAACTGTGCATACTTTGTTGTTTTATTGTCAATCAATAATAAACCGTCATCGTTTCTGAATTGGTAAGTATTTAAAAGTTTAAGATTTTCCTACGTAAAGTGTAACAGAGTTTATACTCTATTCTTTCTTTTTTCGTTCATCCTTGCTTTTAACATTTAATATAGCAACTACGGTGTTTCTTCCCCGTTCTTTATTCTATACGAAACTACCTTTGAAAATGAGCAACAAGAATCAAATCTATTTCCTCAGAAATTTCGGTTTTCAAAAGTCCCTTTCAACGGCATCATTGACCTCAGTTGTTTTAAATTTTCTACGAATCGTTTATTATTTTCAACGAAGGTATCAAATGAGACTCCACAACAAAAGAATTTGATAGTCTCAAGGAGTCTTCAACGTTGGAACACAAGGGATGCCAGAAATGCTGGGGTATCCTGTGACATTGCATCTCGAGGGAGTCGCACAAAGGATTTCACGTCATCTAACGTGCGGTGGTATGCAAAAGGGTGTGCGACATACTTTAGCAGGTTAGAGGTATAGTGAAAACGATCTCAACTTCAGTCTCCTTAAGATACGACTTAAAATATTTGTGTAAAGACTGTCTTTAGACAGAAATAATCGGTCTTTGGAAACTGATTCATTATTAAACTTAACATTCCATTTTGTGTCTGTAGTTCACCTACATTTCGTCAGTTATTTAAGTCCCGTGTATATATAGGGGTGACACTATATCCACCAACCGGACTCAAATCCAAACTCCACCAAGTTACTGAGAAATTTCTGATGGAAAATTCCACGGTGACAATACGCCTGAACTGGAAGAAGAA
This sequence comes from Standfussiana lucernea, assembly GCA_964057025.1. Classification (NCBI taxonomy): domain Eukaryota; kingdom Metazoa; phylum Arthropoda; class Insecta; order Lepidoptera; family Noctuidae; genus Standfussiana; species Standfussiana lucernea. The sequence goes on from OZ059789.1 coordinate 1,947,900, forward strand.
GCGCCTTCGATGATAAGAACAATGAGATCGGCTGTATCATTTAAAATACATTTTTTTCTACAACAGACAATCATGTTATGACTTTAGACTGCACACTGTCCAATTTTCTATTAGCAGTGATAGCCTAGTGGTGTGACCATCGGACTGCCAAGTCATAGGACTGATTTTTCGGATTCATTTGCGTATTGTATAATTATCACTTGCTTCGGTGAAGGAAAACATCGTGAGGAAACCAGCATGCCTGAGAGATATTTCTCGAGGGCATGTAAAGCCAAGTCAGAGGCCTATGGGCGGCATAAAAACTCTGACACCAGATCAGTCACTAACCACACGATAAAGAAGAAGAACTGTGTAATAAAAACTTTCTTACCCGCTGATTTGAACTTCTAAGAACATAAGAGCAAAAACAAACAGTAAGTACATGTAAGATCGTAACAACTTCACGTCGTACGCAAGCCACAAGGCCCAGATATAAGTAATTAATTATTTGGTAAGCGTTCTGCTACGAACAACAACCTATCATTATGTCATTTGGATCCCTTAAAACTATCCATAACAATCATTGTTAACCATCGTATTCAAGTTTTGTGTGTCGACGATTCTGTTTATCATACGAACATGTTCAGAGGACCATGAAAATAGAGGTAGGTAGGTATTTAACAATTTCAACGCGATTCGTATACTATTATGTTATTGATTCTGCTGAAGCGACCATTTTAAACCTCATTCTCTCCATGAGGGGGACACAGCCGAAAGCCACAAGGCAGGCCCAGTTCGTGTTGTAAGACACTAGACAATATTATTACATATTTAATATACCTATATAATAATTATTTAAGCTAGTTAGTTCGCCAGCAGGGGAATAATTTTCATAGCAGAAATCTTTGACCATCCTAAAACTCGATGTACTTAATTGATGAAAAGAAATCACACTAAAAATAGGAAATTCAATTGGTACTCGTTATTAATGACATCAAGTTGTTCAAAGAGTTACGAAACCCAAACAAACTACGGTTACCAGAACTCACTAAGTAAAGCATTCAGCTAATTGATTCTCCACCAAACACTAAATACGCTTATTCCACTAACACATTCCTCACACAAGTCCCTTGAATAGAGGAAACCACGACGTCTGCACAAGCTCTAAACATCAAACAAAACATGGGTGAGTCCAATTGACTTCACAAATGCCTAACACAAAACAAAACCGAACAAAAGAGAGGAATCTGTCTTTTACAAGCCTTAACTTTAACTAAAGAGTGACAGGCGAAGAAACTGTGTAAATAAATTAGGAAATAACAATACTGGATAGGCATATGATTATGGGAACGGCTGACGACAAAGTGGACTAACCATAGTTTCGAAGTTTTCGAAAAAGAACACAGTTAAGTGTTGTGCACTTTCACAACACTAAATTGGCACATGTTATAGTAGTAAACCATAATCTATACTTAATATTATAAAGCTGAAGAGTTAGTTTGTTTGGTTGGTTGAACGCGCTAATCTTAGAAACTACTGGTTAGAATTGAAAAAATATTTTAGTGTTGGATAGCCCATTTATCGAGGAAGGCTATAGGCTAAAACACGCTGCGACCAATAGGAGCGGAGCATTAATCGAAAATGTTACGCAGACGAAGTTTCGCGGGTCAGCTAGTATAGCTATAAAAGTTACTTGGTCTGACCAAATAATTTGTATACACCAAGTTAATTTATTTTGAGTCGGCTTAGTATGTCTCATTTGATTTAGTTAACACTAGATTTATGTCGCACTAGCGTGAATTCGAACTATGGTAAGTTGCAGTACACTTTTGTCGCACAAGCGTTAATCGCACATCCGTTTGTCGACCTCACGTAGTGCATTCATATTTCTTTATTAGTCGTATCTCAGAAACACAATTCACTTCCCTTCTAGCCATATCATCTTTCACACAGCGTATCGCTATCAATCAATTGATCTTTAAATATGTAATTTAAAAAATACCAGCTTTCAAGAGCTGTTGCAATTTAAAATCCTCAAAAAGTTGAAAAGGGAATTATAGGTTACCCCACTTGCTCTCTCGACCTATTATGTAAAAATGTGGGATCTATTGTTGCGTATACGCATGTAGGCAGGTGCGAGCTTGCGTGGTAACGGGTTAACGTCAAACGTCATGAGCCCGCGTCACGGTAGCGTGACCATGACCAATGAGAGGCGGTGTCTGTTGCAGCGGACAACAGAGGAGAATGCTATCGTCAACGATAATAAAAAAAAAAGGTGAAAGGTTTAATTTTGTGAATTAAAATAGAAGGTAAAAATTGTAAATGTAAGTAGGTAGATAGTATTGAATAGTCGGAAAACGATACTCCAAGTGGGAGCTTCTGTATGCCACTTAATTGGAAAGGTGGATCAATTTCAGTTCGTTTTTTATTTTATGCAATGCTTGTGTTACTGTATATCTATTATTTATTGTAAAACTATTTCCTCTATATTTTATCATTTTCGTGCCCGGTTGTTGGCAATAGGCTCGCCCCCTATTATATAGGACTTAAACATAACTCGCAAAATGTGGGTGTATGTGGTCTATTAGGTACGCCTCGGTCTAATCCTTTGAGGATTGCAGGCGTGATGTTATGTTATGTATGTTATTTCATCTAAATAATATCGTCATGTATCGGTTTACTCTCGAGTAAGCGAAATAAAACCCAACTCCGCTCTTTTGTAATTCGATTTTTGTTTTTTTTTTATACTATGCCGAATGCTGCGTATACCTGTAATATGCATACATACCAGTACTTTTATATATTTTTTTTTATTGTCTCCTATAAATGTATAGTATGTAATGCTGTTGGTGTACCAAATAAATAAATTCGTCCTTTTCTATCTATCCATCATTACAGTGTCACCTTTGCGCTTGAGTGTGAATCAGAATGAAGATCTGCTACTGATAATTCAATGTCTAATTCAATTTCTAAAAAAATTAATTAAAGAAAACATTTAGACACATCTAAAAATAACATTATTTGAATACCTTTTGAAGTACCCAGAGTACCGATTATCTAATATCAACCATCCGTTACTACAATACTGCCTAACAAGCGATAAGATCTGTTGATCACCATCTACCAAAACTGCACCGCTACTACTGACACCACACCACCATACATTTTGGGAATGCATTTAAATACATTATAATACTAGGGGACTATGTATAGGCAGGTGAAGCTATAAAATAAGTATTACTCACAAGCTACTGTCCGTTTTTTATGGAACCCCAACTAAAGGCAGCATGTGTGAAAAAAAAAAAACTGGCCAAGTGCGAGACGGGCTCGCAGACGAGGGGTTCCGTTCCATCAATAGTACAATATTTAACACTACTTATTAAGTAATTATTGTGATCGAGCAATAATTGCTAAAAAAACACGCTTCTTGTACGGGGACTCCCTTCAATTTGTTACTTTGTTTTTATTATTCGTAGTTGTATCAGCCAAAGTAAGTATTATACACACTTTCAAGTGTCTACCTATTACGGTTCAGAATATAGTGTCCTCTGACAGACAGACGGACGGACAGGCAGCGGTGCCTTAATAATAGGGTCCCGTTGTCATTCTTTGGGTACGAAACCCTAAAATAGAAACACATTTTCTACAAACATTTTATAGTTTTTAATTTATATGAAAAAGGTGCGTTCAGAATACGTTAATAAGCGGTGGAATATAAAAAAATTTAATCGTTTTATGATTTCTGATAAAATTAAATTGGTTTCGGTTCGTTTAGATTTGATTTCAATTATTTCTATGCTAGTTGGATTCTTACTACCGAATAACTAAGTTATGTTAAATGATACGAGGTGGGCGATTAAACTAGGAGAATATTATAATAGGTATTAAATTTAGAACTTTTGTGATTAAAATAATTGACTGAAATAAATGACATGACATGATTTTATTCGTTCAATCATACCAATGCCCAAAAACATCATCTGCCTCTCCTTTTTCTCAACTGATCGGCTTCCAGTCTGACCGGATATAGCCGAATACCAGTATTTTACAAGGAGCAACTGCCTATCTGACCTCCACAACCCAGTTCGTACTGGGTAGTAGGATACTCCTTGGTATGACTGGTAGTCAGACTATCAGGCCACTTGACACACAAATGACAGCTGGGACCAGCACGGAGGAAACTTGGTATACAGTAGGTGGTCACCCATCTTCGGACCAACCCAGGCAAGCGGGGCTTAACCTGAAGATGAAGCCAAGCGGCTGTTATTATTTAGCATCCTCCAATGCCCAAAATCGTTTAAGCTAAACAAATACTGAACTGCTGAATGTTAGCTTTTACTGCTTTTATTCTTCTTCTTTATCGTGTGGTTAGTGCCTAACCTGGTGTCAGAGTTTTTATGCCGCCCATGGGCCTCTGACTTGGCTTTACATGCCGTCGAGAAATATCTCTCAGGCATGCTGGTTTCCTTACGATGTTTTCCTTCACCGAAGCAAGTGATAATTTATACAATACGCACATGATTCCGAAAAATCTGAGATGCGTGCCTTGGGTTCGAACTCGAGACCTATGACTTGGCAGTCCAACGGTCACACCACTAGGCTATCACTGCTTACTGCTTTTATTTCAATGATATAATTCATTAATCATTCCATACTATTTTTTTTTGGTATGATGCGATGAAATTTGGCAAACAGGAAGACCATGGACCTGGAGTAATTAAAGTATACGTTCCCGTGAGATATTTTCCAACACCCAAGCGGATAAAGACGCGGGCAAAGTATTATTTACAAGTATCTGCTTCTAATCTTATTCAACTACACAAATAACATCAAACCACAAATCCCACAAAATAAACCAATTGGACCAGATCGCCTTTGAATGAAAACCATCATCATTGACCAACTAAAGACACATATAAATACTTTGCCACAAACCACGGGTGGATTACTTACGTCAACGACTGAACGTTACTAATTTCAATCGTGAACCACAAGTCTTAGCCCTCTCTACTAACCCTCATACAGTTGTGTGGCTTCTTAGAAGACGCCCTACGACTGAAAGGGACTGAAATGTCGACTAATCAATCGCAAAGGGCATCATTGTAGACGGCGACAAAGGGCTGGGGTGTAGAGTGGCTATGCTGTGAATCGGGATTATCCTGAACTAATGAACTTTTTGCAAAAGTTTTAAATTAAGTGTTAAATTATATAACTATCACAATCAACTTTTTCTTGGCACCGGCATCGTATTCACAAAAAAAAAAACCATATAATTAAACATGACCATATAATTTTCTGACACACGCTGTATATGATATCAAATATGTAATGAAAAAATTACAACAATAAGTAATTGATACTTAATTCACCTGGAACATAGTTTCCCGACGGAGGCGGTACTGCCCTCTAGTGGGCGCTGGAGCTTTTCAAGGGGCGGTAGCGGGTTCAAAGATAAATGGGGGGCGTTATGAAATACCTCTATTTTCATGAAAAAACATTTTATCTAGCCGTCTAATATGTGCATCTTATAACTATTTTGTAAAAGGGGGAAGTAGTCCATAAAAAGTTGGGAACCTATGACCTACAACTACAATAAAGAGTCCATGTGTAGTTTTTGGTGCTTATGCATTAGCAAAAGCATGAGACAGAAGTCATCGCATTTATGAATATTACTAAGCACTTTACATTTGTATGGCTGCATAGCTATAAAGAAGAAAATCAGAAGAAAGAAGCTCTCGTATTTTCCTACCTGCACAGTTCAATACAAAATCTACAACTTGACTATCAACATAGTGTGCATTATCTACGCAGAGAATAGAGAAAATATCCAGCACAAAGACATCTCACTGTCACCCTACATCACAGGGCATCAATTCATCAACTGTTGGAAGGTCACAGGCAGAAGGGTTCCAACTATTTCCTTTCAAACTAAGGGCTCTTTTTGTACGATAAATTAATTTCTCCGCTGAATGTCGCGTGTCGAGCCTAAGTAGGAAATTAATCTTTTAAGGTATCTATCATCTACATATGTAGATAGGTATAGGTACATGTTTGTGTGTGTAAAAGGTGAGCTAGATAATAAATTGTTTGCACCTTCTTTCGAGTGTCAAAAGGTCTATTGTAGCACGAATTTTTGGGGGAGAAAGCAGACTTGATTGAATGAAGTTGGGTGATTGAACTTTTCATTTTTGTTGTCAAGCCATTATTTTAATTTAAAATATTTGCTAACCGTTTTTATATACTAAAAGTAAATAAATAACTAACTGAGATAATTATTTAAAAAAAAAATGAGAACGAAGCAAAAGAAAGTACTTACCTGACGAATCTTAGGTAAAAGTCCATGTTTAAATGCCATATAACAGTGGACGAGTCTATTGAAATCAACCGGACACAAACCCAGACTTCACGGCTGCGATTGAGAAATTCTTGATGGAAAAGCCAATATTACTTTAACCGACCTGGCAATAGAACACTGGACCTCATGGTCAGCAGTGAAGCTTGCGACCACTAGTACCACAAAAAGAAAAAGAAGACATATCCTTTAACAAAACAAACACTAACATTATTACGTCATAACCCACGGAATCAAAAGCTGCCGATTTCGAACAGAATCATAAAACGTCGCATAACAATTGGTGGAGCAACGACAGCATTTACAAGTCAATGTGGAAGACAAACCCGGGGTGTACACACGACGACCATCAAGCTGTGCTAAACCAAAATAGGCTGATCTTTCATTGTCCAGAATAATGCGGTCATAGCCTAGTGTAACCATTGGACTGCGAAGTCGCAGGTCTCAAGTTCGAACCCAAGACACGCATCTCAGATTTTTCGGAATCATGTGCGTATTGTATAATTATCACTTGTTTCGGTGAAGAAAAACATCTTGAGGAAACCAGCTTGCGCGAGAGATATTTCTCGACGGCATTTAAAGCCAAGACAGAGGCCCATGAGCGGCATAAAAACTCTCACACCAGGTTAACCACTAACCACACGATAAAAAAGAAGATTGTCCAGAAATCTTATACAAAGCAAGCTCAGGTTATACTAGACATGTGTAGCTTGATATGCCGCCGTGTGTACGTTTAGAGGTACCGGGTCAAACTGGTAAGGAGAACGATTTTATCAAATGTCGCTTTCGGCTCGGTGGCCGGTCGTGACTTACCTTACACGTCGGTATGTGGTGCAAGGCAGGAGAGCGAGCGGAAAGAGGATGTTGAGTCACCCTCTTGCTGTAGCCCTTGTTACTACATGTACTCTCAGGTCCAGTTGAAAACCAGCGTCGGGAACTAACTGCTAGGCAGTATGCTGAACTGGGCCAGTTTGGCGTAGCCGTGAGACACGCAATATAATCTTTTATTTTTGTTTACATTTGAGTTTCTTTATTTATTTATTTTTATTTCATACTAGCTTATGGCAGCGGCTACGCCCGCGTGGAGTTCGATATTTGACAAACGGGATCGTCCTACCGGGATGAAAAGTAGCTTATGTGCTATTCCATACTATAATCTATCTCTGTACCAAATTTCATCCAGATCCGTTCAGCCATTCTGGAGTGATTGAGTAACAAACATCCATTCATCCATCTAAACTTTCGCATTTATAATATTAGTATAGATTCTGTGCACTTGTGGAATGTGCCAAATAAACATGTTTTCTTTTTTATTTTCTCTTTCCTCTTCCTAGCTCTAACCCAATTTAGGTGGGGTCTTAATTTTCTGGCATTAAGACAACCTGTTCTGGGTCGGGCAGTACTTCCTCCATAAAATCGGAATCAGAATACGCTGAAACATTTTTTTTAATGTTACAGCACCATGCTGAGATAGGGGGCGTTTTGGTTTCGTACAGGACCAGTTTAGTTTAAGTATGTCTAATTTTTTGGTTGTTTTATTTTTATTTAACTTTCTTTCTCTGATAGTAGTTTTGTCATGCAAGGCCAACACGTAGCTGTAGGTCGTCCTGTTAGTTCAAATAATCTGATAAAATCGTGTTTTGTGACCAGTCATAAAACAATCTTAATCTTGCACCTACATTATAACGCTTACTTGCTATTCCACACATTGCACCAATATCCCAACAAATTCTTACTTTGGACCACATCCAAAAATAGCTTGGACCAAGGAGTGGGCGAACTAAGAATGATGCGAATGCTCTTACGATTGTTTCATTTAAGAATGGACCCCTTGCTTTTAAGTTTAACGAGTACTGATATAACGACGTGATTGGAAACTCATTTATTGACTCTAAATCTGCCTTGGAGGAACTTTATGGTACTTTTAGTACCTCCATGGACAATTAAGCCGTTTTCAACACGTTTCTGGTTTTAAATTGATTGGTATTAGTTAGCCTTGTTTGTAGATGTTCGAGTAAAAGAGTTCTTACTGTGGTGTCGGTGATAAATCATCAAATTATTATCTATTGTACGAGTTTATTGGTTATATTTTATAGGAGACTTGGGTCAGAGTGTCACCTTATGGCAGTTTGTTGGAGTTGGAGAATCCGCATAGGCGCTCTATGATCACTCAAAAAACAATTGAAAAAAAAAATTACTACCATCCAACCGGGGCTAGCTCTTTGCTCGCGACAACTACGTACCCAACTACAGCTATCCCTTAATATCAGCTCGCATAGTTATACGAAACATCTTTTATTCATAGTTATGATATACGACCATTCTGATTCAAAAGAACGTATGAACGTGGTCGAGGCAAAAGGGGTATGTAAGTATTGTAGCAGGTGGTGTTCTGTGGTTTCTGCCGACCTCCATGGGAAAAAAAGCGTGAGTTTATTTATGTATCCATTTGTCTCTATAGAAATCTATGTTTTGGATTGGGCAACTGCACTACTTTCAGATATATCATACCTTCTGTCTTGGACTGTAGTTTCAAACTTTGGTTTTGCATACTTGAAATAAATGCTTTGATTTCGATAGCAATAATAAATCTTTAAATTAACTGATAAGTAAGTGTGTAAATACATAACTTTTCACTACTCTAATGTTACCACTCTATTGTTAAAAGTAACAAAAAATAATCACACAAAACCCTTTACGACAAGTGAAAAGAAAAACAGATAATCTATCAAAATAAAATAAAATCCCGATCACGTCTTTGACGATGAACGGGCCCACCCACAGTACTTCACGATCCCCTTGTTTTTGTCAGTCTGTGCCTTGTTGGATAGTGTCCTACCCCCTATCTTGTAATTAATCAATTTACTGCCATATAATCGGGTTGACCACCTACGGTTAGATATAAAGATACAATATCCAGATATTCATTGTGGAAAGTGATTAGAGTGACTAATATATCTTGATACTTTGGAGTGGTGCTGTTGGTAGAAGAAAATGTGCATTATGCCATGTAATGTAGTACATTTTTATGCTTAGTTTCATATTTAGCAATATGATTTATTTATTTATTGAATTAGGTTCACCAACAATTGTCACACCGAATACAGAGACATAGCACATTCATAAAATTAATTAACAGCGTAACAATTACTTATAGGTAAACACCACATGCACAAAATAATAAATTACAAAGATAAGCTAACTTACTAGGTAATAAGCGCCAATAAATTAAATAAAATTAAATTAACATCACATAATATAGAAAAAAACAGATAAAATACATAAAATAACATTAAATACAAACAATTTTCTTAGTGGATTGATAAATTATAAAAAAAAGATCGACATAAAATTAAAGTTCATTGAATAAAATTGGTAACATTGAAAAATTTATAAACATAAAAGAAAAAAATATAAAATGAATAACAGTGGTAAAATTGACATAATGATATAGTTGATTATGATTAGGGGTTGCTTGGTAAACGATTAAGGATGATAAGTTATACTTACCGGGGTTACCATGATCTCTTAACGCAAGAATGTTTTAGTACTATTTCGAGAGTGGGAAAGAGATGGCGCCTTCTCTTCACCTGGACTGTCTCGTTGGTCGACTGGTCGCGACTGCTGCGCATGAAGTTCTGGGTTCGATTCCCGAGTCGGGCTAAGTGTAATTAGGTTTTTCTATCAACAATTTCTCAGTAGAAGCCACGGGAGTCTGAATTTGTGCCCGGTTGATGGCAATAGGCTCGCCATATATTACATTTGACTTAAGACATAATATCTGACAAAATGTGGGTGGACTATTAGGTACACCTCTGCCTAACCCTACTGGGATTACAGGCGTGGTCGTGTTACGTTATTTTATGCATAAGTTAAGTTATAGGCCACTGTTTTGGGATAATTTTACAAATGAATCGCATACACATCTAAACTGCATAAATTCCATGGCACAAGAAAGAACGGCATTCACAGAACAGGGTCCAGCTTGTCACATACATAGATTATTCCTCTAATAAGTCACAGTTAGCACTCGTCAAAGGTCCGACCAGTCAAAGGCACAACGATCTAGCAGCAGTTCAGTTAGGACGTTAGATCGGCGACTAATTGGAAGTCAGTGCCGTCAGTCTCCGGAATTAATTGATGCATTCGCACCTGTCTTCTTCTGCCTGTCGTTATTAAACGCAGCTTTTGCCGTCGTCATGTTCGTCTGTTTTAGGTGGCGGGTTTAGAATGTGGGACGTTGAACTATTATGTAGACTTTTTGAAGACTGTAAAATTTAGTAAATTTTTAATTTGATATGAATGAATGAATGTCTTAGATATGTGTTCAAAAGGAGATTTCAGTTGGCTTTATGAAACAATAACGTTAATAACATGTAGCGACTGTGTACCAAGGTAACCCTCTGCCTAACCTCAGAGACAACAGACGTCAAGTTTTGATTACTATGCAATGTAGCGATCATCAACACCCTTCCAATATTAGCTTGTTTGTTTATCAACCTGTATTGTCCCACTGCTGGACAAGTGTCCACATCCCCATAGGTTCAACTTCTCCCAATGTGTGGCCCACCCTTGTAATTGTTAAGATACTTTTTTCTGTATCCTTATTTAATACAACAAATGTTCGAATGTAAGAATTATTATAGATCTATGAATATAACCAGAATCTCGTCACCGCACTAATCAACGTCCAGTCCCGTAGTCCACCCAATATTTCGATCATTCGATTCTTATACTCAGGGTCCGATTTAATCGATTACTCGGAGTCTGGCGCCGACAGCACTGACGTCTGTCACGCAGACAATACGTCTTGCTATGTCCAAGGAGTCTTTGTTCCCAGAAATAATTAAGGATGGGACGTAAACTGAAGGCGTTTGTCTATCTATAAATATATTGCATCAGTTGGTTTAAGAGCCTTTTATTTGTGTAAAAAAATACTCATTTTCGAAAATATATATACTTAATTATAGACTAATACAAATAAAATAAACTAAAAAATATTTGAACAAATACCAAAATAAAAACTCCATAAATGTGCATAATTTATTTTATATTAGTCAGTTCTATTCATCAAAACTTTGTTTACATTTTTCTGCCACAAACCGAAGGGTTTTAAAGGAAATGGCAATATGCAAACAAAAAAATGTTGTTGGATTTTCAAAATTAGTATTGTGACTATGTATCGCAATTCTTTTTATAAACGAAAACTCTTCACATCTGACAGAATCTACTGCTTCGGAAGAACAACTAACCAATCTCAGGAAAGCCCTTTCACAATACCAGCCTACCCCTAATCAACCTAAAAAACAAATCATTCCAATCTCCGCCGCTAATTTACGGCCATTCAAATAAAACCCGAAAGCCAGAAACTTTGAAGTCGAAATAAAAAGTAAAAAAAAAAATCTTTAATAAGTCGAACGTCACAAATCAAGGTACCGACCCTCATCATAATAAAAGTGAGGAATTACTCGATAAGGTTCACTCGAGAGCTGCCTGTCGTTATCTCTTGAGGTCTGTCGTCGGACGCTCTACAGATTTTGAGTGTTTGTGATCGGGATTCAAGGTAGGAGATATAGCGGGAAGGGAAAATGAGGAAAGAAACTATAGATGTGAAGGATTTTCATCTGTCTGACCTTACCCAACTATGTTGAAGACGGTTTCCAGTCTAACCGGGAACAGTTGAACTATACTGGGTATTTTATATGAAGCGCCAATGTGAGTGCAGTTCCCAAATAAGGTCACGAGTTCGAACCCAAGTCACGCTCCTCTGACTCTCAGGATTCTTACTTGGGTGAAGGAAAGACATTGTGAGGAAACCAGCATGCCTGAGAGATATTTGTCGACGGCATGTTAAGCCAAGTCAGAGGCCTATCGGGGGCATACAAATTCTGACACCAGGTTAGGCACTACCCACACGATAAATAAAGAAAGAAAAGAAGTTCAGCTCCTACGAGTACGTGAACTTTCACCTTTGCTTTACAGAGATCGAGAAAACCAGTTCCCGTTGAACGTCGTTCATTTCCATTTATCGGAAACTTAAACTTAAGGTACGTAAGTACGTAAAGTACGTAAACGTAGGTATCAAAAGCCTCCACCAATAATAGAGCGAAATTCAGTCACCATAACGAATTGGAAATTAGGATTTATCATCATCATCTGCTTAGCCTTTTCCGTTTATTTAGTTACTAGCACTACGCCCGCGATTTCGTCCGCAAAAATTGTGATAGCTCGGCTAATAAGCATGATATAAATATAATTTATAGTTTATAGCACCCACGAATAATATAGCTTTCTACCAGTGAATTTTTTTTTAGAATCGGACAGTTGTTCTGAAGATTACCACCTTCATACAAACCTACGAACAAATTTCTTTTCATAATATCAGTATAAAAAAACTCTTATTAGGTAAATAAACACAGCTTCCATTCTATCAGACAGATTGCTTGAAAAAAACTTATTTTCTCCATTTTCTTGCAGCTTCACCACTACTCACACAAGTTAATCAACGGCTGATAGACTTTACTTTTTAAACCCAAGATTGCTACGATCAGGTAAAACACTCGCTTCAAAAGAAACTAGTTTCAGAGTAAATAAATTTGAGTCATTTAAACCCAGTGCTTTTTATCAAAAGAGAGATCTTACAACCAATCTAGCGAGCAATCTTTTAACTGAGATCGGTATCTTTGGGTAAAGATTACTTAGGTAGTTGTGAGTCAGGGTAAGACCTGTTTATACGGTTCACAATCTATCACCAAGGAATTATGATAAAACACTTTTTACAGCTCGAGTTGCAGTCATGTCTGAATCAGAAATGTTCGAAATTAATTTCGGATTGACAGTGTTACCAATTCGGTTGATGGCAATAGGCTCGCCCGCTATTACATAGGACTCAAACATAACTCGCGAAATGTCGGTGTACTAATGAGTACAGCTCTGCCTAATCCTTCGGGAATTACAGGCGTCATGCTATGTTACACTAAATTCAGAAGACATTGATATTAGAAATTACAATAGTAGGATGATCAATTAACATAATTTCTAATGAGTTATGACTTTTTATGTGAGATTTCTACTCTTTCCCACCTATTAATAAACTCAGAGTAAAGTTAAGAGGAAAAAAAGGGAAAAAAAGTATAGTAAAACTGTAAGACTGTACTTGTGGTTAACTTTTTTGTTTTTTGAATGAGCCCTCAAGCTTGGAAATGCAGCACGTAAAAAAGAAACTTGAAAGTAGGTACCAAATACGTGTAACATCACATCATGACATGTAGCGAGCAAACGCGGTGATCAACATTTGTTCTTGCTCTGTGTAAGAAGAACCATTATGTTTCTCTGCAGTGCTGCAGTGGAACAAATTACAGACCGATGATGTAACTTCCAATTCCCATTTCTCTTAAAAGTCATCCATGCATCGTAATTATTTCCGAAAAAAATAGACAGTAAAAAAAAATGGTTACAAAACGTACAATTAAAACTACCTAACGTACAATTAAAGATCAATTTATTTGAATGAAAGACATTGTTACTGTCATACATAAGATGGATGGCGATCGGATTAAACGATAAAGAATAATAATAATTTCGGTATAAAATACTAGCTTAATATTCGAAGTTAGAGGTACTACACATTTATTCGGTTCGGCTTGATACGCCACCGACACCGACGCTAAAACGGTTATTACGTATTCTGTACTACATAAGACAACCGCGAAAAAAAAATTTGCTGTCATAATTATATTTGGGTCGTAAGTACAGAAATTTTGTACTATACAGTTGAACCTTTTTATGCGATTACGTTGTCAGTCCCATGAAGAAAGTTGTTCAGTTTGTTGATCTGTACCACACCCATAAATATGACTAAAATTTTCTGAAACATAAAGTTTCATCACCGGCCTAGCCTTTTCCTAACTATGTTGGGGTCGACTTCTATTCTAACCGAATGCAGCACTGATACCAGTACTTTACATGGAGCGACTGCCTCACCTCCACAACTCAGTTAGTAGTGGGTTATACGGTACCAAGGGGTGTCTAACAACCTGTCTTCTCTCTCGGTATGTAATGTGTGGTCACCCATCCACAGACCAACCTAGGCGAGCGCGGCTAAATCTGACACGAGCGGCTGTTATTATTTAGCCTTGAGGTCTTCTTATAAACACAGCTAGAAACATGCTGTAACTAGATATAAGTTTGGGAAAAAGACGGTTCGCTTATCTTGAATTTAAATGTGCCGAGCCGACCCGATCAAGATCCAGTAAAAGAGGATGTCTAACGCAGTTTGCGCGTCGGCACGACCCAAATATTTCTTGTTGTACAACAACTACTGTTGAATCGAATTTGCCGACCCGAACTAGTGTGTAGCACCCTTTACCAATAATTAATACATGAGCAGTTACCGTTTCTCAAGCCATTAATTTATGTATGTTAATTAGTTGTTATATGAACTTATTGAATTGACGTCAAAGATTGTTATCGAGCCGTTTTTTTTCGTCTTGTATAGTTTCGGGAATTTCTTATAAACGCGATTACTTCAGGATGAATAAAAAACAAGATGAATATTATTTAATAATAACTATTATAACTTAGGTACTTTTTACACAGAGTCTGGTCGAGTGTACGTACCTACTCCGTACAATTCCGTTCTTACTACTACCAAAACGTCTTTCACTGAAAACATATTTAAGTTAGTGATTCAACTACCTTTGTCTCCGTCTTGGTCGTTGTTGCGACTGTACCTAAATTAGGGAGCATGAGTTTAGTTTAACCACAATTTCTAAACTGCCCTACCTACATGAAACTTAGGGTTGAACCTCATCTGACAGAGCGTGCTGCCGACCATATCGTCGATGCTACCACGTGACGCTGTTTCTCGCTCTAGCAAATGACGGTTTTGAGCGGCAGAAAAAGAGCATGGAAAGGAGGAGGAGCATGGAAAAGTGCAATTCTGTGCTGCCAGATGAGGTTCAACCCTTAAACACTACCACAAAATTCAAAAATTAGGTTGTACTTTAGGTATAGATCTGGCTTACCGTTCGGAGCTACACCACGGCGCGGTGGTTTGTTCTAAAACTGTAGACTAGCCGAAATTCATAACGAAATCATAAATTGATAGATGCAGCAAACAATTGAACAAAAACTTCACTTAAAGAGCCACACTCACAAGTCTTAACATTTTTATTATTATTTTCGTCTCCAACTGCATAATAGAGTCGTGAAAATCGAACGGCCATAATAACTCGAGCAAATGCGTTAAAAATGCCCTATAAATTATTATTTTATTGCCGTCGGCATCATGTTCTGAATCGTATATTATTTCTGTATGTGTTTTTAATCTGTGCTTAAAAACAAAAGCAGTAAAGGCGAGAATTGATGGTGTTCAGGATAAATATCTTAATTAAATGTAAAGGGATATTTTATTGCTTTATCTGTGAATGCCAGTCACGATAATTATGAAATAAAATAATGAGGTGTGCATCTCGGTGATGAAGTATGGGTCAATCGTATGATTGCTCCGGTAAAAGCGGATTTCACCAATGCGGAACTGAACGCGATGAGCATATCTAAAGATTGTGCCACATCTCATCATCAGCCTACAGCAGTTCACTGCTGAACATAGACCTCTTCAATCGCACGCCACTCAACTCGATTCTCGGTCGTCAGTCCACCGAGCCTTAGGGCGTCCCGCCTTACGCTTGCCGATTCGTGGTCTCCACTCAAGAATACGTCTACCCTAACGGTCATAGGGCAGTACTTGCCATACCAAACAAGAAATAGAAATATACTGATATTGATAGCCTGCGTTATCCCCATGCTTGGCAAAGAATTATGATCTTGAATTTTATTACAACAATCTTCTAAATTAACCCTTTTAAACTGACCTTAATTTGTTCAAAAACAAGATAAACTTTATCTTAATAATGCAATAAATACAAATAACTTGTTAAGGACATACTATATTTTATCGCAAACGTACACTTACATCAAATATGAACCTTCTCCACGTAAAACAGTATATTTAATGTCGGCATTTAATTATATCTTGCATGTATATTTTTAATTAATTATATTGTTAATGAGCTTCCCAAAATGGATTTTGTATCGGTATTTTTAGTGATCAGGGTATGTTTAATATATTATTTACGTAATAACATTAAACTGTGGACAGAATATTTGCCTTTAAACTATTTTAATGCATTTAAGCGAGCTATAGACGAGGGGTTATGCATGGCCGTTTTGGATGTGTAAGTATGCAAAATCGAGTTCAATAGAGGATACATAAGAAAAAGAAATCCGATGATAACACTGTCTACAAAAGATAAATTTTAACTGACTCATGGATAAAATATTTCAGTGGATCAAAAAATCAGTCTAATAAAGTACAATGTGAATTCGAATAGTTAGAAAAATGTAAAAAAAAAAACAATTTTCCCTGCGGGTTTCGCGTTATTCAGTTTTTCTATAATAGATTATATTTAATCTACATTAGATAAGTGATGAAGTCAGGACTCGGGACTTGAGCCTCTCGAACAGATTAATAAGTAACTTAATAAAAGTTGACACTGAAGTTGTTTGTAGAGACGATTTTCGCGATGGTCTAGTGGTCGCAATCGCCACTTCTGAGCACGAGATCCTGGGTTCGAACTCTTGGTCGAGCAAATTTTTATTGGGTTTTTTCTCAGTAGCAGCCACGGAGGCTGGATTTGAGCCCGATTGATGGCAATCGCCTTCTCTAATAGAATCCCCGAAGCCCTTCGGGGATTCAAAAATTGGGGGGGAAGAATTTGCAGCTAGCAACAGCATTTAAAAAAATGTAAGTAAAAAAAATTCATAAAGAAAAGTACATCATAAAACAAGACCTATACGCCACCGTGGGTGGAACAGACAGACGCAATAAACTGGTAATAAATACGCTGATACATTTTAAAATTCAGCAAAAGCTCGTTAAATCCGTAAAGTACAAACACGAGCCGACATAAAGAGACAGCTGTTCTTAATATAGCGATATTAAGATAACGTCCCGACAAGTACAACTGGAATTAAAGAAGTTAAGACCGCCTTTAACATATAAACAAAACTAAATGGTTGGTTTTTTTTTGTGGATTGTTTCCTGTAGCTGACAATTTTTGCGAATTGCACTTAAACTGTGTTCTTTTGTCATAATGTATGCCATCATCGAGATGGAATGCGTTCATTGCTAGACACGGGCAAACCACACTCGCTTTGTTTATTGTCTTTTTATATTAATTTGTACACCTGGATTGTCAGGGCCCGTGTGACAATCAGTCTTACCAAGGAGTATCGTATTACCCAGAAGTAACTGGGTTGTGGAGGTCAGATAGGCAGTCGCTCCATGTAAAATACTGGTATTCAGCTGCATCCGGTTAGGCTGGAAGTCGATCCCAGCATAGTTGGGATAAGGCTAGGCAGATGATGATGATTTGTGCTCCTAAGAGATGCTTCACTATTTTTTACCTTCCTTATAATAATTATGTTACCCACCTACACCAACAACCATAAACAAATATTCTATTCAGTCATAGACAACCAAAGGGTTTACACATAGTGAAATTCTATCAGCAATAATGATGAAGGAACAGCCAAAAATGTATAGAATTGATTTAACGCTGAAAAGTTTATGTCAATTGTTAAAACTCGTTGCATCCTTATGGTGAAGTTCACTAATGCAAGCCATTCTTACCGCATGAAAAAATGGCGAGAACAAGCTCTTTTTCCACAAGTTTTTTTTAAGTAAGGATAGCTTGTAGAAGTCAGCTTCTGCAATTTTGTATTCAGTTTAAATCCGTTTGTTAATAAATTCTTCAATCTAAACGCCAAGTTCAAAACTAACATAGACGACAGAAATACTTAACAAATACCAAGAGAAACTCAAACAATGCGCCACTCAGCACAGATGTTCAGTAATAGCTAAATAACAGCACAAACTAGCTAATTTTAATTAGAAATAGCTAGAGCCGGCGAAGACTTAACTTTATCCTTTAGAACTGGCAGCATTTAAATAATTTAATAAAAATATTTTTACTGCCAAGGAAGGAAGAAAAATGGCTTGGGTTGGCTTTACTTGACGCCAGGACAAATTAGGTTACAGTATATATTTTTTTAGCTTAGAAAATACAAGTTTTTTTTTGTTGTTCATGCTTCTTGGGCACTGATAACTAAAATTGTGTTTATCTTTCAATCTTGTTGAGTTACTGTCGGTTCTAGCCTCTATTTTCCAGAATAGGAATGTAATTTTCAAGTAGAAAAGCTGTTATGAAACGGGTTTTAAGGGCTTTTTTTTGTTAAACAATTTATAGCAATCCGTGTTCATGATGGATTCTATCTCACAAGGAAATTGGGAGAACGATTTTTTTTTGTGTCAAGCGCCAAGTCGACTTATTCAAGATTCAGTGATAGTACATACCGACCGAGTAGAGTTTAACGATCGGCACGAAATAATGAAAACAGAAGCGGTAACAAAAATAAAAGAACTTTATAAAGATAAAACGTTAAAAATATCACAAAAATCTTACTATCCGGTGGGCCACTATCTCCGACGTCAAAACAACGTCCTCAGACGTAAAAAAATCAAAACACAAGTACAACATAAGCGCTAAACCTCCATTTAAATACTTAATTGTACGTAGGTGGCGGCATTAAATGAAGCGAACGTTAACAATGTGTATTTATTGCAGTCTTTAGCGATCGGACGAGTGTGCCTCGAGTTTTTATTGCGAACAAATGGTGCTGTAACTGTTAATGAGCTTCGTTGGAGAACGAGCTATCTTAAGAGAATAGGCTAGCGGCGCTTGTCGTTTTTTATAAAACTAGAGCAAATATTTTTCACTATAATATGTACTTAAAATTTATAAATCCATCCCTACCATACCTCTATGTTTTTATATTTTGGTTTTTTCGAAACAGAAGTATTGCAGGTATAGATATAGATTATAATTATAGTAAAAAATATTTGGTCTAGTATTAATTTCTAGGGAGAAAACGTTAGTATGGGCTAAGCGGCGCTAGCCTCAGTTTTCAAGTGTGTGTCAGTGATATCGCTTTGCTAGTGGCTACATTCTCAAGCGACAGTGGTTTTGCGATAGCTACACTGTCGCAGGAAGCAATTGAAAGTTTGCTCAGAACATGCTAAGTTTAGCCGGGAAGCGACTTACGACTTGACTTGACTGAAAGAACCGGGTAAAACCGGGAATATCCAGGTCTTTCAAAGTATTTGTAGAACCGGGTGCGTGCCCTACTTAACATAACATAACATTACGCCTGTAGTCCTCGAAAGGTTAGACAGAGATGTATTTATGAGTACACCCACATTTCGCCTGTTATTTTTAAGTCCCATTTAATAGGGAGCAAGCCTATTGCCATCAACCGGGCACAAATACAGACTCCCGCTACTACTGAGAAATTCCTTATAGAAAAACCCAATAACAATCAGAAATAAGTAACAAATGCGCATGTCGCTTGACGCAAGTTGTATCGGCTGAGATCATGACCGGGGCAAAGGATAGGGGGTATAGATACCAATATACGCTATAAGGTGAGCGCTATCAAAAAGTGTCAAAGACGAAGCAGTATTTGAAAACCAATGTAGTTTTCTGTCTGCTGACGGTACTTTAACATACGGCTGGTAGGTATGCTTTATAGTTTTCCACGTATGTTTAAAGAATTTTCTTTCTAAGTAAATTCCATCGTTTACGCATTCATTTCTCAATGACTCCTTTAGTTTTTATTGCACAAATGTTAAATAAGTTTTTCATTGCACCGATTGCACGGCTCTCAAAACCATAAACCAAGAACAATAAACATAAAAAATAAATCATCTAGATACTTTAACCGAATATTTCACAAAAAAACCGCATCCGCACGAAATACGCGTTAAAATTCCGGATACCGCAAACGGTGGCGCATAATACGGTTAAATTTCATACTGATACGGATTTAATAAAGCGTAATTGAATTTTCATAAAAGTATGGACTGCATCCCCGTAACGAAGTGGGCATCGGGGATATTAATTTGTGTTTTAAACGAATTTTATATTTCGATAGCAGTCTGTAGTTTCGGAGCTCGTCATGTTTTTTTTTTGTTTTTGAAGTCAAGTCTTTGAATATTCTTTATAATTATGATAAAAAATGCTATCATTATCAAAATTTAGTTTCATTATTATTTATTAACACTTCATCGACTTTCAATAATTCGTTTTTGCTGCAGATGATATTCAATTATGTTTCTTCGTAGTACAGTACTACGAAGATAATTCCCTTTTAGGTGCTTTTCTCTAGTAGGAATCACAATTCAAATAATTGCATAACTTTTTTGAAGATGCGAAAATAAATGTAATCAAGAATTAAAATCAAAACACATTTATTCAAGGCATGCTAGCACTTGAAAATAACATAAGGCCGTCCCAAAAGCTGGGAAGAAGAAGTGACAAACAACAAACTCCACAGCATCACATTTGTCTGTAACCTACTTTGTATAAAGCGTTCTTAGCTTCTTGCTGTAATTTTAATTAGCTCTTACAGTAATTAAATCAATAATCATTAATTTATTAACAGTACAAAAATCAGAAATCGCTTTCTTTGTATGATTTAAAATTATCGTTTGAGCTCCCGTACTAGCTCGCTGAGAATTGCGTTTCGTGATAATATTTTAATTTCACATCAACCGGTTTATACTTTTGTAGGAACAATTTAATTTTTGCTGAAGTGTTTGTTTGCTTCTGTCCCTTTTCGGGTTGACAAACAAAAACAAAAGGAAGGGTGTGGCGACGGGACTTTTACAAAAAAGGTGAGTTCTCACTTTGTGCCCTGAAATAAAACACTGATAAAATGTAATTTAATTACGACAGCAATGTCATGTGGAAACATGTGCGGTTGCTCTGCTACTTAGTGTAGTGGTCGCTAACGCTACTGCTGAGCATGATTGGTGGACATGAGGACATGAGGTTCGATAATGGTGGTACTGCCACGGTATCCCGCGAAATTTTCGTTTTGATTTAAAAGAGTGTCCATGGAGTTTCTTGCCCATTCTTCTCCATAGAGATCTACGCTTTCGAATGGGCAACTACAGTACTTTCACAAGTTATTATGCCCTGTGACTGGGACTGTAGCTTAGTTTATTTTTTGTGTTTTGACATTCAAAAGTGCCTGTAATGGTTTAATTGAAATAAATGCTTTGAGTTTGAGTTTGAGTGTTGTTGAGGGATGATTTTAATGATGATAACTCATTAAAGTCATATTTATTTATTTATTAAAACTTTATGCACAAGTAAACAAAATTGTACAAAGGCGGACTTAATGCCTTGGGCATTTTCTACCAGTCTACCTTAGTCTTTAGTCTTGTCTTTAGATTTGTTACGGTTGCGAATCATATTTTGTTTGACATGCAGCTCCTACACTAACCTGCAAATTGCGAAAAACGTAAGGAGAAGTTTATAGAGTTTAGAGAATTTATAGATTTTGGAGTTGTTAATAGATTAATTTAATTTTTCTAATTTTATTGTCCTAATTAAATTCTGATAAGTAAAGTGATGGCCTGAAGCACAGGTTTATATAAACCTATATCGGGCAGGTCGCTACTAAACATCTAAATTGCACTAGATGAACTATTATTAAGTACTTGAAACTGTTGAATATGTTTCAGTTATAGATTACCTTTATAAGTACTATTTTTACCATTGTATAAACAATAATACTACTGCGCCTAAATGTACAATTTTTTGTAATACTTTTATAAATAAATTATTATGTTTCTATGTTTCTTATGTTTCTAGTTTCGCGGGCTACCCTGGCGCTTCCCATATTCCAAGGAGATTTTATGTATCTCCGTGTACTTTCCACTTACGTTATCCAAGAAATCATAATAGCCTTAGATATTTACTGTTAATTTTTATTACTTGAAGCCTGACCGGCCACTTCATATAAACTCCAAGCCACCTTGAACGACGCTATCAAACGGAATAAAGATGAACTTAAACCACTAAAGGAAGAATCATACAAATTCCGCAAACACTTTAGAACCTTGTAACAACGTGAATGTAAGGTCGACAGTCCACTGCTACGTAGGATGTGCAGATAGGTTTAAGTGATACTTTCTGATACGTCATTCGTCAAAACACAAAATTAATGAAAAGTGAAAAAAAAATAACTGACTGGCTCTCTGGTCTAGTGGCCGTAAGCGCATAAAGCATGAAGTCCTGGGTACGATTCCCGGGTCGGGCAAATTGTATTTGGGTTTTTCCATCTTTAGGAATTTCTAAGTAGCAGCGGTTGATGGCATTGGCGCGCTCCCTATTACATGTGACTGCGAAACCAGAATATATTTTGTTCAGAATAAGTAACTGAATCGATTCCAATAATTTTTATATCATGTTATATTTTGTCCCAAAAATATTTAATGTTATATTTTGTCCCAAAAATATTTAATGTTATATTTTGTCTCAAAAATATTTAAATAAGGTTACGAGTTGGACACTGAGCGACACTTAGTACCTATCCGCAATCATACGCGCACAACACAAGCATTAGGCGCGGGCGCACAGTGGGGCGCCGCGTGGTGAGTATGTTTTTGTACGGACAACCAGGAAACATAACAAGCTTACAACTTTGTGATTTTACATGATACAGTTGTGAAATTTTGTACATAGATTCTTTACACAAAAATACTAGACACGTGTTTCAGGTTTCGCATATACTAAAACTATTGTTAGATAACCGACGAAATGTGAGTGCACTATTAGGTACACTTCTGCCTAAACCCTTCGGGGATATCAGGCGTGATGTTATGTTATGTGAAAAAATAATGAGTTACTGAGCCGATCCAACGATACAGAATTTCGGCATTTGGTATCTTTCACTTGCCTACGAAATGATCAAAAAATAAATGAAACCATGGAAGGAGGTGGTAACCTAAATAGGTATTTTCATACCTGTTGAAAATCATATTATAGTTTATCCAGCTATTTTTTTTTTGTATTGTTTTGTCAGCTGTTCCGAAAATGAGTGAATTCAAAGTTACTGCATGTTGACATACTTTTGCAGTTGCATGGAAAGGCGTGTTATAATTAATGCCTTTCTTAGTATTAATATTAAAAAATAGCTATTACCTTCGACCTTCAAATTTGAATTGGATTTTGTAAACAATTTCTGGTTTTAGTTTTTTGCACGGACGCTGCGGAGCTATCTGCCAGTAAAAGTCCCGTCAAAATCGGTCCAAGAGTTTCGGTGAGTAGCCAGAACAAACAAACAGACAGACAGACAAAAATTTAAAAAAAAGCTTTTGTTGTAGCTTTAAGTACCGTATATCCTAAACGTGACATTGGCTAAATGCACAAACCGTGCGAAGCCACAGAAAAAAAAGTACCGTATATACTTTAAAAGCTGTTATTCCGAAACTTACAAACAGACATTTAAGTTTTATTTATGTGTATAGATGCGGGTCATTAGTTTACCAGACACGCATCCGTACATAGCTTGGTCATAGGTTTTAGTGAATCTCACCTATAGTTCATGCAAATCGAAGTTCAGCCGTGGGCAACTGTGGAGCGGGACCTTAATACCGCTTCTCTTTGGCAACATAAAACGAAGCGGAGTCGATAACACAGTTGACACTGTACGAAAGCTTATCGA
The DNA here is from genome assembly GCA_964057025.1 of Standfussiana lucernea. Classification (NCBI taxonomy): domain Eukaryota; kingdom Metazoa; phylum Arthropoda; class Insecta; order Lepidoptera; family Noctuidae; genus Standfussiana; species Standfussiana lucernea. Next base: position 1,971,868 of record OZ059789.1, read on the forward strand.
ACCACATTTAATTTTAAGTGGTTCTCGCCACCACTTTCAACTCATGTGGTGCAGATTCAAAACGTTTTATGGGCATACAATTTGGTACTTTTCGATAGCGGTGGGAGATTATAAGTATTTTCTTGAACGTCACAGTACACACATCGGTTGATGATAAGGAATGGATTGCCGGAAAGACCTGAATGTATGTCACCAAGGATTGTAATGCATTGAAGAGAGAAGGGTTATACAATTATATAGTGGATAGTTACCGGGTTTTAACGCCAAAGAAACAATCACAGACAGATCAGAATAATATTAGAGCAGTTCAGAGTAAATAGCAGAAACACACACAACACATACAACACATTAAATCAAGCCTGTAATTTCTGGAGCGTAAGGGAGAGCTGTACCCTATAGTTCATCCAAATATCGCCAATACCTAATATTTAAGTCCCACGTAATTGGAGCGAGCCTATAACACATATACTCGCACTTTTCAACTATAACAGTTAAATAAAGCCATTAAGCATTTTACCTTTCAGATACATACAAAGTACTGATATAAAAGTATATTAGCCCAGGTAATAAGATGTTATCAGTACACAACTGGATGCTGCCTGTTCGTCCCCTTGGAATCTTTTAATCGACTCTTATGATACCTACGGGATACGGAATAAGCTACGTCAGCACCGTTGTAAGCCTCGGGCTCTTTTATTTGTAAGATGTCTTCCACTTCTAATGTGTGATACTTGCCAAAAGACCAGTAGATTTATGGAGCATTTTAAATAAATTTAAGAAGATTTTTAGCTTCAAGCAGATCTGCTATGCTGGACCAGTACACTTGGTACTGTATTTATAATCATTTTGCAGTTCATAATTATCATCATGATTGCCAGGAAAGAATCACCAACCGCTGTCAACACCCAGAGAAGGTTTCTTTTCTGCCTTACTGCACGGTTTTGTGTTCGTTTTTCAATTATCATCACTCTGATATTAACTGTTTGGTCTTCATTTCAGTAGTCACAGCTTTCTTAACTTATTATATTTCACGCATCGTTCTTAACTTATTATATTTCACGTATCGTTCGTCCATCGATTCTTTGGTCTTTCTCTACACTTATAGCCATCCAAATTAAAATTGAATTTTCTTACTTACAAGTTACGACACATATTTACTGACTTGTGAAAATTTTCTCACAATTCTATCCTTTAACATTAAGGCAGTCTATAGACTGCAACGAACAAATCAACAATGAAAATAACCATAGAACACTGAACACCCTCCAATTAAATTCCTCTTCAAAACATTCCCCATCTCCGCAAAACGTGCTTGCGCATGAAAATCCAGAAACAAAGTAAGATCTTAATTTAACACTACAAATTAACAAAAGACGACTCAATCAAGAGGCCACACATGGCGCCTGGCTCTGTCTGGAGTTCTCAGAACAATTCCCTTGAACAAAACGTTACCTGCGATAAATCTCACCGCACTGTAATTACTTGAGTGTTCATTAATAATGCATAACTCGATCAAACCGAGGAACGAATTTGAATTCGGACGTGTTCACACTCGTGCTTTTTATTTTGTATGTAATTATTATGAGTGTAATATGGTAATTTTGTGTCGGTGTTGCGAGGGACTTTTATTTGTAGGCGGAAGTGAAACTGGTAGGGTTATGGACGGTCAATGTTTGGTGGCAGTGACAAGCAGCTGTGGCAAGTTCTTAATTATTAGCGGCGTTTTAAGTGAGTTGTGCAATAAAAGAGCTCATATAAGTGATGAAACTTTACAATGTCAATTTGACCTCATTCAAAGCATCTTTCATTCCATCTGTTTCTTCTCTTTAAGTTAAGCTATTCCTGTTCCAACTTTAAACTTTTCTCTTTAAAACATGCTCCACATTATTCCACACGACATTAAACTGTTCCGATACTTTTGCTATTACCCTGTCACCACCGTTACTTCGAAATTTGCTCATAAATCTAGCTCCTCGATAGTATGAGGAAATTATTCAATAAATTCCATACATCCGCTATCAGCTGCAAGTAATCTCAAAATACAACCCCTTGGAACTAAAAACATGAATTTATTATTGCTCATACATAGCATTATGCACATTGCTTTAGAGATCGAACACGACGATGTTATTCTGTAAATTAAAACCCACCTTAGCACGCATAATCGACTGAATAAATACTGAGCCCCTACTATTATTAACTTTTAATTTTAATATCAATCAACAACAACAACAACAATTTTTGTAAAACCGTTTTGTATCAATTTTGGTGTACAATAAAGTGTATTCTATTCTATTCTATTCTAACAATTTACAGAAATTAATCGCACGTCGATAGACCGACGACCTTAAAAAGGTGGTGGGTTAGACTGGATGCGGTAGGTTGACAACAGGGGTTTGTAGCGGTTGTAGCGCAGTTTAGGATAAGGTCATGCCCAGCAGTGAATGAATGCATGACATAAGCTGAATAGATCGACATACTCGAAGAGATATATCCATAATCATCACAATTTCATCCATCAACCAATGTAAGAGAGACCGTAACACAAGTGTTAGTACCTGTATGTAGGATTGGTATAAGAACAAAGTATATAGCGGCAATTCAATTCCACTGAACCGTATTAAGAAGTGTGTCACAATGAATTAATTGAATGTGGAAAACTCGCAAAGTCCATGCCTCATCTCACACGCATACGCTTCTGATTTCCATTCGAGAACTAATAGTTCAAACAGCAAATTGATTCGCATTTAAAATGTTAATTCGATTCTTAACTTCGGGACACGTCGACATTCTCGACCTTCCAAATGAACAATGGGACATCGTTCCATCTTGTAGATTTTATCTAATAATGTGTATTGAATCTTGCCATGTATTATTAAGTATTGTTTACGACGTGACTCGACATGTTATAAAGATATTTATTAACTTATTAAGACGTGTGTAGATGTTTCTATTGTTGGTACTGATTGTGGATTATTTCTTTTTGATGCCAAGGTTTCCACGCATTGTTAGGCTTAGAAGCGGTTGCTTTATAGAGAAGCTTTCTTTCTTAACCGACTGAAAAGATAACCTCAATACATAGACATAACTAAAACTTACTTTCGTTGCGTTCAGAAATGGAAGCTAAGATCAGTTAAATGAATAACATTCTACTAAGTATTAAGCATTTGGTAGTAAAACTGTCTAAGCAAGCATATAATCTCCACAAATCCGTATAGTCGAAAGAATGTACCGGAAATATCTTGTGTTATACCCAAAAATTGCAGAGTAAATATGAGGATCTTCCCCCTCAGTCATCCAGCCCTCTTCCAATGCGACTTTAATACTTCACGGCTTTTGGACGCATAAAATTTCAATATTCTGAACACTATCGAATGGAGCGGAAGAGCGACAAGGAATTTCGCGATACAGGGATATAATATGGTATTGTTGAAAATACTTCATACTCCACTGACTGGTAATGTCTTATAGTTTTATTTATTGGGGTGTGAAAAGTTTTTCAGCTTATTTAATTGATTTAGCGCCAGATTTCCGTGAAAGAATGAATGGCTGCTATAATTACTACAAATTTTAATTGGTTTGCTAAGTTTCCAGTATCGTCCTAAGAATAGATCTGTTTTTCCAATAGCATTGTTAAGCATTTTTCTGTTAACCGGATAGTCATTCATCTGGTTTCTAATTAAACTATTTTAGCTGGGTGGATATTTTTCTAGAATCTGTCTCGCTTTATCACACGCTAGATTAAAAGGTGAGCTTTGGCAAATTGGCTTGGAGCCAAAGTCAAATCTAATAAAATCTCGTTATTTGCGCATCATCATTCGTTTTTTTTACTTCCATATTATTCTTTATCTATTCCATTGCATGTCTCGATTTGTTCATTGCTCTTACTTTTATCCTAAAATAAGATATTCTATCTATTCATCCGAATTACTCGATTGTGCATTTACATTTTTAAATCGCATAGTATCATTATATTTTTATCTTTTTACAATGCTAGTTATGCACATCGCCTATATTGTTTCTGGAATGTTATTTTTCATTCTCTACTCGACAGTGCTCACTTGGATCGTTGCCCTCTCTTTTGAGCTTCTATACTTTTTTGTTCCTCTCATCATTTCGTTTCGTACTCGTCTCGTCTCCGGCTCGAATACCATTAAAAGGCCTGCACACAGCTCTTACATTTGCATAAAGTAGTCCTGGCGTTTCCCTCTTATTAAATTTCTCATGACCACTGGAGATTTGAACCAAGGTGCGGCTTCGTCGTTAAGTGTACCTTCTGCTTTATGTTCAATATTCAAACTTTGTGAGGTAAAGCTGGCTCTTAAGTTAAATTATGTGTGTGCTTGTGTTTATTTTAGGTTTATTATTATTGCAGCCACCTACAAAATAATCAAATTAAATCCAGGATTTATAATTCTCTCATGTAAACTTATCAAGAAAAGGTTAAGTTTAACGTCTGTGATAAAACATATAGGTCTTTCCTAAGTTGTCGTTTAAGCCTCTGAATCATATTCATTGCACTACTAGACTAGTTTTTATCTGAGACCCGTCTTACGATTCTCAGTTTCAAAATAAAATAATAAAGGCTGCTAGTTGGTACTGTCAATCAATAGCTGCATTACACAATTGCACGAATAAATAGCACAGTTTGCCACAATCAAGCTGCCACTAGCAATCAGTATGAAACAGTAAACTGTCTTTTAATTGAATTACAAGCTGTCTCTACTGAACTTAGCCTGAATTAAATTCAAGTTTAGATAAGAACTGCTAACTACGACTTAGATGTCGATCGGAATTATTTGGACTAACGATATTAGCAGCTATTACAACGGGAAAATATCTTGAGGAAAGATTTGAATATGGATGTCTCGCTCTAAGAGTAGGGGAATACTGAAGAAACGATGGATGGACTTTGTGAAAAATTATCCGGGCAAAAGAGGCTGACTGCTGAGAATATGACTAAATGACAAGCATCGAAGTAGAAGACATGCACGGGTAAGAGAATAATATTTACAGCGTGAAAGAAATGACAATAACACAAATTAGGTTTAATTATTATTATTAGATGTATAAGAACTTTACGAAAAGAAAATTTATGTCTGCATGTGTGATTCTCGAGAGTAACGTAACAATAGTTTATTAAATGTGTCTTATATTTATAAGTCAATTATTGGCAATTTAACTACCGAATAATAATAATAAGAAAGGAACTAACACAATTTGAAAACGTTAACAGATTTAACACATATTTATAACAAAACATAAACGATAACCATCAAGCAATTAACACAAGCAATCGCATACAAAACAATACAGCGGTTTTTATCAACAATATCGTTCCAATCTCGATACTCAAACAAATGTTGCCACGTATAAAATTTGCATTTTAAACCGGGCACAAAGGTCGGACCGGTGAGGTGGGCCATTCACTTAAATGTACCGGATTAGGGACACTCGATAATGGCCGGTTTTAATTGTAAAAGGTTTTAGTGCTACCAATTTTGGAGCAGCCACCCATAAATGGGAGCATTCGGTTTATAAAGGTTGTTATGGCAATAGGAATTGCATACGTAATGTGAGAAATTTTACTGTTGAATTGGGATTTAAAATAAATATTATTATTGGAATGTTCGTTTTAAATATTAGTTTACCTAATTGAATACAGTGATTTGAAGACTAACTTTTTTTTAATTAATGACTTCAGCTTAATCAATCGTCTACTGTCTTTGAATAAGTATGCAAAATTCGTTGCCAGTTTCATAAAAATATTCCTTTGATTCTAGCTCAGCCGTTGATTTTGGTTTAAGATTAAAATCTCATGATTTCAAAGATTTTGTTAAATAAATCAGTCTGGTTCTGTGATTTCTACTCATACACACCCCAGTGTGTGACGTCAGGTTTTCAGAACATCTTTTGTATATTGACACCAAATCAATTACTTATTTAGAAAGTTTCAAAAACAACTACAGCGGTTTTGATCTCAGTTTCCATTTCACAAGTTTTCCTATTATAGTTATAAAAGGTAAATTCTATCTATGAAAGCAAACAAAGTTCAGTGGGTCAATCGGTCGAATATATTTAATTCATTTCATTCTATTGTTTCCCAACCCGTTCTTTGTCTATTGTTAGTACGTCGTCGTGTTGTTTTCGATACTGAACAATAATAATTAATACTAGTGTAATAATGTAAATGATTTTTTATAAATAGTTAATGGCTTATTTTACTGCAATAATATGTACTTCCAGAATCGGGAGAATCTATTAGTCAATAAAAATAATTCTGGCATTAATCTATTTGTTATTTAAATGGAGGTGGAATCATTAGCAGTTTTATTGTCAATATAAAACTATTTGTTGATACTCGCAGACTTACAATAATGAAATCACTATATCAATAGTTACATATAGTACAGCCACTATCAGAAGCACCAATTCAACCTTAAGCAGTCGGAATAAGATTCTATATTCACAAACTTTCAGAAGAGTAATAAGACATGACATTCCTAACTATTCTTTGCCCCTACCTCCCCGATAAGTCGCGGAGTCGAATGGGTCTTTTGTGATAAAATTAATTGCATTTTCCCCCATTGCACCCTTCTGCACGCTCATATTATGACTGTCTGGCAAAACATTTGATAATGAATATTGTACTAGAGACTAAACATGGGCTATTTTTTTATGATTTCGAAGGCAAAGTGTCCATTTGGGCATGTTAATCGGTGGATGGAAGAAAAATAGAGAGTTCTTGCGCAATTTGAATGAATTTGAATTCGGTTCCCTGTGGTATCAAAGTGCAGTGTTCATTTAAATGTAATGAATAAATTAGATTATGATGAAGTCTTTTTAATTGATTCGTCGAGAAGGACTCAGATCCACATGACATGGAATTTGGATTACCTACTAAATAAAACTGGCATAAACAAAACTGGCTACATTTGTAGCCAATCATGTAGGTACCTACAAATGCAGTTAATGTTGAAGGAATGAGAGCAAGTGGAAGGCCAAAGAAAATATGGATGGATTGTATGCAGAATGATAATATGAAAGAGAAAGGAATCCATGATGCTGTGGCGTCTGACGGGGGAGAATGGAAGAAGAAAACGTGTTGCGCCGACCCCAAGTAGAACGCTGCTAGGGCAGGAAGATGATGTCCTTATACCAAATCATTTGGGTAGGCGTGCATGACTTCTTCTTCCATACTTCTCTATTTTGCGCCATCTCAGCAGTCACCTGATTTCTTTAATTCCTTGCAGAGAAAATTGCAATTGTAACGTAAGATATTTTCAACCATAAAAAACAAAAACCTAATAATTTTACACACAATTATGTTTAGTTCCATCAGTGTCGTAGTCTGTACCTTCACGCACACGGGCATAAGTCACAATAAAACTATTTTTCTCAAAAGAGGAATTCCCTTCGCATTGAGAGCTCCGATCTGTTTGTCGCTGGTTAGTCTTATTGCTACTTAGAGGAAGATTAGCGGCCTTATCTATCTTATATCATTTTCTGGCTTAATGCATTATTGCTTGGTTGTTTGTGGCTTCGCCTGTTTATTCGTCTTTGTGTCTTCATGCTTGGTTCACAGTCATTAATTTGTTCTTTTTTTAATTTGTTTATGACATAGGAAAAGAAATACAAGGTGTAAGGGAAACCGACGCTAAAAACGGTTACCACGCATTCAGTACATTCCCCCCCCCCATCCCCCAAATATGGAAATTTATTATCGCTAATTAAAAAAAAACAGCTGTTCCATACATTTTGACCGTGTAGGTTGCAGTTTTTTAAGAAACAGCTGTAGGTTCAGCATGATGTACTTAAACAAAAAAAAATGATTCTACGAAAATTGAACGGAGTTTTTTCACTGACTGTACTTTTACGTATGATTACTTTTTTGTTCACCCGACTTAAAATATGCAGCGTTTTATTTCCCTATAAATAAAAATATATTAAATTTTCGGAGCACAAATTGAAACTACCGCCCACAATAAATCTCTACACAGCCCTTTTTAAAAAGGAGGCGGGATTTCCAATTATTTCTTAATAATTTGCCATAAAATACAGCCATGTGGCAAACATACTTAAACGCACTCCCACTTATCCGTAGAATAAACTTTACATCAAAAACGCAAAGCTCAAAATCGTCTGACAATAAATGACACTAATGCAAATGATTTTTTCAAAAATTGCAGGCATATCATTCCCTAATAAAACCAGCAATAAGGATGAGTTTTCTATGGCACAGCTGTAAAGACGACCGTGTAAAGGTATTCTTAGTAACAGATGTTGTAATCGAGAATCGGTTTGAAGGGCACTCCAGAATCGATTATATTGTATGAAGATGTGAGCCCTTAAGCGGATTTCTTTTTAATAGTTTTCCTCTGGCTGTATGGGATGGGGATGGCCAGTGCTTGTGTATGATTGAATTTTTATATCGCTATTCATATCTGAGGAGTTTTCATGGACTCGGGAATGAAATGCCTTTATATTTTGTGATTGGACTATCGCTAAATTGGCAGGATTGTGGTATGGGTATACGGGGTGGAAGGGACACCGTACCGAAAATGAAAACCACTTACTCAGTACATTATTCTGGACCCCCGCCCCCCACATAGTAATTTTCCGTCGGATATTAAAAAAAAATCCGCTGTTTCCTACAAATTGCAATACCTACACGGTCAAAATGTATGGAACAGCTGTATGTTATTTAAATTACCGATGAAAAATTTCTATGTACTGAGTACGTGGTTTTCGGTACTGTGTGCCTTTCACCCTGTATTTGTGGAGATAGTATTGGAGAATAATGAAAAATCTAACTAGAAAAGAGGTGACAGCTGTAACGACGACTAATTACTATTTCTCTATTAGTCGTCATAATATGTATAAACGCGAAACGCGTGTATTATAAACGCGAAAGTTTGGATGTATGGATGTTTGTTACTCTTTCACGCAAAAACTACTGAACGAATTTGGATGAAATTTGATACTCAGATAATTTATAACCTGAATTAACATATAGGATATTTTTTACCCCTGTAGTACGATCCCGTGGGACAATAACCGAACTCCACACGGGCAAAGCCGCGGGAATAAGCTGGTAGACAAATAAGGAAGAAGAAGAAATGCTACGTCGTTACCAAATAAATACGTATAAGGGCAGAATAATTATGATTAGTATTAAGATGTCCCGTCTGTCGTTTTTAAGTCTTTGAGAGTCGTTAAGAGTCTTCAGAGGCCCGAATGTCCTAAGTGTCAAAACGAATGCCCTATGAAGGACCAAAAGAAAGCCACTGCTGTCATCAACCCCTAAATGCCCCAACTGATCTGAATTAAGAGTACCACTGACTCCAAAAGAGGAAGAAGAAGCCTCAAATTCTGACAGCCAGTCTTACTAAGGGGTATAGTGGAACCTAGAAATAGACAGGAGGTCAGATAGGCAAAAAAGAATGAGTAATTAAGCTCCCTGCCCACTTATCAATGGCAAAGCCTGTATCCTTTTAACTCTTCAACCATGACGCATCTTTTTTATGGGCGTGAATTTAACGATTCTTCACACGGGTTTCATACACAAATCAGACCGACAAACCTCATATAAACATACATATAATATTAAACAACGGATGCGGTAAACTAGATGTGGCCCGAATTGCAACGTTGAGCAATACGAATATTTGGTAAAGTAAGATTATTTATTTTAATCTGACGCGAGATTATTTTCATTCCAGATTTTTTAAAGCTGGCTTGTATCTTGATGGATGTTCATTTCATACGCTAACATTCCTAGCCGTCTTTCTTCTTGTGTTTTTAAACGGGAAATAAGTAAAAGTGTATGAAGTTTGTTGATGTTGGGTTGATACCGCGTAAACGCTGTGATATTGTCATGAAGATTAACATTGTCTGCACTGAGTATAACATATTATTATACGTTCGTTTGTGAACGTCTCCGCTAGAAAGTGTATCACATTCGCGAAAAACGGCCTCCGCATTTTATTTTTAATTAAGAACGTAACGATTAGGTAGATCATAGTGTTGGGCCACAAAAGGGAAGAATGAAAGGCAATTGCATGTAGCTAAGATGAGAATGCTAAGTGGAATAGATAGAATAGAATGGAATATACTTTATTGTACCTACACCAAAATTGATACAGAACGGTTTTACAAATATTATTAATTTTATGGTTACAATGGCGGTCTTATCGCTGATAGCGATCTCTTCCAGACAACCTTTGGATGGACTGTACGAACATATTTTAAATTTTGTATTGTATTAGCAGTACACCACTGACTACCCCCCTTTTTTCTATTTCATGTTATCTACGCAAAAACGCTATATAAATAATATATAAATAATGTATTTTATAAAATTAAAAAACATATTTTACAGAGAAAGAAAATGATTTTCAACTAAGCTATATAGATCTATGTGGAATGGAAAATAAGGAATGAGTACATAAGAGGAAGTCTGAAAGTGTCGCCAGTGACTGAAAAGTTGTGTGGTAATCGGTTTTCGTGGTATTGACATGTGATGCGGAGGAATGAGGAAAATGTAGTGAGGAAAATGTTGAGTATGAATGTGAATGGCTATAACAGTCGACAAAACCCAAAGAAACGATGGATGGATGGACTGTTTGCAGGATGATATGGCAAGAAAGAAGGTGTCTGTTGAGATGACGAGTAATAGAGAGGTATGGAAAAAGAAGACATGATGCGCCGACCCCAAATGAATGAGGGCAGAAAAATGATAGCGATGATTGGCAAAAACTATCTTCGACACCAATCATATATATCTATTATTATCATTGCGGTTGTACCGTCAACAATTAAAAATTAAACCAGGGAAACAACAGTACAGTTTCTTATGTTTTATGCACAGGACATCAAGCTACCCGAAACTGTAAAATTTTCCCAATCAACCTTGAACCTAATTCTTTAACAATAAAGTTGAAAATCTATTTAAAAAAAATTGACAGATTGTTGTAGCTTGTTGTAGCTTGTTGTACCTACACACTCCAGTCGTAAGATATTGGTACAGATTTGTGCGTAGGCGACGTACAACTAATGCAAATGACTGTAATTACCCACACATATTGGTTTGAAGTGCGCCGGCGCTGTGGTAATGGCGCTATATTCCTTATTTAAATGATATTTAATACTTAAGTGAAGCTTTGTTTCGAGTTAGGAAATATTAATTTTAGAATAGTACGATGCAATTATAATTATTATTTCTTATAGGTCTCGTTGGTTTTATGAGCAAGGTTAAACCTCGAAGTTCCCCACATTCCCCAGTTATGTTTAAGTTTCATGTAATAGGGGGCGAGCCTATTGCCATCAACCGCTGCCACGGAGAAATTCCTTATGGAAAAACCCAGTAACACTTTGAATCGAAACCCATGACGTCATGTTCAGTCAGTCAGGTAATTTCTGGATCTAATTCTGTTAATTTATTTAGGTCAACGTGTGTAAAATATGATCAGAAATTCTAAAATATATGCTTTTTATTCTAAAGTATAAATACGATTTGATTAATCAGACATCAGTTCAACTTTTCAAGTAAATAAATGAAGGTGACTAAAATGTAAATCCGTTACAATCCACTTAGAACATACGCGTTCCAAATATTCGAAATTAGAATACCTTCCATTGTTCAAAACTATTAATTTTAAAATGTCTCATTGTGATTGGACGTGTCAACACAAACAGCTGACAATCGACGCATATGCGCAACCTATCCCTTCGAAATTATGCCAAATTATGTTTGCAGTACAAACAAACCTTATGCCATTGTTATAGAGTTTATTTTCTTTTGTGTCAATTGCTGAAGTAACTTGTCTTATGCAATTTTCTTTTTTCATTTTTAACATTTCTAATTCCAAAGGCGCAAAGTTCAAATTCCTTTGTAGAATGGTAAACAAAGGTAGTGGAGAGTTTTAAAAATAAATTCAAAAATGGTATGTTTGTTCAAAATACTATTTCTGTTCGGTTCCCTTTTGATGTGACACATGACACTGTTTATTTTGTATTTAAATGTGTTTAAAATATCGTTAAATATAGTTGTCACGACATTTTAGGAAACAATATTAGATTGTTCTTTAGAAGTTTAGATAAATGTACTGAAATGGCTTTTTCCTCTGAAAGATTAAACTGATATACAATATTTGGACTGAAAATTTACGGAACCATTTAAAAATTCACTGACTAACTAATATTTATTAAGTATCCGTTGCATTCAAGCTATTCTGATATAGTTTGCAAGCATTTTGTCTACCTCGTTGATCGCAAGCGCTTCTGCTGTGTATGTGGTCTTAGGTACGGCTCCCTCACGTGTGTGCGGATGCGGGGCGAGTCGGTGGTGGACATTTCGTTCGCTAGCCCCGCTCTGTCGCCGCGTGTCGTGGACTGGCGTGTCATGGAGGGGGTGGAGACCTATTCCGACCACCGGTATATCCGGTTTGACGTCTCCGCCCAGTCCTCGAGCGCGCCGGTCTTACAGGCCCCGAGTGGTCCGCGTTGGGCGCTGAAGCAGCTGGACCGGGAGCTCCTCCTGGAAGCCTCGATCGTGCAGGCCTGGGTGACATCACCGGACAGGCCTGCCGACGTTGGTAATGAGGCAGGGTGGTTCCAGGAGGCCATGTCCGACATATGTGACGTGGCAATGCCCCGAGTTCGGCCAGGACGCGCCCGGCGTCAGGTGTACTGGTGGTCGCGCGAGCTGACAACTCTGCGCGAGGCGTGCGTCGCTGCGCGACACCCGTACGCCAGGCATCGCAGGCTCCGCATTCGCCCGCCGAATGCGGAAGCCATTGAGGCGGAGCTATATGAGGGCTACAGAGCGGCGAAGACCGCCCTCCACGAGGCTGTCCTGCGGGCCAGAGATCGGGCCCGCGAGGAGATGCTGGGGACTCTTGACGGGGATCCGTGGGGGCGCCCTTACAAGATGGTGCGGGATAAACTCCGCACCTGGGCCCCCCCACTGACGCAGAGTCTCCGGCCTCAGCTCGTGGAGGACGTGGTGAGCGCTCTGTTTCCCTCGCGAGGGGAACATCCCCCCCCGCCTATGGCTCCGCCACCTGCGGTGCCGGAAGCGGACCACGACGACGACGACGTCCCGGAAGTGGCTGGGGTAGACCTGAGAGTGGCGGTAGGACGGCTCAAGGCCAAAAATACCGCCCCGGGACCCGACGGCTTGCCTGGCAAAGCCTGGGTCCTGGCCTTTGAGGCTCTCGGGCCCCGACTGGAGGGGCTCCTAAGCGCATGCTTGGAGAGAGGCCAGTTCCCGCTTCGTTGGAAGACGGGGAAGCTGGTCCTCATTCGGAAGCCGGGGCGCCCTGCGGACTCTCCGTCCGCATACCGGCCCGTTGTGTTGCTCGACGAGGTGGGCAAGCTCTTTGAAAGAGTCATTGCAAACCGCCTCGCCGAGCACCTTGCGGGGATGGGTCCGGATCTTGCGGAACACCAGTTTGGTTTCCGCAAGGGGCGCTCCACGGTGGACGCCATCATGCGCGTGAGAGCCCTCACGACGGGGGATGCGGTGTCCCGGGGTGGGGTTGTCTTGGCGGTGTCTCTCGACATCGCCAACGCCTTCAACACCATGCCCTGGAGCTGCATTGGGGAGGCACTCCGGTATCACCGGGTGCCGACCTACCTTCGTCGTGTGGTCGGGGATTACCTGACGGACAGAGCCGTCATCTACCCCGGTCGCTCCGGAGAGTGGAACCGGCGAGAGATGTCGTGCGGTGTCCCACAGGGATTGGTTCTAGGACCGCCCTTGTGGAACATCGGCTACGACTGGGTGCTGCGCGCCGACCTCCCTAGTGGCGTCAGCGTAGTGTGCTACGCTGACGACACGCTGGTGCTGGCACAGGGGAGGTCGCACGAGGCGGCGGCCGACTTGATGACACGCGGGGTTGCGATAGTCGTTGAGAGGATCCGGCAACTGGGTCTCGAGGTGGCATTGCACAAGTCCGAGGCCATGTGCTTTCATGGGCCTCGGAATGCGCCACCGTCGGGATCCTCACTGACGGTAGGAGGGGTTTCCATCGGCGTCGGGTCGACGTTGAAGTACCTGGGACTTGTCCTCGACAGCCGGTGGAACTTCGTGGAGCATTTCCGACGTTTGGCCCCTAAACTGGAACGGACTGGGGCTGCCTTCAGGCGGCTCCTGCCCAATCTGGGGGGGCCGAACGCCTCCTGCCGGAGGCTCTATGCGGGGGTCGTGCGGTCCATGGCCCTTTACGGTGCCCCGGTGTGGGCGCGTTCCTTGAGGCGGCGAGCCGCCCATTATCTGAACGCGCCCCAAAAGGTGATAGCCGTAAGGATGGTCCGTGGGTTCCGCACGATCTCGGGCGAGGCTGCGAGCCTCCTAGCCGGATTGCCACCATGGGATCTGGAGGCGATAGTCCTCGCGCGCCTACATGAATGGCGCGCGGAGGTTCTTCGCCGGGGGGTTACTCCGCTGCCGCGGCTAATTGCCGCTCAGCGGACAAACCTCCGAGCCGATCTCATGGTGACATGGAGAGAGCGACTGTCGCAACCCCGTGCAGGGCACGCCACGATAGTGGCGATAAGTCCCCTCTTTGAGGAGTGGCTTGAGAGGCGCCACGGCGTCCTCACCTTCCGCCTGACGCAGGTCCTCACCGGACACGGTTGTTTCGGGAGGTTCCTGCACCGAATCAGGCGGGAGGAGACGCCCGGGTGTTTCCACTGCGAGGATCGACCGGAGGACACGGTGGAGCATACGGTGGAGGTCTGCCCCGCTTGGGCGGAGCAACGCCGTGTCCTCATAGCGGCGATCGGCGGCGGCGACCTCTCGCGTCCGGCCCTGGTTTGAGCCATGGTCCGGAGCGAGACGGAATGGGAAGCCGTCACCTCCTTTTGCGAAGCAGTCATGCTAGCAAAGGAGGAGGCGGAACGTGAGAGAGAGCGTTCCTCCTCACGTCCCAGCCGCCGCGGGAGACGCACCGGGCGTCGGGGGCCACGTGGTGGCCCCCGGCCACCGTAGACGCAGGCCTGTGGACGGTGAGCTAAGGGCTAGCTCGCCGTCCCTCCGTCTTAGGACGACAGGCCGTGTCGACGGCGCGTTCGTGTTCCACGCGCGCCTCAAAGAGATGTCAGCATAGGGAAGGGGCCCGCAAGGGCCGATGCCTGCCGGGTGCTGCGGGTTGTTCGAAAGAGATACCGCGGCCCCGGAACACAAAGGGCGATGAAGGAACATGGGTGGGTTTTAGTCAGTAAGAGTCTGACACACCCTCCCGCTCAGCCCAGAGCGGGAGAAGTCATTTGATGATTTCCCATCCGGAAAAAAAAAAAAAAAAAAAAAAGGTACGGCTCCCTGGTTAGGCAGAGTGCTATTGCGTATTCCCATCAGGAATATCTCAGTAACAGTCGGGGCCCTTGATTTGTGGCCAGCTGGTAGTAATAGGCGTGGTCCCTGTCAAATGGGACTAAAATATAACTGGTAAAACGTATTTACTTTAGGGTACGCCCCTGCCTCACTCTTTGGGGATTGCAGGTGTGATATTATTTTGTTTTACAAAAAAATAATGGCTCTATTTTCTTATGCATGTGACATAACTAGTGCTTTAAAAACAAACACAAATAGGACAAGTTCAGAAAGACGAAACTACATCAAAAAAAGTTATAACATATAACTTTTACCATACCAATTTAATACTTCGAACAAATCTGACGCCCTGTTCCTGACATGAATGACGTCACCCAATTCGTTCATACCTCTAGATCCCAATCGACGGAGATATCTCTATAAAAATATTCGGGTCACAGCGAGTCGGGGGATGTCGGTAATAATCCGTCCGTGATTGGAAACATACGGTCGTGTTTTGTTATTTTAAACGCTGGTCTTTAGGTGCGTCATATTTTACACTAGCTGACCCGTGTATCAATATCTGCGTAACATTTTTGATTGATGCTCTGCTCCTTTTCGTCGCAGCGTGATGTTATATAGCCTATAGGAAAAAAAGCCTCGATAAATGGGCTATTCAACACTAACATAATTTTTAATTCGAACCAGTAGTTCCTGAGACCAGCGCGTTCAACCAATCAAACAAACTTTTCAGCTTTATAATATTAAGTATAGATAGATAGATATCAGTAATAAGTATAGATTAGAAGACATCAAAAGATGATTTAATGTTATTTTATCTTTTAAAATTATCGTCAAGCAGTGCTGTGGGACTTTGTTGTAAATTGTAATGACAATGCAATTGATTTTGAAAATGTATAGATAAGTATTAATTACCTTCTAACTAACGAGCAGACATCTGAAGCAATGGATTAGGGATTCCCTACAAAATCCATCCAAAAAATTGTAATGCAAAAGGTACATTAAATTTGTGCGGGTGTCGTTCTGACCGTATTCTAGGTGTAAAGCCTGTGGTGTTTCAAGAGTCTGAAAACGGACTTTGAGTCAGTCACAAAGCTCCTGTTTGTCTTTATTCCTTTTGCCGACTGCGAAACCGCTGGACAAAACAGCCAGCGATCCCCCACAAAATCCACTCCCGTATATATTCCCACCATCTTTCCCTATTATTTCGCCAAATCCCCAATAATTCGTTTAAGCTACGTTCACTTAATCCAATCTGACTGACTTAATGTGAAATTAATTAAGTTTTATTAATGAACCTGTTCCTCGAAGGTTCATCTGGATTGTTGTTCGCGAACAAATTAGAATATAAAGCGAGATTTTTTTCGATTGATGAAAATGTCCGGTGTCTAATTTATTAATTTTGTTTCATTAAGTTTTTTTGAGTATTTGTTGAAGGCCTTTTTAGTGGAAATCTGACGTATTTCAAAAACATAATCCATTTCCAGTGCTTAACATAAAATTCCATGTTACATAACATAATATTGCATCACGCCTGTAATTTGCGGAGGTTTGGCAGAGGTTATATTTATGTATTACAGTCATATTTCGTCAGTAACGTTTAAGTCCAATGGAATAGCGGTCAAACTTTTTGCCAACAATCTTGATATCTTAAGAAGGTTATGCTTTCCAAAAAGGAAACTCTTAAAGAATTGTTTGTAAGTCGTACCAATTTTTTTCATAATTCCAGCGATTTACACCAAACATGCGCCATAATATCATATTGATAGCTAAACACAACAACATGAAAAAAATAGTAATCAAAATTCCAAACCTATTTCGCGAACACTAATCAATTCCTAGTTAAAGATCTCTAGCTTTACTTCCTGGCTTAGCTCAAACCTAAGTAAGGAAGCAAAGGCCTGCTACTACTAATTCACTTTCATGCCCCAGGTCACATAAGGTCATCGTCACATAGCCAGTAAACACACACCTTTGCCTCGTGAGTCAGCTACTGTATCAGCAGACTGTCGCCATACATTTCCAGCAAGCCAGCCAGCGAGCCAGCCAGTGAGCCAGTAAATATAGTAAGCTCGCACTTTGTTATCATTGTCAGATAGTTTGCTACCACATATCAAATTTATTAGTATGGTGCAAGTGATAAGATGACGTAGCTGCAGAGCTTTTTTCAGTTTAGATCGATCCCGTTATAGAATTGTTTTTGTTTTACACACGTAAACTAGGTGCCCCTTTTTTAAATAGATTAAGATACTTACTCAGCATCCAAGCTGGTCAGCCCTGCTTACCAACCATTCGAACTTTTACATAAATTCACAAAGTTCCAACATGACCCGAATTAAAAAAAAAGCATAATTTTCGAGATGATAGGCAGACTCTCCCATGATGGACTTTGAGCTTCGAAAGAAGGACGTCCTTGGTAGACGTAAATATTTTGCAAGTCTGTTTCGAACTAACAAAAACATAATCGGTTCGTAATTTTATCACATCCGGAACACAAGCCTCCTCTTTGCTAAGACGAGGGAGAGTTTCAAACTAGAGCAGATAATAACAGCTAACTGTACCAACTATGCAGCTCCTAGCCAGTAACTGAGTCGCAAAAGCCTTCAACTCTGTTAATGCGATCGCCAACTTGCCAGCACTTGTAATCCCGTGCCCTATTTCTATCCGCGAATGCTTACAACTTGCACCAACTAACAGGACTTGATGTTTTTCTTTCATTTTGCAACGAACACGGCACATTATTCACAGTTTTTGTGTTCAGCGTCTAATATATTATTATGGACGCTTACACCACATGTGACCTATGTTGTTACTTGAATTTTAGCTAAATTATATGAAACTACGTACTTAGTACATCATTCTGAACCCCCCACATAGAAATTTTTCGTCGGCAATTTTAAAAAAAACAACTGTTCCATACATTTTGACCGTGTAGGTATTGCACTTTTGTAGGAAACAGCTGTTAAATTACCGATGAAATGTGGTTCCCGTTTTCGCGTCGGTGTCCCTTCCACCCCCTACAGTTTGTGCTGTCTTCGATGGCTTATTGTGACCGGGAAATATTACCCATAAAAATCTAACGTAGCCTATGTACTGGAAACCATCATAATAGCAGTAAAAGAGCTAAAACGGTTCCCTTGGAGTACCTGTACCTATGTACTAAAACTGTTTCATCCGTTCGATTGCATGTTCGACTCGCATGCGGTGGCCCTAAAAATTGCACACACCCTTTTAATCTGCTAAAACCTTTAAAAATTGCAATCACTTTAGACCACCTAAGTACAACAATAATGCTACGAAAAGCACAGTGCACGGTGGTCTCTATTCACCTAAGAATTCTGTTTTGCAATCCATAAAATACATAATCAACAAATGCACATATTATTATTAACTACATTGCCAATACATAAAATTATCCTAGCACAAATACCAAGTTCGGACAATGCCCGTCGGTTCGGCTATAACGGGACGTTTTCGACAATGCCCGGCCCAGGCATGTAGCGAGCATTGTGTGTAACTGTCATATTCCGTCTGAACGGCAGTATTTGAGATATTTTCCTGGCATGGCGAGATATTTGCCAAGATGATATTATTATTTATAAGTAATGCTGGGGAAATAGGGCGACGTAGGTGTTGCTGACAATAGATTAGGTTTAGATGGAAGGTTTGGAGGCAGTAGCGCGGTGACAAAGCTACTGCAAGATATCTTATATCTCTTGATAGATCTTGTTGGAAATATATTTCGTATGGCGTAAAGTTTTTGACTAGCAAGAAAAAATATCCTTGGCTCTAAGGATTGACAGTTCGATCAACTCTAGTCCGCAGTTGGACATAAGGCCCAAAGCTGTACCATAGCACCCTGTACTCAACTACTACATATCTTGAATTCGTCGGTCACAAAGCCAGGTATCTGGCGGCAAACGCGACGCCTGGCTAAATGCTCCCCACTCCGGGGTTCGTTTGCTCCATGAGTTTCTTGTGTGGACTGAATTCTCGCTGGTAGCTTGATTGAAACGACTTGCTGAATAATACTTTTTTTATTGTTCACTGATAGATACAGGCTAACCCAACAGACGTTAGGAAGCTATCAAAAGGCATAGAAATAAAATTTTGACGTTTATTCTAAAATATACTAAGAATTTAACTTTGTGTTGCCATAAACACCATGGACCATCGGTTCTTCAACGATCACGGCTAACCTACTTTCAACTTATCTGGTGGTCGCCACTGTTGATTTTAGCTTTCAATGGTTGCAGTGATTGGGTAAAAATGAGGTAGGCTCACACACAACATAACATCACACCTGTAATGCCCGAAGGGTAGGCCGATGTGTACGCATTTGTACACCCACATTTCGCTAGTTATGTTTAAGTCCCCCACTGACTGTTTGTTCTTTTTTTCTTTAGTGACGGCCTAAATACTCGACCAACTGCTGACTTTCAAATAGAGAAAGTTCCTATTTGTGATGTATATCACAAATACATTGTGTATTATCCACCTACTCTTCAACAAACTGAAATCACCACACAATATTAAACAATACATCAAACCTCACACACCATAATATTTGCCAAGCAATCTGGCGCCCGTTAATCCAAGCCTCTATTACTTTTATCGCTACTATCAGTTCACGCCTGGCTGGCCCAGTCATCGCCAATACGGCGATACCTTCACGCTAACCCCGCTAGGGTATTACTGTTATCAGAGGTAGGGAATAATGAAGTTTAGGGGATAATGGTTGGTAATCAGCTGGTTGATGAACAAATTGATGAATGGGGAGATTTGGTGGTGTGACATGTGTTTCACCAGTGACTGAATACTTAGTAGGTGGTACCTTCTTTGTCATTAGGTTTATTATTATTATTTATTTATTTATGTACACACAAAACACATTACAGGAAAAATACATAAAGACAAAAGAGCACAAAGGTACCGCTTATTTCATTTAGAAATCCCTTCCAGCGGACCTGCGAGAGGAGGTGTTTACCTTTTTTGTCGTTAAAATACTGTAAATACATAACACAACATCACGCCTGTAATCCCCAACGGGTTTGGCAGAGGTGTACATAATAGTACACTCAGATTTCGCCAGTTAAGTTTTAAGTCCCATGTAATAGGGGGCAACCTATTGCCATCAACCGGCCACAAATCCAGACTCCGTGGCTGCTATTGAGAAATTCCTAATGGGAAAACCCAATATCACTTTGCTCGACCCGGAATTCGAACATAGAACCTCATGCTCATTGAACGCGCTTGTGACCACTACTCGACTGTAAATATAATTTAGAATTAATTAGCAAATCACATTAAATAATGACAGAGATAAGTTAACGTGTGATTGTGATTTTCCTGTATCAGCTACAATCATAAACAACTATTTATAATGTTCCAAAATCGTTTAATATTATATTTATAACGAAAAAGAGAATTTTTCTGCGTCTCATAATAATCACGACCAAGGCCAGGGTAATCCATTTTCTTTTAGCGTAAAATGTCCATAATTAATTAGTTCTCCTAAAATTGATAAAGTAGATAGATAATTAAGAGATAATTGGTAAGTACGAGTACTTGCTAAGTTCCGAAAGCGAGTTCTTCACTTAATTACTATAATTCGCCCGACTTTAGAATTAGTTATTTTATTAACGTTTCATAAGAAAATTATTCATGGAATTAAATGTAAGAGACGATGAAAATGAGAAACATCATCTGCCTAGCCTTTTCCCAAATATGTTAGGGTCGGCTTCCAGTCTAACCGGATGCAGCTGAATACCAGTATTTTACATGGCACGGCTGCCTATCTGACCTCCACAACCCAGTTAGTACTGGGTAATACGATACCCCCTGGTACGACTTTCGGACCACTGACTACCTGTAACGACTGTCAAAGATCTACAAATGACAGCCGGGACCAACGGCTTAACGTGCTTTCCGAGGCACGGAGGAAATTCGGTATGTAATGGGTGGTCACCCATCTACAAATCAACCTAGGCTAGCGCGGCTAAACCTGAATAATGATCCGAGTGGCTGTTATTATTTAGCCACGAGCTCCTCCGAGCGATGAATGCTGAATTCAATCATAAAAAGACCAGAACTCATGCACACGAATACTCAAAAGACACCAGTAGCACTTTGACGCAAAATAGTAATGTTGTTTATTTTATGTTTCGCGTTGGACGTCCATTAAGCGACCATCGTTTGTAAATGGACGAATCGTGTTACTCTTACTGGATTAATGAATCGGGTTATAGGCGAAATATCGGATTTATCTTAGTTTTATGTTGGTATTTTTTCTTGGTACACTTCGTTTTTCGGTACACTGGTATTCAGCTGCATTCGGTTAGACTGGAAGTTGGGAAAAGGCTGGGTAGATGATTGTGGACACTGGGTTTTTAAAGGATTGAGGGATTTTTTTTAGGAAACTTAAGTAGACATTGCATGGAGGAGCTCTTGGCTAAATAATAACAGCCGCTCGGGTCGATCTTCAGGTTAAACTGCGCTTGCCTAGATTGGTTCTCGGATGGGTGACCACCCATAACATACCCAGTTTCCTCCGTGCCTCGGAAAGCACGCTAAGCCATTGTTGATCCCGGCTGTCATTTGTAAATCTTTGACAGTCGTTATAAGTAGTCAGGGGCCCGAAAATCCGACAACAAGTCTTACCAAGGGGTATCGTATTACCCAGTACTAACTGGGTTGTGGAGGTCAGATAGGCAGTTGCTCCGTCTAAAATACTGGTATTAAGCTGCATCCAGTTAGACTGGAAGCCAACCCCAACATAGGTGGGAAAAGGCTAGACAGATGATGAAGTAGTCATTGCATAGATAATTAGCTTACTGACTAGTGAAAAGCTATACTTATATTTGTAACGCTTAATTTAAGTACTTGTTTGGACATTGTTTGGCAGTAGTTTAGATCATAATTTCAGGCGTTTGCCTTATAATCTTATATTTTAAAATCTTAAGAATACGAATACTAGTAACTCTCGAGATTTTTTTGGTAATTTCCTCAATCTTGCAACTGTTGAAAGAAAAGCACTGGAGGTGGGAGATTATAAACACAATTATGTGTAGTGGTTGCAAGCGCGACTGCTGATCATGAGGTCTTGGATTCGATTCACAGGTCGGGCAAAGTGTTATTGGGTTTTTCCATCAATCATTTCTCAGTAGCAGCCACGGAGTCTGGGATAGGTTCGCCCTTTATTACATGAGACTTAAACATTATTGGCAACATGTGGGTGCACCATTGGGTACACCTCTTCTGACCCTTCGGGGATAACAAGCGTGATGCTATGTTCAGCAATCTGAGAATCAAGAAAATTCAAAAGAAACAACTACATAAAATCCCGACACGTAATGTAGCGAGTACCAGCGGAT
Source organism: Standfussiana lucernea (assembly GCA_964057025.1). Lineage (NCBI taxonomy): Eukaryota > Metazoa > Arthropoda > Insecta > Lepidoptera > Noctuidae > Standfussiana > Standfussiana lucernea. The sequence continues at coordinate 1,994,578 of OZ059789.1, forward strand.
ACTAGCGGTAGTAGCGAGTACACAGCTGTTTTCTCTAGAAGCGATATAATTTTCCGTGTTACTGAGCTGGTGCGGCTCGCAATGGTAGTGTTGACATGGTCGGCTGCACAGGAGAGAAAAGTATCGAGCAAGTTGGACAACTTGTAAGGTTCGGAGTTTTAAGATTACTTGGCTAGCTGCTAGTGAAGAAATCTGAATTTTTCGACTTGATCCCATCCACTCCTGTGTAATTACAAACGTAAATTCAATTCAATGGAAATTAAATTCTGCTGCAGCTTAATTAGGTTTAAGTTTGCTTGTGTCTGCACTAACTAAAGTTTAAGTAATTGTTGTTAAATGGGATAGGATTGTTAAGATAAGAGACCTTAAATATCTAAATAAATGTATAACTGAGTGACAACTACAGAAAATAATGGTTAATGCAAGTATCTGATACAGTTAACTTGCTACCAACAACCTTCTAACTGTTCTGCCCCCTTCCGACTTGTTTCGTCATTAAATACAGTTCGATTTTTTAAACCGCTTATTCAATCTAAACTAAACTATAATCAACTCACCTCCACCACGCTCGCCACTCCCCGTACGTTTCCGCGAAAGTGATGGCCGGATTTGTTTCGCTTATTTCCGACTCGTCTTTCGGAAACGCCGGCTAGATGCCGCCCTGAAATTTCCTGTATTACCAACGCTGCAATTGGAAGCCAGTCTTGCCTGTCCACTGGCTTTGAATTAATTTTGCTGGACTGTCCTGTGAATTAATTTTGATGAAGCAGCGGTGTAATGTGGTTAGATTTAAATGATGCGGGTTCGGAGAATTTTAGGTGTAAGCTTTAGTAAGAGGAGGATATTTTGTGTCTGGTTAAAATACCTCATAGTTTTGAATAACCCTAAATTACATTTCTTTCTTTTCTTGTCTATACTAATAATATTATAAAGCTAAAGAGTTTGTTTGTTTGGTTGAACGCGAAAATCTCAGGAACTACTGGTTCGAATTGATTTTTTTTTTTTGTGTTGGAGAGCCCATTTGTCGAGGAAGGCTATAAAACATCACGCTGCGACCAATAGGAACGAAGCATTATTCAAAAATGTTACGCAGACGAAGTTGCGCCGGTCAGCTAGTTTAGTGGTCACATAATCATGTATCCACTTAGACTGTTCTAATAAACAGTCATCATTATAGCGATTCCAGACTGTTCTGGAATCGCGATGAATGGTTATCATAGCCTGGAAAATTCGGTTCGTGGCCACTAGTACCATTAACAGTACCATGATGGAACTACTGAGGATTCTACAGACCATCTATTTCAGCATCATTATCATCTGCTTTATTTATCTTTTTTCTACAACGTTGGGTTCTGCTTTAATCTAACCAGATGCAGCTGTATACCAAAATTAGACATTAAAGCGTCCATCTGACATCCACAACCTAGTAATTGAGTCACACAATATAATATTTTGGAGTGTTTTTGTGTATTTGCCAGTCTTTCTTCCCCTTGCCTATAACAACTGTCAAAGATCCACAAATGACAGCCGGAACCAAAGACTGAACGTGCTTTCGAGGCACAAAAGGGTTCTGTATATTAAATTGGTCACTACTTGATATGCGGTGTTTAACCCTAAAGATACTTCAATATTAATAATTTCACTTCCACCCCATTTCATTTAAGTAAAGGACGTAACACAAACATTAGCTACAAAACAATTGGCTCAGCAATAACTCAATAACGGTCGCAGCTAATACCGGATATCCGGGATTCCGATCTACTCGAGAGCTTTAGATCCGATCGTATTTTCTCAATCCCAGTTACGTATTTGAATTATCTCTGTCTGTGTTGACCTTAATACGTTACTGTCTTTTAAAAAACTTTTTTGCAAAAAAAAAGCCGACTTCCAAAAAAACACTAAAAAAGTGGAAAATAACTTTACTTTCGGAAGTCGGTGACTATTCAAATTCAAATTCAAATTCAAATTCTTTATTTCAGACGTAGGTCCATAGTGTTAGTAGCAACAAAATAACTTAATGATTAGTGTTAGTAATAAATAAGGAGAAGATAATAGAATTTAATATCAATTGGTATGGATCCTCACCCAGTGGCGCAGCAGAAGGGAGTCCCACCTATCTGAGAACACGCTTAGGAGACTATTGGTGGCGGTGCGTAGCCGGCCGGCTATGGAGGCGGTCCTTTTTCTTATAATGGCGTAAAAATCGTCTGTACGCGCTTCCGCAAACATAGTGGACGCACTACAACGCCACGACAGCCCCAACAGTATCCTAAACGCGTTATTATATTGGACGCGCAGATCGCTGTATGTCCGCTGCGTAAAGTGGGTCCAAAGACTGCACGTGTAGAATGATTGACAGAATGCTTTGAAAAGAGTGACTTTAACTTGATTCGTACAACGTGCAAATCTTCGAACCAGCATGTTACATCGAACAGCCAACGACCTGCGCTCCCTCTCTATATCCATATTGTCCTTAAGATCATCAGTGACCCAATGACCCAAGTACTTGAATTTAGTCACCCATGCTAAAGGAGCGCCACAGAGCGAAACACCAGGAATATCAGAATAGTTTATGGCACTTGCCTTAAACATAATAAGTTCGGTTTATTGTTTGTTTCATTGACTTTTTTGCCACCGACTTCCGAAAGTAAAGTTATTTTCCACTTTTTTAGTGTTTTTTTGGAAGTCGGTTTTTTTTTGCAAAAAAGTTTTTATTTTACCCTTTTCAGTTATCGTATCACACACAAATCCTTGTCAAGTATCAATCTCGCAATTTCTTTTACTTGGATGACATTTTTTCCAGTTATTTTGATTTCAAAACCAAACTGCTGAACCGATTTTGATGAAATTTCTATGGGACCAATCGAGAAGTAGAGCCATTCAGATAAAAGGAGAATTTTTCAAATCGGTTCAGAAATGACGGAGATATGAGGTAACAAACACAAAAAAAAAAACATACAACCGAATTGAGAACCTCCTCCTTTTTTTGAAGTCGGTTAAAAATGGACCGGCAACGTGTGTCGTTTTACTGTTTTTTTTTATGCCCACTAAACTCTTCTTCTTCGAAGAATATGGGGGAGGTATTTGCCCTGCAGTGGGACATATAAGGCTAGGTATATACATTTACTTAGGCATTTGTATTTTGGTCATCCATAAAAACTGTGAGTGAGAAAAGCTCAAGTGTTTCTAAACAGACTTATGATGCTTGCAATCTGCCAGCGGTCTGGTTGATTGAAAAACTTGGTGTTTTGTTCCAAACTCCTGTGAGTTTGGAACAAAACACCAAGTTATGAAATTTTAGACTCCAACTTGCCCTAAATTTCACGAGAAAATAGCAGAGACCAGCACAATAGACGAGTAGCCTCCCGTTGCCATCCAAAGTGGCAATGCTGCCAGCCTTCTGATCCCACTTGATACCAATGCGGACGAATTTAATGCCGCCCTTAATTCTTTTCTGCTTTTGATACATGTACATATTTTTATTTAGGTCTGTATATTTGTTAAATAATAAACCTATATACGAGGTGGAAGGGACATCGCCGCACAAACGGTAACCACGTATTCAGTATATAATACAAATATTAACTTGTATACGTACACACGGAGTACCAACATCACAAGAGGACCATGTCTCAGAAAAGTGTGGTCATGTTAATTAATGTAATTGATTTTTAGGTCACTTAATGTTATCAATCTATTTTAAACGTAAATTATTTAAATTTTAAGAAATTGAAATATCAATTTTCTACAAAAACCATAAATGGTGCATGTTGTGTTAGCCTGTAAGTGATTGTTGCACTTGTAAAAGTATTAATAAGGTATTGATTGTAAATGTTTAGTGTAAACAATTGTTGGCTAACCGAAACAAATAAATAAATGTCTAAGATTGTACAGCATATCAAACTGAATAACTTTCTCCATATAGGACCTCTATACTGCCGTGCTAAACGCAAAAGCGGTATTTCAGAGAAAATTAAAGTTTTGTAGATATATTCTTGTTAAAACCTTACGGATTCGTTTTTTGGCTGATTAGGTTTTTTAAAAAAAAAAAAAAAATAGGGACTGCTTTTTTATCTAAGTTAATTAGATGCGTATTTATTTAAACTACCCGATGCCATCAAAATCTACATTACGTTTTTTTTGAGAAACCGCTTTTTGCTTAGTAAGGCAGTATAGTACCCGCGAAAAATATTCAGCTGTCCTATACAAATACATTACACACCAATACAATATGCTGTATATTACATCCATACAACTAAAATTTGTAGCTTCCTCATCACTTACAAAGAAAACAATACAGCTTTCAAACAAAACTGTTTACTCCAACAAAGGCTCTTTGGACACAGCGCGACACAACCATTGGCACACTACGTGAAGTTCCAATGAGTAATTCGTCACAGATACTGTAATGTAATGTTAGTTAGACTATGTTAACGCTGGACAGAATGGAAACGTTTAGAAATTTGGAAACTCCCAGCTAGCATTAGAATAGATTAGGGTCAACTAATATACTATCCTACTATTTTTTGAGAAGCGGAGGAACGAGCACAACACATCACACTTGTTCAGTGAGCGTTTGGTGCCTCACCGTGTTTTCTGTCACAACAATCAATAAAAGACATTGGAACATACCCACAACAGCTGAGAGTAAATCAATTAACTAGCGACAATCGCTTGCATAGTACAGGCAAAGTTAAAATTCGGAAAGGACACATTAAACTTTATAAAATACGAATTTAAAAAAAACTCCCGGAACACTTTTCAGGTAAAAATACCAAATGACTACTATGCTAGGATGTATTTTTAGATCGACTGTCAACGGGATTGATATAAACTTTATCCAATAGTTTTTGACATTCTCATGGTATAATATATAGGTGACAGACTTGAAGTCTGTAACATCATTAGCAGAGAATTTAAAATATTTCTGTAATTTATGTAAGAATATCTTCACCACAATGCTGACCAAAATTGCTTTGCGGTGACATTGGACAAGTTAGACAGTTATTTGTTGAAACAATGTTAATTTTCTTCCAAGTCACTACAGACGCTGGTGACAAACAAAACTTAACACTAACCACTTCCTCGATTGTTCGCAGAATTGTTAAACTCACGTAACCGCAAACTTCGCTGTTCTACCAGTAATAACTTAATGAAATGTAATACAAGAGACGCTGTAAAATTATTCCTAAAACAGCTTTTACATGCATGCTTGAGTATGTGTGTTGCTAGTCAAATATACACTAGTGTTTTATGACATAATGTTAAACACTATCGAAGTATCCTCACTTATACAGGGTCGAAACGACACCGACACTAAAATGGTTACCACGTACTCAGTAGGTACAGTTACGAGCACCAATATGTATACGCATTCCTAAATTTAATAGCAATTTTCGAGAGAGAAATAACGATTGTAACTCGGAGATAGAATGCATTTCATAAAAATATGAGTACCAAAATGCTATATTCGTAACAACATCAAATTTTAATCAGAACAGTAGGAGAAAATCACTTTTAAAAGTTGCTAAGTGTTTACATATTGTTGCTCGTGACTGTACATCATTCTAAACCCCCTACACAGTTTTTTTTTTCATCTGTAATTTAAATGCAATTAATGCTGCATTATTCATGCAAAAGTAACTCATTCTGTATAAGGACCTAAGACTAGCAAAAGCACAAACTTTATTCATTCTAAAGTTTTGTGTAAAAAAATGATGAAATACAAGATACACGCCGATGAAGTCACAGGCAATACCTAGTTGTTTCTAACATTAATTATATCACAAAGAGAGCCAATAAAAATAAAACTCTTTAAACTAAATACAGTGAATGAACGTTAACGCAAATGACGAACATTCTATCTGCCCATACAATATGAATGGCTTGAGCCAGTGTGGATGATCCTGTGGAAATGAGAATGTGAGTCCACACACGATTTCCTTTAAAAATAATACAGAAAATAACACAACGCAAAAGCACAAAAGTCCAAGACAGTGGTTAACTCTAAAAATCATGTCAGTCATATCAGGTTTACCAGTAACCTGCGCTCAACGTACTTATGCAAAACATATTCGTCTGATGTATACCGGTAGATACTTACAAAGCTACCTGTTTAACCTTACCCACCTCTTACAACATTCGCCCCATAGAAACCAAGAGTAACGGCACAATATTATGGTCAATCGAATATCATAATGTCAACACAATATTACTGAGGGCACAAAGGTCTACATAAACACTTCGATTAATGACGTAGAAAGTTGTAAAAGTCTGTGAGGAGATGCAGGCAGCGGTTAGTAGGAGATCGTAAAATGTATACACAATGTGACATATCATTTTTGCAAGATCTAGGCATCATAGATGGAAACACTTTACTTACTACGAGTACATATTATATACATACATTGGTAAACAGCTCTTTAGTGTTTCGCTTTTAACAGGGTTAAAAGACAAAATGGTAAGCAATATAGAGGTCGTAGAATACCGAAAACTTATCTGAGAGGCCCAAGCACGACCGCGCGGTAGTAATCCATTAAAATCAAAAATCAAAATACTTTTTTTTACATAGCCCTACATGAGCACTAATAAAACGTCGAGACAATGTGCACAATGTGCGCAATGTGTGTTTCCTATGCACTACATGGTTACTCGTTTAAAATTATTTGGGTTTACATCAACGTGTCACTCTTGATTGAACTTACTAACTCTTTGACTCACATTACGTCAAACAAATCAAAGCCCTTTTACATACCGATATACTTAAAGACAGTAATGGCGCTACTCTTAAAAGAAACTAAACATTAAGATAAAAATTAAGTAATTTGAAATCTATTTTGGAAGAGACACTTCAAACTTCACACGTAATCGAATTTAGTTCTCACCGATGTTTTTTAATAGAATAGATATTATTGAATCGGTATCACTTTGTCCGTAATTGTATTACCTATGTGAAAAAAGTCATTGGCTTAGAATAATTTTAATAGCTAATGTCTGGGTATAATAGTTAATATCTTTACCAACTTCAGTACTATAGGCATCATCTTTTTCTGCTTTTGGTGCAAGTCCACTCATTCTTCCGCCAACCGTCATCTTCCATGAACAGAAAAGTGTCCATCTATGCTTGTTAATATTATATATTATCGACTGTATAAGTTATATTATGAACGAGTATTTTATTGTTTTTATAGAAAAAAAATCTCTGACTATTAGTGGAAGCCGTAAACCAAAATTCGTTACATACATTGAAAATGCAATGTGGTTAAACAGACAAACACGAAAAGCGTCACTGTTACTGTTAGCCTGTATCATCCCACTGCTGGGCAAAGGCCTCTCCCCATGACTTCCAAATTCTTCGATCCAGGCGACCGCGTCGCCTTCTGGCTGTGTCAGGTCTCGACATCGTGGTTATTTTGGCCCACAGCTCGTCGGGCATACGGCAAACATGGCCAGCTCAGTCCCACTTCAGCTTAGCGGCTTTTTGAGCAACGTCAGTAATTTGTGTTTTGGAGCGCAGTGTGGTGTGTGTGACGAACAGTGTCATTCATTTATATTATATACGGTTGGTCTATAGATTTTATTCATTAATTTAGCATTATCATAGCAGTTTAAGTGATATTTTACTGCGAATTGGATAACTACCTGTAAAATTATCATGGCCGGTACTCCTTTCATCTCAAGATCATCAAACTGCAAATAAATGTGAAATAAATAACATAAAAATCAGAAAATATTATGACTTGACTTTAATTCCAGAAACACACATACCACTTAATTTACAGATTTACAGCTCGATTCGATTCTCGAATCATTTAGATAATCGCGTATTTTATCGCCACTAAATATTCAAAAGTGCTTTATTAAGAAAAAATAAACATGCCAGCCCTAATCTGTGGTAATAAACGGCAAATAAAACAGCTGACAGGCGGCGCGCGTAAAATTTTAATGTCTTCTTTTATTAAAAGGAGTTGGAAACAAAAGGTCCACTTTTTATAAAACTATGACAAGATGATAAGCATAATAAACTGAGAAAACGCTACAACTGCGCAGCATGTGGCGCCATCCAGTTTTGCAACAAAATTGATAAGAAGCACCGAAGAGTTCAGCTAAGACTGACACTGGCTGATGACCGTCTCTCTAGCAGAGCTTCGCATCGAAGGTACACTTCAACCAAGTTCAGGCCGGATACACTGGACCAAGTACTGTACCATCTCAGACACTCATCTGCATAGTCTTCATGTGAGTTGACCTAGATTATGTCTGGACCTTAAAAGAGGCTATAACCTCTGAGTTTGTTTCGGCTGTTTCTTCTCAGAGTAGTCAGGTACGAAACACCGGCCTCATCTAGTTTTAAAAAAGAAGACGTGTAAAAGTTTTTTTAAAAACCTATTTGCAAAAATAAACATCATTTCATTTCAAGTTTGTTATAACTATGTTTTTCTTGACAACCCACCCCACCTTCAACTGCACACTTAACCCCATATCTATAGTCAATTTAAAGTAATTACTTGGGCTTAAGTAATAACTTAAGTTCTAACTTCAAGCAATTATTAAACTAAATAATAAAAATCGTATCTTAAATAATGACTTTTACTCAAGTAAAAACTTTGACTTGTTTATACATAGATGCGGTTGTTAAAGTGCAGACTTCTGACTGACTGTTCTGACAGATTATCTCAGAACAGCCGCTGTTGTACGACGTCCACCACAAACTGCTAAAATACAGTCAAGCTACTCGATGCTAAGCAACATATTTGTATAAACGTAAAACAAAAAACAGTATTTCAGTTCAGTGTGTGTTCAGTGTCTCTTCTTTGACTGTTTCGTTGGTTTGTAGTCGCAATCGCGGCTGCTGGGCTGAGCATGAGGCTCTGGATTCGATTGTCGGGTTGGGCTAATTGTTATTGGGGTCTTTCCATCAGAAATCTCAAGCTCACCCCCATTACATGGGACATAAACATAATTGGCGAAATGTGCGTTTTCTTTTAAGTACACCTCTGCCACTTTTAGGCAACGCTTCGGGGATTACAAGCGTGATGTTATATTATGCTATGTAAATAGTCTTTTAAGGAACAAAAAATAAATAAATTAATTAAAATAAATATTAAAAACAAAATACACACGCAACCGCCACACTGCTGCCACCGACGCGGCAGTATATAATAAATATTTATTAGTTTATTTTAACTGTATATGCTTATTAATAGTATTTTTATTTTTATTTTTTCTTGTCACAATTTTGTCCAATTTAACCCAAAGGTTGACTGGTAGAGAATGCTTTGTGGCATTAAGTCCGCCTATGTACCACTATTGTACATGAAGTTTAAATAAATAAAAAGCAGACAAAAACCATATCGCAAATAAAATACCTACAAACGAACCTTCTGCTCCTTCAATGTCTTGTAGCCTTTCTAAGGTTTCCGTTATCGATACTCGGTCTCGATTATAGGTATCGAATTGCGACGAGTTAACGAGGAAAATTATATTCGACACTGACCGGTGGTGTCACGTGACGGGTTTTAGAAAAAATATAATCTGTAATGTATACTTGTTGTGTACTGTTTTGTGGGTTTGGGTTTAAGCGAGAGGCAATAGCGGTGTGATAAGGGAACGGGTTTAGACGTAGAGAAAATGATTTTGTAACCTAGCCTAACAGCTGGGGTCGCATCAATTGACCAGAGAGGTTTTAAGTTTGCATCCCAAATAAATTCAAACCCACTGAACATAAAGTATTGCATTTCTTAGTTAGAAGATCTGATATGTTTAAAAAAGAATACTTATTGACGTATTTTAATCTTTTTTTAAATCTTTTTCTACTTTTTGACTATTAATCATTGTCTATCGTAGTATATTTCAATAAAAACCCCTTTTAATATTTTACTTTTCACATAGATTTATTGTTTTTTTTTGTGCTGTATATCCTTTCAAGCATCTGATTAAATAAAACAGATTTTTTCTATTTCATCACTAATCAATAAAAAAAAACACCTATGTTTATCCGCTACAAACTCTTCCCTTGCACCATAACTTTTTTCTATGGGAAGTTTGGACACGGTATCAGGTGTTTGATGGGTTCCACCGAATTATAGTTGCGTCTTATTTATTTTTTGTAGAAAACAAATAACATTGGGTCAGTGTTTGTCACTATGGTGGTGCAAAAAAAGCTATTTCACGGCTGAACTCAGATTAAATTTGAGCTGCGGCTATATAATTTCGGATTAAAGTAAAAAGGGCAACAAAAATGTGTTTTATTTCATGGAAATAAAAATGTGAATATGTACTACAATTTCGGTAGGTAGTGGCTTTTTCGTGTTAGTGCTGGATTACTGAAACATGAAGCGTTTCATCGTAGTCATACAGTTTCATCTACACACATATTTTAAAAGCCTCATATTATTATGCTTATTTACATTCTTGAATGTTTCAAATGAAAAACCAAAACATCTATAATAACGATTAAAACAACTCAGCACACCCCATCAACCCTCACACGGCAGCCCTAAATGAATATCCCATAATAACAACCAAACAGAGCCTTAACCCTTCAACCACAAACAGGGAACCGGTTACTTTTCCAATCAATAACAAAAGAAAACTTCCGAAGAACCCCACACACCTGACCCTCCAATCCGAATAACAAAGCGGACAGCGGGTTAAGAGATTAAAACCGGTTAAAAGCAGATGAAACCGCTTAAAACTGGTTAGAACCGGACAGAACGGGGTCTAAATCAATGACGTCGGGCGCGTAACAATGCAAGCCGTGACCGCGGAGACATTCGTCCCTCGTTCACGTTACATTTATTGGAAAAGTTCCACTTTAGAATTATGTGGCAAGTTATAAGCGAATCGGCTGTTACGTTAATTACCCATAAAAGTAGAAATAATCTGGCAAAATAAAGCTTCCTCAATACTAGACCTCGTAAACAGAAAAAAACTAGTTAAATTGTTAATGAATACGTAAAAGACTTGTATCTAGTGTGTCGAATATTATGTCATTATTAAGGGTTAACTACAAGCTTCCTTATCAAAAATTGTATTTACCCAAAAAACGATTCAGCCAAGAATCGATCTAAACTCAATGTCAATAATTGTAAGATACTGTATTTTTCAATTTTAACTTGATAAAGTGTTAACACAGTTTAATGTTTTTAGCAGATTGGTCTGACAAGGCAAAATATAGACGGAACTGAATGAATTTGGGAAAGACTTTTACCCTGCTATTGAACAGCATAGGTTGACAAGAAAAATAATTAACCTTATTGGCCTCCTTGGGCAAAGGAAATTTCTGCTCGGACCACAACTTGGATCAGCGTCAGAAAATGCAAGGAATGCATCTCATCCAGTGTAAAGTCCGAACATATAATTTGACCACTACGACCATTGAATGGTGCCGCCGACAATATTTACTGCTGAGACGAGAGCAAATGTCACTGATGTTTGTAGGTAGTGGAAAAATAGTTTAACCATTGTACTGGTTGAAAACATTATGAAAAATTTTGTAGGACAGATTCTAATGTGATGAATTAGTTCTAATTTTTTTTAAATAATGTTCTAATTTCATCCGGTTTCGTACGGTTAGACTGAAAGCCGACCCAAACATAGTTGGGCAAAGGCTAGGCAGATGATGATGATTTTGATTTTGCAGTGTTTCCATGGAATTAGGATTTTAAAAAGCCTGAATTCGGGTGGGCGTCAAAATAAGGCATCCACCCGCACTGGGCTCACGCCGTTCCACTCCCTCTCGTCTAGAGAAGGCCTGTGTCCCAGCAGTGGGAACTAGTTCATAGAAACCTGGTTTCGGTCCCATCTTAAAACCCGTTTTTTTTTTCTAAACCGGGTTTCGCATGCCCCAGAGGGAACGTTACCTGCTGACCATGTCAATGCTATTCAAGCCTATATATTTACTTAATTCCGTTTTCTACATCTAACACTATCACTGCGTCATATCTAAAGAAAAAAGAAAACAAAACTCGATTTTTTTATTTTAATACATTCACACAAAAACTTTTTTGCAAAAAAAAACCGACTTCCAAAAAAAACACTAAAAAAGTGGGAAATAACTTTACTTTCGGAAGTCGGTGACTATTGTTTGTTTCATTGACTTTTTTGCCACCGACTTCCGAAAATAAAGTTATTTCCCACTTTTTTAGTGTTTTTTTTGGAAGTCGGTTTTTTTTTGCAAAAAAGTTTTTATTTTACCCTTTTTAGTTATCGCTTTTTAGTTATATTTTGTCAAGTATCAATTTTGCAATTTCTTTTACTTGGATGACAGATTGTTTCCAGCTATTTTGATTTCAAAACCAAACTACTGAACCGATTTCGATGAAATTTCTATGGGACCAATCGGAAAGTAGATCCATTCAGATAAAAGAAGAATTTTTCAAATCGGTTCATAAAGGACGAAGATATGAGGTAACAAACACAAAAATTTCCAGCTATTTTGATTTCAAAACCAAACTGCTGAACCGATTTTGATGAAATTTCTATGGGACCAATCGGAAAGTAGATCCATTCAGATAAAACAAGAATTTTTCAAATCGGTTCATAAATGACGGAGATATGAGGTAACAAACACAAAAAAAAAAAAAAAAAAAAAACATACAACCGAATTGAGAACCTCCTCCTTTTTTAGAAGTCGGTTAAAAAAGGTCTTCAAAGAGTGCTAAAGTTAAATAATAAGAAATAATGAGTTCGCACGTTAATTAAAGTACTTTCACTGAGAAAACTTCTATCAAACGAAATCTGGGAGATTTTATTCGTATCTGTGAGAACTTTTTAATTAAGACACAGTTCTAAGGGATAAGTTTAATCAGCAGAGTTTCACATGCCTTCTACGTGTGAAGTTGAAGTTCGATAGTGAACAATTATGTTCACGGTAACTTGCGAGGAGGTAGCTGCTGAAGATAAGTTTTAATTATATTCATTACAAAAATCTGCTGACAATTCAAAAGTGTCTATAAATGAACTAACGGGAATAATTATTTTTGATCGCGGTATGACAAATTATCATCACAAATATCGGGAGCTCACAACATTTGATAATCACAAAAGATACCCCGTAAGTGACAGTGTAAGTTAAGTTCTAAACCGTGAAAGTGTTTTTTTTTTAAATATTATTTGCTATCATATAATTTTGTTTTATTGTTAATTAAAATGTTTTGTTTTGCCCTGAGCGAGACAAATAAATACTTTTTCTTTCTATTTTCTAAGTATTCAAGTAAACTTAGAGCAAAACTTTGCCACCTCGACAGCCTTAGTAGTGGCTTTGGACAAGTCTCTTATGATACTGATAGATGGAGTTTGACATGGATCAATACAGGAGGTTGGTTCATAAAAAAAGTTATTCTACTTCTAACATATTATATTTCTTGGTTAGTTTTAAATTTTATTTTATATTAGTTTTTTTTTTAATATTTTGTATTGTGTACTTGTGGCGTGTGCCAATAAACGTTTTTCTTTCTTTTCTTTTCTTTCTTTATCATCTTGTCTAGCTTTTGATTCTAAACCCTTCTTTATATTATGCACAAACATAACGAAACTATGTTAAGTACAAAATGGTCATAACGTACGACAGTTTCGGAAAAACTGCATTGTTTCCAAAAAAAATACAATACTTTAAGAGATAAAGTATATTTAACTAGAGATGCTGTAAGACCCACGAGAACCAAACAAATCCGTGACCTGATTCCGGCTGCATTCCGCAATGCATCACAAGCACCGGTGACGCAAATTTTTGTCTTCCTTCAAATCATTGGGGAAATGAAGTCTTCCAACATCCTTTAAAATATTCGCACAACCGACACAGTGCTGATATTTCACTAAGAACAAGTCGTTACACGGTACCCTAGTTGGAAAACAGCCAAAGACGTTCCCGGTAGCGGTAATCACGAGAACGATATTAAAACGGCCTCGTCCGGTTAATTTCAAACAATAAGACGTTTCTCAGACATCTTTGTGCAACTGTCGTGTTTGTGCAATTTTATGTCTTGTACATAATGCTAAAGAGTATAATGTATGGTGTGCAGACACAAATAATCATTAAAAACTTGTCAGTAGGCCCAAGCTTAAACCTTTTATTTACCAGTGAGTTTATAGTTTCATTTCTAACATCTTTTAAAACTTTAGTAGTTGCAGCGCAGAAAGATTAAATTCTTTCCTAGAATATTATTTTGAGGAAAGAATTTAATAAAACCAGTCAATTACTAGGTCATATTTTTCCTACCCAATCAAACTAATCACAAACCCTAACTCGACGCCAAAAAAAAAAAGAAAAAAAAATCTAACTAGTCCTCCACTTGAGAAAAATCTCGGGATAAAATTCCCGTCGGCCTCAAAACCCGCACAGCACTTCGCTTCGACACGAACTTTTCAAATCAATTAAAAATTAATTAAATGGCCTTGTTAGCGTCCTAGTTCACGGTTTTGGCGCTCATCGGGAATTCATACCGCACCTGGCCTTATTACCCACAGCACGGTGTTTTATGTAAGTATCGGGAAAAATATTGAAGCGGAGAAATATTTTAGGGTAGAAATGGATGATTACCTTTTAGAGTTATTGGATATTATGGATGGATTTAGGTTGAACGCTGCTGGTATAGATTTTCTTTATTTGATGAGGCTTAAAGATGTACATATGTATGTGGTATGGTGAGAGGTATAATATAAATGTATAGTTTTTTTTTATTATTTTGTCTCCTCTGTCGTAAGTCGTAAGCGGTGCTAACTGCTGAGCATGAGGACCTAGATTTAGCTCAAAGTGGTAAAAGTGTTTTTGAGTTATTTCTTCAGGAATTTCTTACGACCAGCCCGGAGCATTTTTTGGCAATTTTAAAGTATTCAACAGACCATGAAAAACATATAGCGCAACTGCTAAACAAAAAAAGCCAAAAAACTTACACCAAGAAACCTCATTTTTTCACAAACACCGCATAAAGCGTGTTGGTACCTCGGTATTTATCATCTGAATGGCGTTTCGTACACATGGGGACAAGTAAACTGCTCACGTAATGGCACCACTAGCCGCTGTAATGGCACGCAAGTGTATCACTACTTCTTAGATTTTCTGCTCATAGTTTTATTGGCTTTTATATGAAAATGTGACTGGAATGTTGTGATGTAGTGTCTTAGGGTTTTGGGTACACAAAACTTATAGTTGTAATATTTTTGTGGGTTTTGTATTACAAAGAAATGGGAAGTTTTAATTAAAGGTATGAAGTTAAACTATGGGGCCTGTAAATTATATGACTTGCGTAGTTTTCAAACGAATCTTCATCGCATTTTTGTATTGGTGTTCTTCCACAAACGAGGAGACAGTTTATAAATCTGTTGGTCAAAAACGTTTCAGGAATTTGTGGACGCCACTATGACTCAATGTAGATACCATTGATGCACTACAAAGAAGATTACATATTTTTCCTATTCAGGATAGGTACCTATCATATTTTTAGGTGCCTCTGTGAAACTAACAAAATACATGGCTTGGCATCAGCCTATAATTTTCCCACAGCTGGCAAACAGTCTCAGACATGGCTTCGCCCTACCAAAATATCGAAAAACAGTATTAAATCCCGCACATTATCATTAGAACTTCATCCCCGTATAAAAAAGGAACAAAGATCGCGAACTCCACCAACTTTTCAATCGATTCTTCTTAGCGTTTTATGCATGACAG
Source organism: Standfussiana lucernea (assembly GCA_964057025.1). Classification (NCBI taxonomy): domain Eukaryota; kingdom Metazoa; phylum Arthropoda; class Insecta; order Lepidoptera; family Noctuidae; genus Standfussiana; species Standfussiana lucernea. The sequence continues at coordinate 2,010,248 of OZ059789.1, forward strand.
CACCTACACTGTTTTGCTCTTACTTAATAATCTGGGGATGTTCAAACTGCTTGTTAACATAGCGCGTCGTAGCCTGCGTATAGCTATAGACAAGTCACTATAGAATATACAAAATAATGAGACAAAGACACACTTATTAGATCCAGTAGTAAAAGTTCACTTCGTTGGTCTAGCAGTCGTAACCGCTACTACAGAACGTGAGGTATTGGGTTCGATTTACAGGTTGGGCAAAGTGTTATTGATTGGTTCTTAACCGACTTCAAAAAAAGGAGAAGTTTCTCAATTCGGTTGTTTTTTTTTTGTTTTTGTTACCTCATATCTTCGTCATTTATCAACCGATTTGAAAAATTCTTCTTTTATCTGAATGGATCTGCTTCCCGATTAGTCCCACAGAAATTTCATCAAAATCGGTTCAGCGTTTGGTTTTTAAATCAAAATAGCTGGAAAAAATGTCATCCAAGTAAAAGAAATTGCGAAATTGATACTTGACAAGGATTTGTGTGATAAGTAAAAAGGGTAAAATAAAAACGTTTTTGCTAAAGAAGTAACCGACTTCCAAAAAAAACACAAAAAAAAGTGGAAAATAACATTACTTTCGGAAGTCGGTGACTATGGTTTGTTTCATTGACTTTTTTGGCACCGACTTCCGAAAGTAAAGTTATTTTCCACTTTTTTTTGTCTTTTTTTTTGGAATTATTTGCAAAAACGTTTTTTTTCATCAGGAGTTTCTAAGAAGCAGCAATGAAATCTGGATTTGTTCACGGTTGTTGCCAATAAGCTCGCCCCTATTACATGGGACTTAAACACAACTGGCGAAATGTGGGTGTAGTCTACAAACAATCGTGTCCAACAAAACGGCTGTCACGGCTCGAGTTTTTTTTTTAAAGTTTTATTTTCTGTTTTAATTAATACCTACAAGTTGACAAGACTGGACTATCACAAAACACATACATACATAACCTCACGGCGTTTTCCCATGAGGGTAGGCAGATACTGTCACTAACTCGTAAGGCTTAACTATAGAATACTACATCTATGTACCGCGTAGGATTAGTTAGTAAGAATGTAGCGTTGACTTTGTTGGTGCATAGTTTGCAGTTTTGCGCACAAAATGTTGTACGGGCTGTGTGAGCTGTTTAAGCTGGTGTTGAGGGTTTTGAGCTCTTTGTTGGAAGGTGTTAGTATAACAGTGTTGGGAATTAGTGATGGTATTGTACTGCTGTGTTGTTATTCACACGTATGGTAAGTTTAAAACATTAATGTTACTGTATATAATACTTGTGGGTAGTACACATCTGTTGTTGATAGAGCAACTCGGTGACTAAAAGCTTTGTTTTGGATTACACTGAGTTTTTCAAGCATATCTTGCCAACGTTAACCACATAGTTAAAACTTGGCTGAAATCTATATTGTACAGGTTGTTTGGTTAATCGCGGAACATAGTTTAATTGAGTTTAATTCTCATGAAACTGGACACCTTTTGTTAATCTAATATATTGCAGAATATATGATAGCAGTTTGTTTTTTTGATTTGAGGATTGTCCTGCACCCAAGATAAAAAACGTTTAAAGTTTGTCCCTCGTTTAACACACACACATACATACACTATACACTACACTACCCACACAAACACACTACTACACAGCACACACACTCCACTACAGACACACTCTATACTACTTTACACTATGTCTAATTATGACAATTTGATTGCGTGACGAGGACTAAATTCAATTAATTCAAATTAGAACACTAAATTCGTTTAATAAAACGCATGCCAATAAGACCGTATTCTAATTACTCCAAAACTATCAATCTTGCCATCAATAACTTACAAGAGCCAACTACTTACTTCGAACCCCAAAATTATTCCCATTAATTCCCAACTTTAAAATTACTTTCTCCCTTTAAAATTACTGTGAGAAAACCCACGTTTTGAAGCAAGAACATTGGTGCTATCAATCATCTTGGATTGAAGTCCCAAAACTTGGAAACTGAGTTTCCTTCGACTTACTCGTACAGATCGATGGGAATTGGCAACTGGAAACTTTGAGAGACGGGAACCCGTTTATTGTAGAACGGATTTAATACCTTAATTGATGAGAAGAAACTTTTTGGATTTTGGAAGTGATGTAATTGGATGTTGATTTATGAAAGACATTTTTTCCTTCTTTTTTGTTCTGTTTTAGATCTGTCTAATGTATCCGATCAGGTTCTTATTACACATGACATAGATGGTGTATAATTATCACTTGCTTCGGTGAATGAAAGCATCGTGAGGAAACCAGCATGCCTGAGAGATATTTCTCGACGGCATGTGAAGTCAAGTCAGAGGCCCATGATACCAGGTTAGCCACTAACCACAGTATAAAGAAAGAAGGTCCTTATGACCGATTCGTATCCTATTTCTGAAATTCGATGAAGTCTTTTACACTTGAGAATTTCTTCTGATAATACAAATACAGTACAATGGCGATGTATGTATGGGCTTTTATTTAATAAAGAAATAAGGCAAAGGAACAAATCCTATGTTTTATTCTGCCGGTTATGTTCTGAGCAACACTTTTTCGGGTTTTTTTTTTATATAGTACACAACATAAACAAACTTAGTGTTTGTTTCATCATTATTCAATTAAAACTTATTCAATTCAATTCAATTATGAACATCTTTTACAGAACTAACCCTGGAACCGGAAAAAAACTGTTTTTCCATTCATGTCTGTCGTCTTAATGTAGGAACAGCTTATTTCTGGATCCATCATCTATGTTGCGGTCGACTTCCAGTCTAACCGGATGCAGTTGAATACCAGTATTTTACATGGAGCGACTGTCTATCTGACCTCCACAACCCATTTGGTACTGGGTAATACAACACCCCTTGGTAAGACTGGTTGTCAGACTTTCGGGCCACTGATTAACCCAGGCAAGGGCGGCTTAACCTGACGATCGACCCGAGCGGCTGTTATTATTTAGCCACGAGCTCCTCAAGATGATTCCTGGATTCGCCCCACAGAATTATTAGTACAGCGACCTCTTCAGAGATCTTGCATAAACAAAAATGTAGATTAAACACTTAGTACGTACGATGTAGCTATACATATGTCTACGTATAACTTTCCACCTATTCAGTCCCTCCAAACTCCCGACATTACTATGCAGTCCTATGAGTTACAGCGTCCGTACCAACTCGTGACGTACTCAATGTACTGCGAATAATAAATTAACATCTACTACGTTTATCTTAATGTGCCTATTTCCTTGCCAACTTGTAGACTACGTGGGGAGGGTACAATTTAGATGTTGTACATGGTTTTAAAGTGTGATTTGTGTAGCTTCAGCTAATGGTTTTGTTTTGAGTTAGTGAGGTAGCGGGAAAATGAGTGGAGGTTTTAGTTTCTTTGTTTTATGTAATCTGAAATAGCAGCAGTGATAGTCTAGTGGTGTGACCGTTGGACTGCCAAGTCATAGGTCTCGAGTTCGAACCCAAGACACGCACCACTGATTTTTCGGAATTATGTGCGTATTGTACCTATAATTATCACTTGCTTCGATGAAGGAAAACATCGTGAGGAAACCAGCATACCTGAGAGATATTTCTCAACGGTATGTCAAAGCCAAGTCAGAGGCCCTTGGGCGGCATAAAAACTCTGACACCACGTTAGGCACTAACCACACGATAAGAAGAAGAATTAAAATCTAGAGTAGTTTTAATGTATTTCAAGGCAGTCAGCACGAAAATATTCAACAAGGTTGTCCAATATTTCAATACCTGACCTTTTGCTACGCATGTTGATTTTGCAAATATGACCCTTAATTACAATTAAGGGTCATATTTTGTAGTGGATAAGATGACGTTCTTTGTTCAGCAAAGAAGCGTTTTACGTACTTGCGCAAAACCTTCTTTACGTCTGCTCAGCAGAAGCTTTTTAAGATCTTCAATGTTTTATATCTTATTGCAAGTTCCTTCCGATTGTGAATAATGGGATTGTATTAAAAGTCCAATTGACATTAATAAATATAATTCCTTCATCAAGATTAACAAATTTCTGCCAACAAACAAATCCGATTTCCTAGTTTTCCAACCAACAAGAATGCTCACAAGTCACAAACAGCAATTTTCCACGAATACCCGCAATACGAGAAAAGCCATAATTAGCTGTAAACAGAGCAGTGACCGCTGAAACACTTAAATCTGTAGTTAGTAACGTTTAAGCCATCCTAGAGTTTTCGACGTCAAATAAAAATATGTAATAAACCCTTTTTATTTCACCGTAAATGAGTTCCGGAGTCCGCCTCGCTGACGGGGGATTAAGGGGGCCCTACTGTTGGTTTTAGAAGGAACATCGTCTGGGCCGTGATTGGTTGTGCTTTTTTGTTCGTCTTGGATTGCCTTGCAAGGTCTTGTTTGGCTAAAATGATGATGCTAGGGTGGTACTTCTGTAGGTTGGTATTCTTTGCGGAAGGAAACACGGCTTTGCGTTTTTTATTATACCTATTATGTACTATATTCGTTACTACTACTACTCGTTCATTCTACTATTCGTTATACTTAAAATATTGTTTAAACATTTATAAATTTAGGCTATTTACAATTCCTTTTCTTATTTTATAAACACCCACAACTCGTTTTCACGAACAACAACTCAAACACATCTAGGTACCGTTTCGGAATTAGTTTCTGACAAAACTACTCGTAAGCGTCTAAATTTAAAATTTTGACACAGAGTTTACGATTAGACATAACATACATACATAACATCATTCGCCTGTAATCTTCAGGGGGTTAGGCAGAGGTGTACTTACCTAAAATAATACACCCACATTTCGCCAGTTATTGCCATCAACCGGGCACAAATCCAGACTCCGTGGCTACTACTGAGAAATTCCTGATGGAAAAACCCAATAACAATTTGCCCGACCTGGGTATCGAACCCAACACCTCATGCTCAGCAGCCGCACTTGCGACCACTACAACCACACCACACCAACAAGGCAGTGCGATTACGATTAGATGACCTGAAAAATAACTCAACGTAAGAACAACGTAAATCTCATCAGCTTCGATAATTCAGTGACTTACACCCTTAGTAACATCCCATAAAAACTGCAACGTTGCTTGATGGGTTGAATCTTTTTGCTTCCATCGTAAAGGTGATTAAGCGCAGAAATTAATAAGAAACCGCCTTTGAGATTGATTAGGAGTGAAAATTTAAGTTCTTGTTATGATTTGACAGTTTTTGTCAGTACTTGTAATGTTATAGGCGGAGTTGAAGTGTATAGATGTATGTCTGATGGGTGTAAAACATTGTAATGATGATTGCAAGCTGTAATACCTTGTTAATGGAAGGAGAAAGTGAATAAGAATTCACAAAAAACATGTAATAATATATTATAATGATATTATTATCACATAACATAGATTTCCTACAGCTTGTCACATATAGTGATTTGGAAAGATAGACGATATCGCCCCTTATCGTAGGTGATAGTTACGCTATTTTAGACACACGGGCATCACTAATCTGGTTGCTCGCCGTCCGGTAAAGACCAGGCCCGGGTCGATGGCGCGTTGTGTTCCACGCGCGCCTCAAAGAGATGTCAGCACAAACTGACGGGGTCCATTAGGACCGATGCCTGCCAGGGTTGCGGATTTGTTCGAAAGAGTTACCGTGACCCTTGGCACCTTGGCACAGGCAAGTAAAGGAACACGGGTGGGTTAAGATTTCCCACCCAAAAAAAAAATGAAAAAAAGCATCACTAATCTATCAGTGTTGAAACCCTACGTAGACTATAGAACTTCAACTGCAAACAGAAAACTGTAATACGTATCAAGCAAAGAAATGTTCTTCGAATTGAAAAGTATGGAACTATGCCACGCACTGGCAAAATATTTCCGCCTACAAATGTTTACGGGCCTTGCATGGCACGCGACGATGTCAGTCGGTAACAGAACGGTCTAGTGGGTCTCACACTTCTCGTTACAGAGAATATATAATTTTAACCGCGTATCATGACCGTTCTAAACCCGTTATAAACGGGTATGATAGGGTGTTCATACGTTCTAGTAGACATGGTCATGTTTCTTTGCCTGATAGGTTCACAAAACGGTCATGTGTGTGTGTGAACGATATGGTGTAGTGGGCAGACTTTTTTTAAAGTTAGAAGGTAGGTTAGGTTAGCTTAATCATTTTATTACCACTTCAAGAGAATTTTCCGGACACTACAAACAATTACAAAAACATAAAACGAAAGCAACTCAAAGGTGTTAAAAATACTTAACCTGCTTCGAAATCAAAGAATTTACCACAATAGAGAGAATATCTACAATAATTTATTACTCTCCTCCTTTATCGAGTGCTTTGATATATAAGTGCATTTGTTTTCTCTTGTACTTTCATTTTCAATCTTTGGTTTTTTCCTTTGATTTTGTTAGTAAGTACGTATTTGTTTTGTTTCTTTTGTGTTTCGGTAAGATTTGGGTACTTACAATTTTAAATAGGTTAATGTCTGTGTTTGAAGTGGTCGCTAGGACAATTCAGATATATTTATATTGTTTTCTCTGTTCAAAGTACTAGATAACATAACATAACATCACGCATGTAATCTCCGAAGGGTTAGGCAGAGATGTACGTAAAAGAATACCCACATTTCGCCAGTTATGTTCAAGTCATATGTAATAGGAGGTGAGCCTATTGCCATCGACCGGACACAAATCCAGACTCCGTGGCTGCTACTGTGAAATTCCTGATGGAAAGACCCACTAACACTTTGCCCGACCCGGGGATCGAACCCAGGACCTCATGTTCAGCAGACGCAGTCGTGACCACTAGACGAGGCAGTCCTAAGTACCTACTAGATAGTATGCGTTAAATTTCGGTCAAACCGGTAAGGACGAGTTGAGGACCGGTAGCAGACACTCAGAGATACTTCAGTTCAGTATCAGTGTCCAGTGTCCAGAACCATGTCCGCAATTTGTCCTAACCGGTTTAAGAGAACATATTTTACTTGATTACAAAGATTTGTTTCATAAGCTGTTTGTCTGTGTGTTATTCGAATTTTTGAAGTATCAACCTGACTTACAAAGGTCATCTTATCATCGCACACTCATTGATGACCTTTTGCAGGTCACTGATAAAATGTTAAAAGAGTAGCCGCGTCTTGTATTGCTATCATCGTTCTGTGTCGACCGCTCTTTCGAAAATGATCGATGCGCAAAGATTCAAATAACATCTTATTTTAATCATTCTCCACGTACGGACACACCATTGATAGCTTTTAATACGTGTGTCTTCTCTAGTAACGTTTCATGTAGACACTTTATTGGGTAAAATGTTTAGGGTTCCGTTGCCATATGGCAAAAACAGAACGTTCAAACGGACGGACGGATGGATGTCACACTATGAGACTTGTTGAATTACATCTCATATTACAATTAATACTTCACGATATTTATACTTATTGATACTTCACGAGCGTACAAATAATCGATAGCTTTCTATGAGTGGCGATACTCCCTGAAAGTTTCATGTAAACAAAGTTTGATGTATGTCACACCATTTTTTTTTATCTCAAGACTAAAAATGACTAAAAAGTGCAAACTGGTGCACTGCAACTCTGTTATTATAAAAGTCTAAACTTCTTCTACACTGTATTTCACGTTGCTAAGCGATTTTTCCTGAAGTTTTATACCGACCGGCGTAACATGAGGAGTACATACTGAAAGCGAAGACGTAATAAAATTTGGAAACATACGGGCATTTATGTTGGACTGAGACGTTCCTTATGCTTATAGGGCGGCCAGTGTAAAGGCAATCTGAAATCCACCACTAACAGCAAAGATCGAGTTTCTCTGCAAACTTACTGTAGACGACACACTATGTCTACTTGAGATATATTTATATATTAATCAAGTCAACCCGCTAAATGTTGTTGTACTATTAGGTGCACTTCTGCCTAACCCTTCGAGGATTACAGGCATGATATTATGTTATTAATCAAGTACGTCTTTTTAGGGCATCTTCTCCCGGCGTTGCCACTCACGTCTGCCTTGTAAATACTACGTACCTGACCTTATTGGTGAGGTTCTTCAGAAAGGTCAGGTGCGTAGTACTAGCAACCGGCGTGCGTGTATGACCAGGTGTATGAACGTGGATGAGGCAAAGGGAGAATGTAAGGATCATAGCTGATGGCGTTCTGTGGTTTCTGCCTACCCCCTGGGGAGGAAGGCGTGAGTTTATGTAAGTATGTACAAATCAAAAACATGATTATCGGAATTTGAGACTCTTACGTTGTTTCCGTTGATCGTTATTTTAGACCCAAGCTAACCGGACTTTCAGTAAAAGGGGATTTTGTAGTGGGTAAACACCAAAAAAACCTTATGATAACCACCATTTTTAGTTTCAAAACGGTCATTGCCGAATCACAAACTTCTCTTGGATACCTCAATAGAAAATCCAAATCATTAGCGGTTCCATCTAAAATTCCCCCGAGTATATTCCACCCACACTTGGCGCACAACTTATTGGAGTGTTTTCCTTTAAATTTAGGGCATAGAACGTGACCTAAAGGGGACGGCAGTCGACGAATTACGAGCTAACTTTACAGGCCGCTCCATATAGCCAAGTATAGCCGAATATAGCCGAACATAGCCCGAGTAGCCGGGTTGGAGCTATAATGTGACGCAGTACGGAACTTGGGGCAATTGCTCGCTCGTTTATTATTTGGGACCCAAAGGGTATGAACTGATTTTGGGTTTAGTTGGACGCTTGTATGAATATGTTGGGTCCTTTGTAGGACGTATGTGTGAGTTATTTTCTTTGGAAGTTCGAATTGAATTAGAGGAACGTTTAGTAAACTATGGATTTTGGACATTTCATCTGCTAAGCGTGGTTATTATGCCCCATTTAGCGTTTCGTGGAGTATTTTGTGGACGGATTCTAAGATTCGGATAAAAGGCTCGGATATACTAGGAGACAGTCGCAGCCAAACGTAATTTAACATTTTTGACGGCACGGTTGGCGCAGTGGCTGAGGGATTGGCTGCAGCGCTGCGTGTCGCGGGTTCGATTCCCGCACGGAACAAATATTTCGTTACATATAGTGACATATCTAAACTCTCATGTGTAGACATGTCGCTTTGTAAGTAGGGAAAGTCGATTTGTATGACTTACAGGCAGTTGTTCCAGGTCTGTCTGTTTGTGTGTGTGAGTTTAAATGTTTGTAAACGCACCCACGAAACAGGAGAAATTCTTATTGTGCGGTTAAGGGTTTCGGTAGCAGAAATATATGACAAAACTTTTCTTTCAACATCATAAGTCCTATTAAATAGACGAGTCTATTACCCTTGCAAAAACACAACAAAAACCTGACACCTTTAATACCAAAGGACCCTCTGCTTGAAATACATTTATCTAACCTATCCCAAAGACAATGCCAGTGTGGAACCTATAACATGCCCCACCTCCTGTCCTGCCCATCCTGCACCACCACTTGCACCTATCCGGATTTAATCGAAGCAAATGTTAGAGCTGTGCAGGTGGCTACATACTGGTCTAACAGAATTTGAGATTCATCGATACGTAAAGAAAAGCTGCCTAGCAATGTGCGTACGTATTTACAACAAGATATCAAACCATTTCAAAATATTCAATTTCAGATTAATAAAGTTTTAATTGCACAAGTGGATAAATGAATGTAATTTCTATAGTTTCTAGAGTTAATTAGTATAGTTAAAAAAGTTAATGCCCACATAAAAAATGTTGATGCCTCTTAACATTTTGCTATTACTAAACCCTGAAATTTTGCATACTATCTTTTATCTTAGCTAAACATGTTTGAACCATTTTAATTTTATTTAACACTATTGTATACCATATTTTATGCAAATAAATAATTTATGTTTAAGAAGAAGAAGACCTTTACCTAACAGTACACCCACAATTTGCCAGTTATGTTTAACTCCCATTTTATTGTGAACAAGCCTATTGACATTCTACACATATTCAGACTGCCCGCTTCCACTAAGAAATTCCAAATGGTCCACTTAAATCTCGTTACGTAACCCTGAAATCTAGACAGGAAAACTCACCTTAGTACTCGCATTTGCTACCCCGAGAACCTCAAGGTAGTTTTAACCTTGTTTACCAATCTGTTACTAAATATGTAACTTGTATATGTATTAGCATACATAGTTGCGAAGTTAAGTCTAAGTTATGTTTATTGAGAATGTTTGGTAACTTGCAATGGGTCACATGGGACTCTTAATCATGTGTGGGTACTGTGTGTATGTGTATTCTGTAAAAGTTCAGCATTAAAATTGTTCAAATAATAATGATAATGCCTGCATAAATGCAAAAGTTTGGATGGATGGATGTATGTTTGTTAATAAATCGCGCCAGGCTTAAAGGATCTGGATGAAATTTGGCACAGAGATAGATTATTGTCTGGAATAGTACATAGTCTACTTTTTTTCACACTCATACACATCACTTTTTCCACACGAACTAAGTCGCGTGCAACTGCTAGTAAGAAATAAATTCATTGACTGCTCTGTTTGTCCACGGCGACTATTATGCGCAAATTGTTATGTTAGGCAATGTTCTTTAATTATAATATTCTCTATGTTAGTAACTTCCATTTACTAGACTCAAACTATCATTGTTGTAATGCTAATCTCTGAACACAAGAACAGCCGTTTGTACAAGTACAACGTCTAAGGCATAAACACGATAACATTAACGGCAAGAAGTTCATATAGTATTATAAACTAGTACCCTAAGTTTATACTTAATTCCAACTTGAGGCGAACATCGTGTAGTGGCGATTAACATGGACGTGACTAAACTAAGGATTTAAACTAAGACAAATACAAACTTAGGTTCAAAATAATGCCTCTCAAACTATCACGGTATAGCTTTTAGAAGAATATTTTACATACTAAAGGATCTAAGGGCCAATATTTCTACTCAAAAAGTTATCACTTTAACAATAATTTTCATAAAAAGGAAAGTATCTGTTCAGTTAATGCATATGGGAGTAGATGGTCAAGAAGCTCGGGTCGATCGTCAGGTTAAGCCGCGCTTGCCTGGGTTGGTCCGTGGATGGGTGACCACCCATACATACCGAGTTTTCTCCGTGCCTCGAAAACCACGTTAAGCCGTTGGTCTCGGCTGTCAATTGTAGATCTTTGACAGTCGTTGCAGGTAGTCAGTGACCCGAAAGTCTGACAACAAGCCTTACCAAGGGGTATCGTATTACCCAGTACTAACTGGGTTATGGAGGTCAGATAGGCAGTCGCTTCATGTAAAATACTGGTATTCAGCTGCATCCGGTAAGACTGAAAGCCGACCCCGACATAGTTGGGAAAAGGCTAGGCAGATGATGAGATAGTCAAAAAGCTATGGTTGGGTTGTTTCAAATTTCTGTAATTATTTCCCACAAACAAGTTAGTAATTGCTATATTTCCCTGCGATTGAGATGATCCTCGGTAAGGCGAAGAAAAACAGTGACATATGTGATTACGGCCCAGTTGTGCTTAAAAGCAGGGAGTCTGAGTCTCAGCAGTGAGTAAGAGATACGCTAATATCAATGTCATATATGTACATAATATGATTAAACCTGTTAGGTTTTTATGCATTACTATCTCCATTACTGACTTCTCACCACATAGTAAGATGCTGACCTTGTTTAGAGCGGTTGAAAACAACAACATTGAAAATCTTTTCAAAAATACCACCTTCTACTTAACTCCGCTTGAACAACAAACACTTCATCAGCCAATTGAAATTCAGCTCACTGTCCCAAGAAAAACCGCTCAAATATTTCTTGTCTGGCCAAACAAAATAGCGTTTACGAATTTGTCCACGACCGAGATGGAATTATTCTGGGAATCCTAATAAATTGGGAGCAATTTTAGGTAAATGAGTTCCGCCCAGCGATGGAGGAATCGGAAAGGGCGGATGCCCTTCGCCTTTAATTTGGATTAGGGTTGGTACATAACAGGTTGTGTTCTTTATTTGCATTTTGGTAAATTGGACATTTGGGCCTGGAACAAGCCAGCTCGCGTATAATTTCCTAACTCGCGAGCAGTACTGAGCTACAAGGAAATGAAGTTTATATTATATGCTGGTTAACATATTGTGAAATGTACCACTGAAAAACAAAATGGCGGTGTTAGTCCTCATCTTGGCCATGTTTCAAAAGATCTTTTTGTACAGCTATACCTATGTTGTTTATTGTAGTTTGACTGGGTGTCTAATGGTGGATCCACACAACCACACGCCAGCTTTATGTGCGGTATTCGCAACAAAGCAGGCGGCATTTTGCCGGTAGCATTTTTCCGGCGGCATATTGCCGGCGGCATTTTGCCGGTAGCATTTTGCCGGCGAGGCCGCCGTGGCCTGCCGCCGGCAGTGGGGGAACAGTTTGATCACGGGTTTCGATGAGGGTGGTGTCGTTTCGTATTCTTTGATGAGGAATGCGCCATCACCGACGAAATAAAAAGGCACTGGCGTATTTCTTCTTTCTAATGTTTGTAGTTGTGGTAAGTGTGCAGATTCATCTTGTGACATTTGAAACAAACTAATTTTACGTAGAACTCCACCATCAGATATGCACCATTGGCAACCAATATCTACGTATAAAAAGTTACAATTCGCATCAACCACGGCATGCAAAACAATACTGAAATATGACTTGTACGATTCACAGCCGCGCTTGCCGCAGTGCCGCCGGGCTGTGTGGGTCCACCATAAATAGTGACCACATGAATAGTGATCTTGTTTTCAGAAAGGTCTTTAAAAACTTATAAAGCTTATAAACTATACATATGTTTCCTTTTATGTAGATAACTAGATATGACTACCTCGTTGGTCGAGCGGTCGTAAGCGCGGCTGCTGAGCAAGAGGTCCTGGGTTCATTTCGGATTAGTGCCCGATTGATGGCAATAGGTTCGCCACCTATTACATGGGACTTACAACATAACTGGCGAAATAGGGGTGTACCTCTAATAGGTGTGCACCTCTGCCTAACCCTTCAGCGATTAAAGGCGTGATGTTATGTTATGTAATGTTAACTAGATATTTTCATATGCCTATATTGTTGATTTAATACCTGTTGGCCAATCTTTACTTTCAAAATTGAATCCAAGTGGATGTAAAAATCTTGCCATAAACAGTTACTCACGGCAAAATATCCAAAAGCCCCACAAGAATGCCTTTGAACACGTTGTGAGCGACCCGTAATCCCTTAAAACGGCTTAATAAACGTTTGATGAAACCTGGAGATTTTCGCATACCGCCGCCAGATTTTAAGCAATACAATGTATGTATGAATCCATAAAATTTCGCACGATCCATGTGAAATGTTTGTCGAATTTACTCTTTTTCGAATCGGTAAAGGAGTCGAATTTTGTTGGATATTCATAAATTGAATTGAAATGTAATTATTCACATGTAAAACAGAATTACGAATTCTCATGGCATTAAGTACTTTTAGTTGCAAATATTTCGTTCAAAATAATGCGTTCTTTCAATATCTAGCTTTTCCACAAAAATCTTGGGGTCGGCAATTGGAACCCATATAACTACACTGTCAATTTCAGTAGGTAACTTCGATCACTCACTTGGGAATAACATCAGCTCCTGTTGAATCCTCTAGTCTGACTTCCGATTTTTGCATACCTTTTTTTAATAGGCTTGAATGCCTCTCTGCTGGGCATACGCCTCCCCAGGTACTCGTCTCCTTAACTTTAAAAAAATCTTGTATATTAAATACAACCGTTATTTTGTGTCAAACAAAGAATAAACCAGGTAACCAGATTCTTCTAGCTTCTAATGTTGTCCCATCTTACAAAAGACAAGAATACAAATTGTCAAAGTCTCCGTATCTTATTAACTCTTCTCAGTCTCTCACAATAGTTGGTTCCTCCATAAAATAGGACTATTGCGTAATGAGAACCCTTGCTTGACGATCACGTACCAAAGAAATAAGTCCAACAACATTAAAACTTAAGCAAAACACGTGTACATACAGGTACATTGTACAAATATAATTAGGATATACAGAAAAAGTAACTAATCAACCTTATGTGGACGCAATAAGGGTGAGAATGGAGTGAATGGTTGTGTAGGAAAACGCAACGGCTTTGTTATGCGTTTCAGGCATGTCTTGGGAACGTGACACACGATCCTGAAGATTGGCGAGGAAAGTTGACCCGTACAAGTTGTTACAAAGCATCTTCCTCGACTTGTACTGTACTTACTTCTACTGTGTTGACTTGATGTAAATTAAGCTGTAACAATGTTTCATTTCTATGTACTTTAAAATAATATTATAAAAATATTTACTACCGCACTCGCTGCGGGTCGACCACTTTTTAACCTTATGTCGTGAGTAATAAGGTTGAAAAGTGGTCGACCGGCAGTGAGCGCGTTAGTACATGTAAAAAAGAGGAAAAGCAAAAGGACGTCAAAAAATTCGTCCGCATCGCTGTCAACGGGAATGATGCCCGGGTGGCTGGCAGCATTGCCACGTTGGGTGGCAATGCTAATTCTTTGGCCAAAAATAGGCCCAACTTCTGGTCATGAAAAGAGTCGATCAACCACTTGGCGATGTCCCGAAATACTATTTGGGCACTCGGTCCCATGGCAAAGTGTTGCAACCCCAAACGGCTTCATTTAATGGTTATTAGGTTTTCAGCACCTGTAGCAGCCGCCCCAGGCTGCCGTGCTAGGAAGACCACTGTTACTAGTGTTTTTCATACACATAAAAAAAATCCTTCCCAGGGTCATAAAAAATCAGATTCAATGGAAAGTAACATGACAGTAGAGTTTTCTTTAACTGTTAGAAAATCCAGTGATACATTTATGATGTCCAAAAATTAAAAACAGAGTAAACACAATAGTAGGACAGACTAGTAATTAAGCGTTTAAAATAATGTAGGCCATAAAAAGTTAGCTAACAAGCTCACCATTCTTCCGACCATTGAAACTCCTCAAGACACGCCTAATTTGGCTTTATGAGTGCGGCTCAAGGCAGGCCCCCGAGTAATGTATGAGTAAACTAACCTTCCCCAGCTATATACATACATTACGTTTACGAGAAGCTGCCACCACGTGGATATACGGTAACCGCTGTATTTTTGTGTTAGTTTCCGTCTATAATGTATGTAGGTTAGAAATTAGATTAGGCGGAGGTAGGGCAACATAAAGTTAAAATTGGAGGTTGAAGGCAAAAGTCCTTGTTTCAGATGTCATAGAACTGAAGCAAATAGCGTAAACTAAGAGAGGTCCATACTTATCTGTGGGTTATTGAGGGATGTCAGTGATTTTGATGATCCTGTTCAAAAATTAATTAATTTGTATCAGGGACTGGCCCATCAATGGGACAGCATAGAATAGAAAAAATATATATATATATCAGCGACGTTATTCTAGGTTTTTGGAAAGTTATTTAGTTTTTTTACTGAAATGAAGAAAATTATTACCGAGATCTTCGAGAAAATCGAACCCAAGATCCGACAAGACAAGGCGAACAACAACGTGACACCGATGATCAATGCATCTGTGTCACCCTGACAGTTACATGTAAACCATTTTCGCTACAATTAAAACACTACACAGGTGAAATAAAGAGGAGCTCGTGGCTAAATAATAACAGCCGCTCGGGTCGATCAACAAGTTAAGCCGCTCTTGCCTGGGTTAGTCCGTGAATGAGTGACTTCCCATACATACCGAGTTTCCTCCGTGCCTCGGAAAGCACGTTAAGCCGTTGGTCCCGGCTGTCAATTGTAGATCTTTGGCAGTCGTTACAGGTAGTCAGTGGTCCGAAAGTCGTACCAGGGGGTTTCGTATTACACAGTACTAACTGGTTTGTGGAGGTCAGATAGGCAGTTGCTCCATGTAAAATACTGGTATTCAGCTGCATCCGGTTAGACTGGAAGCCGACCCCAACATAGTTGGGAAAAGGCTAAGCAGATGATGACAGGTGTTACAAAGAGATTTATTTCTCTGCAACATGACAATGTGCACACCTTACTGGACGCTTTTCCTTACGTTTTGCCACTGACATGTATGCATGATTATATGGATAACTTTAGTGACTTTGTGAATAGTGTACGACGATCAGGTGGGTCACCATGATCTGTTAAAAATATAAAAAAAAAATATAAAAAATTATATATATTATATTAAAACATTCCTGCACTAACAGATCATGGTGACCCCCCAGGTGCAACGTACAAGACAGTACAGTACATTACTATTTAGTTACAGCACTAAAATATTTTGTGTTTTTTTTTAATAAGTACTAAATAGGCTTGCGTTTGGCCGCAACTAGTCTGATGTGAAGCGATGACGCGGCCTAGGGTGGAGCACGCTTGCCTAGGAACCCGATTCACTCGAACCTTGAATAGATCCAGACTATAATGATCAGGGAACAGAGAAGCCGGCAGTGTTTGTAATAAAATTGTGGTAGTTAATTCCCTATTTTGCAACAAATTAATAGGTCCTTTAGAAGTTGAATTTTCACCATTGCACACGGATTAATTAAACTTTTAACAAACTGCGTATCATTAGTATTAGGGACATTTTCACCTTTTGGGTACAGAATAAAATACAAAAAACTTTTGAGGTCGTTTGAGGCCGATCCGGGGCTTTGCTGTTTTAATAAGACATGATGTACTTACAAATTCACGCGAAAATCTAACAAAAAAAACAATTGGAGCCAAATTAACAGAAAACCGCTTTAGCATACATACAGAAAACTTCCACAGAGAACCTATTAAAACCAGAAAATTTCCAACATCATGAGCTCTACAATTTTAATTTGCATATTAAACAGCGAGCTTCCTTTCTCTATAATTGTAGAGATACAGTAAATGAGATGTAGAGCAAACGACACTGACAAAGTAGAGTCTTAGTAAGGGGCACTCTACCGTTGAGACTCGATGGAATACGTCTGTTGAATGCAAAGAACTTCAGCTTTAGACGCTACTTTATTTTTAATTGTTTGTATAGAGATAGAGCGTTTTTCTTACGTCAAAATGTTAAAGATGAAGTTAGAGCATTTGCTTTGGTTTACGTTAACATCATACTAATTAAAACAAAAATATGTTTACCTGGGTGTGTGTGACTGTCTCGTTCGTATTGGCCGCAAGCGCGTCTGCTGGTCATGAGGTCCGAGGTTGGATACCCAGGTCGGGTGTTATTGGGTTTTTCCATCAGAAACGGAGGCCAGATTTGTGCTCAGGTGATGGCAATAAGCTTGCCTCCTCTTACATGGGACTTAAACATGACTGGCGAAATGTGGATGTATTATACTATCAGGTACACCTCTGCCTAACATTTCGAGTGTCACACAATATTTCTTGGTTAGTTTTAGATTTTATTTTACATTTGCTTTTTTATATTGTGTACTTGTGGCGTGTGCCAATAAACGTTTTTTCTTTCTTTTCTTTTCTTTCTTTATCACAGGCGTGATGTTATGATATTTTGCGCCCACCACTGATAAATCTGGATAAGGGATGTTTACCTAGGTCATTTCAATAAATCTAACCAAAGACAGACGAAGCAGAATAAGGCCTACGTGTCATTCTGTCACCGAAAAGGATGATGGAACAGTCATTTGGGACTAATTATAAACTGCTGAACAGCTTTTCTCAACCCTGTCAAAAGTCGTTGCAGAAATACGTCACGCTTTCATAGCGATGGTCACTCTTGTCTAGACCCTTGAGCCTCACCTAGTGGCGGTACTCTCGTTCAACCCTAAGAGATTGGCTTGCCCCTAAAACCTACTACTCTTCATGATGTTAGGGCTTCTGAAAAGTCTGCTTACCTTATGGGATTGTCGTATTGTTGGCTTTTGGATACGCACGATCTTACGTCCTTTTTTTGGGAGCTAAAGTTTCATTTTTTTACACCATTCATTCAGACAAAACTATAGAAAAAAAAGTCAACTGTATTATGAATAGGTAGTATTAAATCATCATGTTTCAACCGTTCGATGACATATCCTATTAAATATCAAAAGTCTACATTCCACACTCCACCACTCCAGTAATTAACTGCCGGCTTCTCTGTCGCCTGACCATTATAATCTAGATCTCATCAAAGTTCGAGTGATTTGGTTTATTCTAGGCAAGCGTGCTCACATCAGGTGAGTTGCGGCCAAACGCAAGAAAATTTAGTATTTATAATAACGAACTAACTAGTTCATTTCTTTTCGACCGATACTCAATTCAATAACAACTAAAACAAAACGTCAAAAACAAATAAACATCAAACATCCCCATTTTAATGTAAATTTAAACCTCCACTAGGTACAGTTATGACAAAAAATATTATATTACTAGCAGCAAGCCCACTGTTTTCCGAGTATTAGTCTACATTGAAATAAAGCTCCGACGAACTGAAAAAAACACGTTCTGATACTATACTGAAATACGCGGTGCTATTGGTCGGTTTGCTGGATTTTTTTCCTTTTGTTTACGTGTCTGGTTTGTGTGTCTAGTCTTTCAGTGGAAGGATGAAAAATAAGCTGCCTATTTATAATGTACTGGGTAGGAAAAGCTGTCGGTCTGTTGTGTGAAAATTTCGCTTATTTTTAAGTGTTGATTATGAACACTAAATGGTAATATTGGATGTTTTTTACACAGCTACAGCGGCATAGTACAAAAAGTACTACAGCGCCACAAATGGCACAAATGAGAAACTGACATCAATTTCCTGAATCGCGATATTAAAGTTCCCCGCGACTTGAGACCATAGTTATTGAAAAACCTAACAAGAACTGACGCAACACCCGTCTGATCGGAGGATCCACCCTTTTCTATTGAGAATGAAGAACTCTACACCCCGTTCTTCATATCCCTAAAGATTGCTAAAAACTATTTCATACTTTGGTACAATTGTAAAAAAAAAACTGTCATCCTAAGACATTTTAAAAGTCGAATATAAAATAGTCGATATAAGAAAAATATACCCGCATACCATGTCTAATAACAGGCATAACTATAACTGCTTTTAAAAATGGAATATCTTTCACGAAATATTCTTGCCAAACTTCTTGTACAAGACATTTTAGAGGAAGACTAATGCTCTCTCGCATAATTTAGCTTACAATCTAAGCCTCACACAAACGACGACGTTACATCAAAAACCAGTGACTTTCCCCATTATTCCCTACAAATTGTCCGTAACAAAATCCCTCAGAGTCCAGGTAAAAAATAATCATAAGAGGTGGAGTCGAGTCGCTTCCACTAAATTATGACATCTAATTACGAAAGCATTGTCGAATTTCAACGCTGCATTTAATTTTGTTTGTACCAGCTATTTGGGAATGGCGTAAAGTATAAGCGAAGCGACAGCGATATATTTTCCAGAATCATGGCCTCGCTTTGTACCGATTTTCTATAAAAGGAAAGATCCGCTTTTACTGGTTTACCTATCGTTGTTGTTGTGCATACTTAGTTTTCAAATGACGGACTATCTTGGCTCTCGGTATCTCAGCTGTTGTCTGCAGTTAGCGCGAAATTACCTCTTTCCTCACCAAGCTAGGATTACTTTATAGTCATTTGCAGTAGTGATAAAACAGACTTATTGTGTGATTCCAAAGGCTCCGAAATTCAAAACCATCGTGCAAATAAAAAAATCTTCAGTTTTCTATGCCTTCGTGCAAAATTTCCATCGTTTACACCCCAACCGCCCACAACTTACACCACACGTCAAATGTCATTTAATTTTACACGAGAGCATTGGAGTGTGCGCTGATAAATGCGTCCTCTCACCTCGCCTTGCGATAATGTCGGGTTGGCGACCAAATTAATTTTAAATATACCCTGTTATTGTCATTTAATTAAAACACGGGCATCCAAGAGCTCAAGATTAATTATGTTGACGAAATAATTAAGGCTTTAATCAGGTTTTTATCGCGGTAATGTGTTTTCGGATAAGGATTCGGGTGACGGTTTTAAGAGTATTGTTGTAT
Source organism: Standfussiana lucernea (assembly GCA_964057025.1). Classification (NCBI taxonomy): domain Eukaryota; kingdom Metazoa; phylum Arthropoda; class Insecta; order Lepidoptera; family Noctuidae; genus Standfussiana; species Standfussiana lucernea. Next base: position 2,030,230 of record OZ059789.1, read on the forward strand.
TTGTTTGTTTATTTTTCCTTACCTTCAAAATAAATGGAGTTTCGAAAAAGTGTTCAATTTTCTTTTAAGCAAATATTTTCACGCTCAATAAGTCACGTTGCCACAGTGTGTCGTATCTTATCAAGTTGCTAGAAGTTAGTCTTCTTCAGTGACTCTAGAACTTTTGTTTTGTGTGGTATATAGGCTGGCACAAAAGTTCTATACTTTTTGAAAGTAAATTACCTACCTAAGAGCTAAATCTGTAGGGTCAGGCAATAGTTTCCAACTCTGAAGTCAAAGTTAAAATCTACTGAAAGTGGAATTTCAAATGTAAGAAATTTAACTTTAGCAAACAGTTTTAACAAAGCGAACCCTCTAGTTTATGAAGTCCGAGGATGAAAAGAACCAAACTCGAACAAAACTATTTATCTAAACGAAAACAACAAACACTGCCAAGCGATTTCCACTATCTTTTACTTAAGCTCCTATTTAACACAATACAAAGAGCAAAAACCGTCGGAAACTATTCAATTCTTTAACAAACAAAGAAAGGTAACTAATCGCTCCCAGTAGACTAACTTAAAACTACTCCAGCTAAAGAGTTCAACTTAATAAAGCTGGTTAAGACGGATCTAGGGGAGGTGCAAGTTGGGGGTAGGGGAGAGGTCGCGCCAAAAACAAGCGCTTTGTGAAGCACCTGGGACATAGTGATAATGAAACTAATTTACTAGATTTAGCCCTGCCCCGGGGTTTGGAACGCGGAAAAAATGTGGAGAAGGTATTCCAATTAGTCTTGTAACCTTAAACGCCCTACATACTCATGCGAGAAGTCTCGGCAAGAAGGCTCACCGGGACATAGCGCGAGAACCGAGTAGGTCTAAACACTCATGCGACCTTTGAAAAGATCGACACCGATCGGAGAACAGGCGAGCGCGAGAACGAGATGGCGAGAAATCAATCACATTCACGCTTCTCGGGTGTTCTCGGGGGTTCTCGGCGTGAGTCTGTAGGGCCCTTTTGAAGTTCTTGTGTTACTTATGAGAAAAAAGATTTTTGTCTTTCACGTTCCTGTAGCTCAGTCTTTATACGTGATACATGAGCGTAAATTGGAGAGTTAATTTTAAACTACGTTGTGTCTTGTTCAAGTTTCGTTTTGGATTTTATATCACATTATTTATTGAATCTCATCGTGAGAGCTAAACAGGTTATATAAGATCTAATTACAGATTTGTATATCTGTCATGAAATAATACTATCATCCACGATAAAAGGTCGTCCAGACACGTGAAACATAGTCTATGAATTCAGTATATCCCTCGGTGTTACAAGTGTCTATAGATAAAGGTAGCTCTAGCTTTCAAGCATGCAGCCTCCAACCTGTAACACAATAAGACGTGTTAATGTTTACGTTGAATTTTATTGGCAACTGTGAGTAAACAACGACTAAAATTAAGTCTGTGACCCCAGAGTTTGTTGCTGTTCTTCTCAAATAGTTGGATAGCAACCACCGACCTCACCTAGTTTTAAAAAATAAATTATCTTACTTTAGGATGTTTGTTACTCTACTCGCAAAAACTACTAAACAGATAGTTGATCCCGTAGCACAATTACCGAAATCCACGCAGGCGAAACCTGGGGCATAAGATAGTAGTGACAGATAATAGTAGTAGTGATATTTTTAAAACCATCTTACAGAAATACAAATCATTCCACATTTATGAAACACCAGCGGATACTCGGCGTGTGCTACTACGCTATAGTGCTTAATGCATTGTGTTAATGGTCAAAAACCATCTTCGCATCGGTCGGATGGTTTCAAAGTCTATAACGGACATAGGCAAAAACAATTTTTGTGTTGTACATAATAATTATATAGATTTAAAAAAATGGTGGATATTTAAAGAGGTTTTAATCAGTTTCGTATATGCAGGTTCCGCTGGAGACACTCGGCGTTTCGTTGGATTAAATTTTCTTAGTCGATGAATGCAGCTGCGATATCGCACAAACTGCATTATTAAACTTGAAGCCATCATACAGAGTGCTTATTTTACTATTTTTATACGAGGTAATGAATTTAAATAGCGTACCCCGATGATTTACTTTTCTTTGAGTTTTCTTATGAATTTAAAGTTAGTAGAAGTTTGATTGTTTGGAGATGTTGGGGAGTTGATAAATCTGTCTGGGTTAGTCTTCTGTCATTGTATAAGCTATAAGAGTAGAGGAAGACCAAAGAAACGATGGATGGACTGTGTGATGGATGATACGGCTGGAAAGGAGGTGACTGCTGCTGCTGCTGCGGCGGTGCTGAGATGACGAGTAATAGAGAAGTATGGAAGAAGACATGCCGCGAAGACCCGATATAAAATTAATTGTCATAAAGACAGGAGAATGATGATGATTGTTATACCGACCACTCCAAAAGTACTTGGTCATAAGGTACATAAGTAATGCATTACTTTGGATAGTAACATAAATTAACACCTGTTTTTCTTGAAGCTTTACCATAGGTTTACCTTTAGTACACTGTTGACAGTTGTCAGTTTTGTCTGGTGTTTTTGTTTGCAGAAATTATTTACAGTACTCATTTTAAAAACATTAAAACAATCTGCTCACATTTTATTTTTCAGACCACAGTCGTTTTTCATGTTTAAATAAGCAGTTGATTACATATTTTCTATTACAGCAGCCACATATTTCACGTCTGAAAATACCATCTCCTGATTTGTACTTCGCCACTCCACAATGTAATTAAACTTAAAAATGTTCAATAAATATTTTCCGCTCATTACCACCTGTCTATCAACCGTAATGAATTAACAAGTGTACACTGCCCAATTATTCGGGCACGCAGTGTAATGTAAGCAAAAACATTTTGTTGACTGTACGGGCACCCGCAACTAAAGTTTACCGAAACAAGCGACGTATTGCAGCGTACACGTCAGCGCAAATAAAAGTGCACAGTGCGGGCGGCTAGTTAAAATTTCACGAGTCGGTCTAACGGTTGGACGCACTGTTATTCCGAGTTCGAATTCCGTTTCGTTTTTGAACACAATTTTTTGAATATTTCAGTTGGCGTTCGGCATTTTTTGGCAGTGGTACTTTTATTTAGGTCGCTTTAATTACGGTGTTTAAGTTTGAAAATAAGCATATTTTCTGTTGTTAATGTTAACTACTTAAAGAAAAATAAAAGAGATATTTAAAAAGAACACTGTCAAGACCAGATAGTTTATATTCAACTGTTTATTGAAAGAAATATTAAGTGCAGTGCTAAGGGCGTATTCACACGGCGCATTTTATACGCGCCGACGATGCGCGTTTCACGAATGCGCGTCGTCGGTATAAGTAGATTGTTGCGTTTTTTATTGATTTGTATCGATTCAAATGCGTGTAAGAAGAGATACTAACGTGCGCGAGAAGCACGTTTAAAGCTCGTTTGTATCGTCGCAACATTATATTATACGCACAGTTGACGCGCGTTATTCGTGCCACTAGATTTCTGAACGTGTGCCAAGGTTTATTGGTTTTGACTGAATCTCGTCGTATGCGTCAAAAAAAAAAACTCCATGTGAATAGGCATTAAAAAGTGAACAGAGTACCTAATTTTCAAACACTAATAGTGGCATTAACCAAACAATATTAATTTATCACTTAATCATTTTCACCCCCAACAAATACCTAAACCGAATACCGAAACGAGCGCAAAACAACAAAACTCATACATGATAATTAACAAACATTTGGTAATATTAAATTCCTCAAAATTTACATGACAATGATATCAGCAGAATTTATTATGTAATATTTGTATTGGAAGCCAGTAGTCCGTCACGGGCCGAGAGCACACATTCAGATTTATTTGTATTAAAACAATACAACGCTGAACAAAGGCTTGGTACATCGATTGTTTCATCTGCCATTCAGTTATAGAATACGCCCTTTATAATAATATGGCAAATAAATTCCATAATATTTTCAAAGGACGTTTTTTTTTATTTTGTTTTACAGTTCGGATGTGGTTCAGATCGATAAAATATCGGACCAGTTAGGTTTAGAAGTTAAGTAATCAAATCACGAGCTATGTACCTGCTACCCGTTTCTCTTCACCTGCCTGTGTTGGGAATTTCAGCTTTTTGAAAACCAATAAGAAGTTGAAAAAAAAGTGGTAATCTATTGTAGTTTTACATTTTTCTTGACCACAAAACTGATACCATTTAACTTTAAAAAAAATAACGTACATTTATATAGAAATTTTTCGTCGGTTTAAAAAAAAAATCAGCTGTTCAGTACATTTTAACGTGTAGGTATTGCAGTTTTGTAGGAAATACCTGTTCTTTTTTGTTTTTTTTTTTTTGTAATAACCGACGAAAAATTTCTATGTGGGGGTTCAGAATGATGAACACGAACACTACTACTGAACACGTGGTAACCGGCTTAGCGTCGCTGTCCCTTCCACCCTGTATTTAATTTTATATTACTTATTAAAAATATATATATCAATTAAATTAACCTGAGTGTTGTCTCATATGTTGCCGTACCAAATTCCACCTGTTGCCACCACACATCTGCCCACCCTTCTAACTAAACCGTTAAGATAACCAGCCCTACTAACCCAAAAGACATACCTACGCGTTCATTTCCGTCCACCTTAAAAAGTGTCCGACAACAGAAGTTAATTTCACTTACACTTCGTAATCTACACAGCTGTATTGTTGGGCTGTCAGTACTTGACAAGCGATGGACACAAAGCAACGAGATAATGTCACTCACAATATACAAGGGTAAACAATAGAGGGTTGACGTTTTGTAAATTTTCTCGCTTCCGCTACTCCGATGGGAAGATTAAAAACGTTTTGTTTGCTGCAATGGAATAAATGTTATTAAATTATGATAGATTTTCAAACATTTTCTTAGAAAATATGGAGCCAATACCTTTTTTTAAACCTGTGTTTGTACTGTCTCATCTCTGTGTGTGTGTGGGTATAATTCCTGGGATGCACAGTGGATTGTACCATAATGATACCTACCTAGCAAATTCTGAACTCCTTTTTATTTCATATTCAATGTTTACAATAATTAAATGACTAAAATTAACTAACTACAAACTATAAAAGAGCATCAAAAAACTCCTCCTCAACGCTGTCAGCCGGTAATGTGCCCAAGAGACTGGCGGCGTTGCCACGCTGTATGGCAACACTTAGCCTCTGGCCAAGGTAAAAGCCAGCCCTTGGGTCACGGGAAGCGTCAACTAGGCGTTTGGAAATTTCCTTAAAAAGGCTGTGAGCACTCGGACCCCACGGCCCCAGAGTTTCAACCCCAAACGGCTCGAAAATATAGTTTCCACAAAGGTTACTATATTTACGCCGCTTGAGGTTCTCCGCAGCCGCAGCGGCAGCGCCAGCACAGCACGATGAGCTTGGAAGATGTGATGGCGCAAGAGTATCGACACAAGTTGCGTCCCACACTAAAGGCCTACCCATCTTCCAAGGAAACAAAGACATGCCGTCCGGTCTTTTGCCATCGTCGCGTGCCAAGCCATTGGGCTCTAAGATAGCTGGAACGCCGACGGTAACAAGAGCTCGTCGGATGATGTCGTTTATGTTCGCGTGCCGCGCAAAACGGCCCGCACTTCGGCTGCATGACAGGCCGTGGTGTCCAAGGCTGTTGACAGCTTCACCACAGTGACAGCGATGAGGAGAGCAGCAGGCGGCTCCAAGACGTAACGAAGCAGCGAGGCGGAAGGTCGTGTCGTCGAACAAAGTGCCTATGCTCGACGACGGCAGTGCGTGAAGCCAAAGACCCGACTCCCACTCACCCACAGCCAGCAGTCGCGCACGCTCAGCAGTAGTAGCAGACGTGTTGAGTAAATTGAGTTGAACTACTCTGCAGAGCGGCTCGTCCCACCGTCTCTGGGAAAATGGATTGTCGGGTTCTTCAGTATTCGGGCAAGCGAGTTTCCAAGCATCGATAGCCTCGGAGAAGCACGGCACATCAAAATCAATCAGTGTGGAAGCCAGGATATTCCTGATTAATTTCTCAGTACCGTGGACCGAGGATATGAAAGCCGGTAAACTAATACTAGAAATTTTGCGGACGCCGAGTCCTCCCATACGAATAGGAAGACTTGCTTGTGCCCAAGCTCGGTCGTCCAAAGCCACATTTAAAATGGATGATAAAGTGTCTCTGATAATTTTATCCATTTTTTCCAAAAGATGTGTGTGCTTCCATAAAGGGGAAGCACGAAGGAAATATGTTAATTTAGGGCCGAAACAGCAGTAACGAATTATGGTCATGGCCGAATGCATGTTAATTTGGAGCAATCTTTCAGAAAAATCATTAAAATTTTGAATTTTTTCGTCGATAAAATCTGGAAAAGAATTTTTATGGATTGGAGACCCAAGGAGACGAAGAGAGCTTTTTTCAATAATTTTGAAGTTAGGGGCTATTGCGTTAAATTTTGAAAGAGTCAGTTGTCTGTCCGTAGTGTCTGCTATATAAATTTCGCATTTAGAAAAGTTGAGGTCAAGGCCAATGGAATGAAGTTCATTTCTTAAGAAATTGAGATCATTTAAAACAGTATCTACATCGCCTCCCAAGGTTCCATCATCAAGGTACCAAACGTTAAATTTAGAGTTTAGCTGTCGAACAATTGGGTGGATAGCTAAGCTAAAAATCACTGGCCCGAGGGGGTCACCTTGTTGACAGCCAACAGCAGATTCCAAAAGGTTGTCCCGATATAGTAATTTGGATGGTATGGACTTAGGCCGTCGAGGCCGCCGGCGGAGCCACTCCGGAAGGAGCAAACAGCTGTGACCAACTCTCGACCTGTAATGGTGAGGGAATGTATGTCCGAATCAGGAGGGTCGGGAAAAGAAAGGCCATCCGCTGGGGCAGGGTGTTTGGTCTCCAGAGCTGCGAGTGTTTCTGGAGAACACGGTGCCACCACATCGCTACTGAAGAGAATCCTGGCTGCTCCATTAATGTCACCTTCCCCTAACTTGGTTTCCACCAAGTGGGATATGCCTCTTGAACAGGTATATCTCTGTGTCGGTAATTTTATATCTAAATCTTGAGCCGAAATGTTACAATTTTCTTTAATTTGTGATGTTAAGGATTTTTTGGTTGCCAAATTTTTTTGTACATGAAGAATTCGATAAGGGAAGGTGAGCAGTTGTTCCCAAGCACTTAGCGAGTTCTCCCGGACGGCAAGGCGCACGCATCCTGCTAAGTTTTGCGCTACAAGAGGTCTAGCCCCTCGGGGAACTCGCTTTAATACAGGAACGGAGTTTTTGAATTTTGAAAGGGTTTTCCAAAGTGGGTCGAAAGAGGATATTGCCTGTGTTGTAGGTGAGGGTGTTAAAACAGGGTCCGATGTGGGTGCATTTTGTAGTTTATGCACTTTCCCAATATGCACATTCAGACCCCGCTTACCTTTAAAAAACCGTGCTTGGGTACAAAGCGGGCATCTCTCCAGAATGGTCAGCGATGTTGAAGATTGGCATGCACTATCAACCACCGCATCGCTTCTGCTGCTATACATAGAAGGTATGTACACTTAAAAATAAAGACTTAACGAAATAAATATAGTAAACTAAATTAATATAAAAACACTAAATAACACAAACTGAACAAAAGAATTAAAGAATCACAAAAACGGTAGTGGTGTAGTCCCGTTGGCGGCCCAGGGTGCTACGCCACCAATGAACACATAGCGGCGCAGCCCGGCAACGGCTGCAGAAGATAGGGAGCCGCGACTGCATGCACTGCCACTTTTGGGTGTTCTTCAAATATGCGTTATGTAGAATCTATTTGCTTCTTGTTTGAACGCATGCCTTACTGATAGAACAATCAATAACCGATGCTGTTGGTATAGTGCAATAGACAATCAAACTGTCTCCAAAGTGATCGGGTTGAGTGGTTAGTCCGATTGCAGTCTTGAAGCTATGAATCCTTTCTTTTATAATGGGTGGATATCAACGTATATTATCTTAATGTATTAAGTATTATCTTATATGTACTTAATTATAAAAATTAAAAATCCTAATTCTGAACTTAGATTAATGTCCAAGGACCTAGACGATGTGACATTCTCTGACATAAACTACCGAAAAGTTTGTAACAATTCTGATGAAAGTCGTATAAGAAATACAAACGCTCAACATCAGTCTCTTCGAATACCGTGGTTTGCCATCAAGGAAATGAGTCGATGTCATATTGTTCTGCTTCATAGATTGCGCTCTGGTCACTACCCATCTCGGAAGTTTGGCTTTTTAATGAAGAAAGTGGATTCTCCCAATTGTGAGGCATGTGGAACAGTTCAAGATGTACACCATCTGCTTGTAGAATGTACAGGGAACAGGAAGGAAAGAGAAACACTATTGCATACGCTGAAATTGAATGAATATGATATATGATGCATGGTCCATATGTTGTAGTTTTAGCGCTACCTTCACCGGAGACAGCAATTCTCCTTGCTGATATATTTAAAGAATTTTAATTTTATTTATATTATATTTGTAGTTTAGTTTAGAATAGGTTAAGGTATGATGAGGCTGACTTGCCTTTGAAGATTTCTTTAAATTTATTTATTTAATTCAATTCATACAGAGGTGTTACTTAATTCTAAACTCGCCAAACTTTTACGTTTGATGGCGAGAGGCGCTCTTATACACTGACTACTTATAAAAGCCTCCAATAAAATATAAGAATAAAAAATAAAAATAAATACAAACGAAATGAACTTCCAGTTGACGGCAAGGACTAGCCATCTACAAGGTGTGACAGAAAAAAATGGACTCTTCATACGAATAGCATCGGCCGATGCGATATTTTTTCTGGGAAATTATTTTGTTTTCGTCCAATGCTCCTTAGTAAAAGTAATCCAGTTTGATGGTCTGAATACTACCTATGAGGCGCTTATTGCGCTGATTCTGTACATATTTTATACCACATGAGAATTTATCATGATATTATAACCGTGTATGATCAGGTGTAATAACTTCCCAACTAGCAAAATAATCCTGGAATGCGATTTTATAATGCTACGTGGACTTATAAAGCTCCGGTGACGGTTTTGGTGGTTGCTACTACGCTTATATCAGCATAAATACATGCTGTTTTTACTCAAGTACGTTGTATCCTATAATTTGTACTTATATCCGTATATAGGATCATATTTCGTGACAAATATAGGATCAAGACTCCTATAAAAGCATGAAATAAGAGTAGTTACACTCAAGAGTAATTACTCCGGTAAGTCAGACTTATATGCGCCTATAAGATAACATCAGCGGGCCATTTAAATCTTAATACTCCTGTAAGAGCATGTACCAGGAAGATATGCACTGAGGAGTAATTACTCTTGTTATTTTTACTTATAGCCTCATATAAGCTAATATTTTGTGGCCAATATAAGTAAATTAAAGTTAAATGACTGTAAGTCATTTATGTATCTGGTTTGGTTTAACATAAGCTTAGAAGAAACTGTTTAATGAATTTCATATCCACATTTTAAAAATAATAAATCACCAAAGATTATAACAGCACTCGGTAGGATAAAATGTTCTCTATATTTTTTTTTAGATTTATTGAATGCCGTTTTAAACCTAGACATATTTATATAGGCATTCCACAGTAGTGTTATTGTCTAAGTAATCTCAAACAATCCTGGTTAAAACTCTTAAGAAGCCACTTTTGTTTGTAACGACCAGTACAGGCGAAAACACGCTTTATATAGTTTTGCAAATTCTATTGTAGGATTTGTCATCAGCTATTTTGATTAAAACAGTTTTTGTCTACAAATATTGAAAAATGGATTTAAATAAGTGGAAGCGGTTTAAAAAAAGTGGATCTTATAAAAGAAAAGTTAAAAAAACATATAAAGAAATGTTAACCGCAGTGAGCACCGATTTTTCAAATTTAACTGGTGAAGACCGTATCGCGAATTCTAGCGAGGGTTCCGGACAAGATAATTGTAGTACTACTTTAGATGGAAGAGGTTCGGACTACGAAAGTACCAAATCTTTGAGTGATATTGAAAGTGATAATCATGAAGAACTTTCAGATTATAACAAAAATTTAGAACTCCGTCATTCTGTTAAAAACTGGGCTTTAGACTTCAATATTTCTCATGCTGCATTAAACTCTTTACTTGAAATTTTAAATATGAGAATAAACAATGTTCTGCCTAAAAACGCACGAACATTACTAGATACCAACAGAGAAAACCTACACATCAGTATTTCAGCCCCAGGGCACTATTGGCACAACGGTTTGATCAAATGTTTGAAAAAAATTTATGACAATGTTTCTTGTTTACCAAATGAGATTTCTCTCTACATAAATGTTGATGGATTGCCAGTTTTCAACAGTTCGAGATACCAGTTTTGGCCTATATTATGTACCATATCCGAAATACCAAATTTGGCACCGTTTGTTGTGGGTTAGTACAAAAAAAATAATTTTACCTCTATTATACCTAAGTATAAGTTACCAGCTTTATGACAAAGTAGCATAACATAAAAAAGTAACATTCCAAGGCCATTTTAAATTCTTTAAAGATCGGAAATCTTTTTTGGTTAAAAATCGATCGATATCCAGGAACATCGGCATAGTCTTGTTTAAATCGTCGGCAACCTGTTATATAATTAAGTCAAATAAATGTCAATGTTTAACCTAGCACGTAGAACAAACCTTAAAATATTTTTTTTACTTATCTATAAAATATCAATCGATTTTCATCAGGGCATTGCAGAACCCTAATCGGTAACAATGGCGAATCTTCTTCGGTTTTGAGATAACCCAATATAGAACCAATATACTTATGTTGGTACTATGTCACACTTGGAAATGCTAAAAATACTTATTTTAGCACTATGTCACACTTGGAAATGCTTACTAAGAAAATGTCAGCTGCCTTCATAATATTAATTTAATATTAATTAATACTAAAATGTAAATAGGAAAATTACAAGAGGCGCTTTAAAATTGTTATCAAAACCATGATAGATTTCACAGAAAATTCATGTTCCCCTACGAATAAGCTTTATGACTAACAATTTGACAACAATAACATTTTGTTTTTCTGCTATGGTTGACATAAATAAATTCTGATTCATATAAATACTTACCCTCAAGATGTTAAAAATATTTTTAACAGAGCACAACAATGTCCGATACACTCACTTCGACTGTTCACAATTTATGAGCTTATGGAAGCATTTCTAGGCGCGTATTAATCGAATTTTTTACTATAACTTTCTTATATTGAGATTAACAGGAGTATTTGCATTGACGTAATTCAATTACAGGAGCAATATAGGCGTATATGGCATTTCAGCGGTCTAATATAAATACGTTATAAGTAAAAGTAGACTTATAAAGTGGGCCCTTTTCGCAACTTATATGTGGATATAAGTCTCATATAGTCCTCGTTATATGATGGTTCTAGGATAGTATAAAAACCACTTTTTGCTAGTTGGGTTGGACCAGGCAAAATGAGTATGTAAGGCTCGCAGCAGGTGGCGTCCTGTGGTTTCTGCCTTCCCCCATAAAAAAGGCGTGAATTTAGGTATGTATGTATGATGATGAAAGTGTACAATTACTTCGTCCATTTGTGCCTTCATCCGGGAAATACCTATTATGTATGTTATTTTTAGTAAACAACGTACACGTGAAGGCAATTGAAAAAATAATTCTCCTTGAGTAACGTATCATACTACTCAAGGAAACGATGCTTATAAATAACAATCTTGGATATTTTCAGGACTAAGCACGTGTAGGTTCAGTATTTAGCAAACAAAATATATATCTTTATCTTAGCGATTAAGAGAATTGTCTCACACTAATTCGCCACTAATTCTTCGTGACAATGTTGATCAGGACAATTATCGGAAAAAAAGTAATTTCGGATACAGCTGAAGTGCTTAACAATAAAAAGAAGATAAACAAGATTACAAAATTTTGATAAGTAATTAATTACTACTTAAAATAAAATATCTTTTTTTATTAATATTATGGAACACTAAAATAAAATATATATTTTTTAAATGAATGTAGTAGTAATGTGACACGAATAAAGCCTATGTATTCTATCGCTTAAATAGATACAGGCTTCATTCGTTTTTTGTTTGTAAGTTTGCGGGTGAAATAGAGTTTTATTAATAATTTTATACATTTGGAATTTCTCTACATTTAAAAGACCTTTTTTTCCTTACAACATGTGATCAATATCATTATACCGGGCAACTTCTTTAAACTCCAACTACTGAGTACGAATTTTCAAATATTTCGCATACATCCTACATCAATATTTCCCCTGGGCTTCCGTAGCCCACCGAAATGGGCACGCAATCCTAATCCGCAGCTGTAAGCGTAACAAGCGTTTATTGCCTTAAACGGGGATTTATGTCGCGACCACAACCAACTTTCACCTGTGATGTAGATCATGAAGTTGTTGCAGAAAGGACACTTCCCGATGATGAGGTATGTGAATGTGACTGTGCTGGGAACGAATTTCTTATAAATAATAACAACCGCATGAGAACATCGTCAAGGGTATGCAACCCTTGCCACGGACGGATGGTCACACGGATGGCTATTTGCCCTGTCGGTTGAAAGAATGTTTGGCTCACTCTAATGTCTCGCTGACGGTGGCGTGTATGTCGGATCATTTAGTTCCTTTCAAAATGATTGAGTTGAATGCTGCTGATCCGTCAGTAGGGACTGATCATGTCTTAACTTTATTTTTGAATTGTTGATTTTACCTTTTTACTCTGAACGCTCTTTACTTCCACGTCTTTCTACATAGTTCTCACTAATTATTATATTATGTATAATCTCAACATGAATGATTTAACCAAGATTTTGTAACATTTTCATTTCAAAAAGTGTCCTTGGAATTTCTTGCCCATTCTTCTCCATAGAGGTCTACGCTTTGAAATGGGCAGCTAAAGTACTCTCACAAGTTACTATGCCTTATGAATGGGACTGTAGCTTCATCTTTTAGTTTTTGACATTCAAAAGGGCCTGTAATGGTCTAATTGAAATAAATGCTTTGAGTTTGTGTTTGATTCGTCAATCTTTATGAGTCGCTACGAGTAGTCAGTAGCCCAAAACTCTGTCAACCATTCTCGCCGTGGGGTATCTTATAACAACTGCTCCAAGTAAAATACTGGTATTCAACCGTAACAGGTAAGACTTAAATCTCACCCTAACATAATTGGGAAAAAGCTAGGCCAATGGTGATCCACATTTGAAACAAATAGATAGATAAGCAGTAAAATGTCAAGGTATTTTACACTAATCAAAATTATTCAGTTCTGTTAAACGCATGTTTAGTCTTTGCCCAAATCTTACAGGAGCGCGGAAGCCATTGACGCGGTAAAGAGATTGATGATTTAATTTCAGTAATAGCTGCTTATTAGGAGAGGGGCTGTTGTGAACGGGAGATGCACGGTTACTGACTTTCATGTGTCATTGGGTGGTTTGAAATGTTTGGTCGAAGGAAGAGTTTAGTCGCTGGGACTCGCTGTCGATTTCAAAATCTAGTGTAACTCTGTTCACGTCGACTGTCGAAATCTGAGTGCGGATGTAACATAATATATCGTAACATAACGCCTGTCATCTCCGAAGGGTTAAGCAGAGGTACACACCCACATTTCACCATTTATATTTAAGTCCCATGTAATAGGAGGCTAGCTTATTGCCATCAACTGGCCACAAAATCAGACTATGTAGCTGCGACTGAGAAATTCCTGATGGGAAAACCCAATAACACTTTCCCCGACCCGAGCATCGAACCAAGAACCTCATGCTCAGCAGCCGCGCTTGCGACCGCTGTACCAGCGAGGCAGTGCAGATGTGTTAATCTTGAAATCCTCATCAAGACGTCGATTACTGCCACAACCCGAACATCTCTAGTCCACAACAGGTTCTTTTCCAATAAGAAGTTGTGTCATGTGCTTCAAATAATATAATCAATGATAAATACGCATGTGATTCGCCAGGCTTGTAAAAATGCACTTGCAGCACAATCCCCACACTGATTTTACGCACCTTTAGAAAAGCTTTAGTTCTGTGGGGACGCAACTAACACTTAAAATTCAATGTGTTTATTTCATAGATTAACAGTTTATAGTATTATGAAATTTCTCTATTTATTCATTTTTTGTAACACGAATATCGTGAAATTGTCCTTCGTTCGTTCACCGCCTAAAGGTACAAAAAAACAAGGAATGACAATCCATACATCATCTTCTATTTTTCCTGTCCCCAGTAACCGGCGTTTGGTAATCCGAGCACTGTGAACAAACCGAGTGCTGTGGAATCCCCCACAATTTGTACAGATAAAATATACAGTAATATGGCACGGTGTAGTGATGTTGACCCGATTGTCGATATCTAGAGAAATACTGTTGCGCTTTTCCCGAAACGTGTTGTAATATCACCGCCGTGTAAATTAAAACACAACTGTGTGTTTCAATTTTGGTGTACAATAAAGTATATTCTATTCTATTCTATCAATACAGGTACAAGTTCCCGCCCAGTGTCTCTGGACGGAGCAGTCAGGTCTGACAGCAACCATCTTCAAAATGCTGTTGTCTCTACCATGCAGGCGCTGTAGTAAGGAGGCCGCATTCTTTCGCCAGATAGCGTGGAAGCCATCTGTGTCATCATTATATCATGCACTACTATTTACTACTCAATAATATAATAAACGACGGGACTACGCTAGCTTGCTGCTCATTGTTTGCTCCGGACCGGCTACGGCGGTCGTGGGGTCTGTTCGCGGCTCGCTGGGTCTCAAACTGCTCAAAAATAATATTCGCCCACAACCCAGGCGATGAATCTGCTAAACGCCCTGATTGCTGGATCTGCGTATGTTGTCTAGTAGCAATAAAACTATGTTTAATTATTGCATGAAGTTCTTTAGTTAATGTTATGTTGTTTGCTTGCAGCACGCTTTGGTGCAAACAGTAAGTGCAGCAAGTAACTGTTATATAAATGGGCCTAATATAACAACACTGATATTATGTTATATCGAAACCCCGATTTCTAACCCAAGCGTACATGAAATCGTCGCTTTCATAATAATATCATTCACTTATTTAGAAAACCAAGAAAGCGCGTTCGTCGAATTAAAATGCGACAGTTACGGGTTCGTGCAAAAATCGCTTTGCTTAAAACACAGCCTTAAACAAATATTGCGGTGCAGTTCTGTCTAGAATGTCAAGTAAAGCTACATTGACTAAACACATTGCCAACTACAAACAGTACAATAAACTCTCCAAACAATTCCATACAAAATTCTTCTTTCAAGTGCTCAACCCAACCAGCATCAATCATCTCATTCCGTCAAAACTTTATCTAAAAGAAAACTGAAATACGAAAGATCTACCAACAAATGCATCTTTTGGTGAAACAAAGCTAAGGAGTTCAGATTTCCCAGAGGAAGGTCAGAGCGATACTCTATCGTATTAAATACCAAGCTTCGGAATTTATTTGCGGACTAGACTCACATGCGGGGTAATCTGAAATCCATCACAATATACTCAGGTATTCTGGTGGACTGTAATCCTAGACGCGCGGTTTAGAGACGTGCTGTGTTTGTCGATGAATTCCGTTAGAAACACAACGTCGATAAAATGTTATCGAATGTATAGGAAGAAGGTCCCGCAATTGTAAAACCAAATTCTTTTATTTTTTATGAAGTAAGGTTCTGTATAAAGTGCCTGCTTCACATTATTCGTTTATCAATAATCCCTACAAAAATCCTTTATGCTACTTAATACGTACTTACGAATTTACGTTCAACATCAAAACTAAGTCTGAAAATGTAACCATTTCATATTTTTAATGAAGAATTAAATATTGCTAAGGAAGCTCCTGTTTATCTCTTCGGAAGTAATTGTTTAATTTTCATTACTTACGGGGAATGAAACGAAAAATATCGATAAACCATCTGGTTTATCGATATTTTTTTTGCCCATCACTAATAAAATCGATAATGCATCGAATTTCCCGAAGGGCTCGAAAAGAAGGCAAATCGACAAAGATGGATCTGATCTTAGACGAGTGGGAAACCTTATCTTTATATTGGTTATCATATTCTTATAGAATTTAGTTACTTTTGCGTAAGAAAAGTTCTGTCCGGGGAAAAGGAAATCAGAGTGTATTATGGGATGGCGATTGATTATGAGATGAAAATGTGGTACACCCTGAGTACTGATGGTTTATAGTCATCAGTTTAGAGTACAATAGAATATACTTTATTGTACGCCAAAATTGATACACAACTGTTTTACAATATTGCTAATTTTGTGGTTACAATGGCGGTCTTTTCGCTGGTAGCACTTTAAAACGTTGGTACGTTGGTCATTTGTAGATCTTTGACAGTCGGTACAGGGAGGCAGTGGTCCGAAAGTTTGACACCAGTCTTACCAAGGGGTTTCGCATTCCCCAGTACTAACTGGGTTGTGGAGGTCAGATAGGCAGTCGCTCCATGTAAAATACTGGTATTCAGCTGCAACCGGTTAGACTGGTAGCCGAACCCAACTTAGTTTGAAGACTTGTCTTCAGAAGTCTTCTGTACAAATGAATTGGAAATGGCCTCGGGAATCCGCAGGGTGGTGAAGCATAGGACCGATCGACATGGTGACGTTTGGGGGCAAAGTATTATTCTGTAGTAGACCCTGATGATGAAGATAGGTTCCTAATGAACTTATCATAAACTGCCTAGCCTTTGTTTTTAGGTACACCTAATAGTAGTAATACACCCACATTTCGCCAGTTCTGTTTAAGTCCCATGTAATACCACAAGCCTATTGCCATCAACCGGGCGGACACCCAGGCTCCGTGTCTGCTACTGATTAATTCCTCATGGAAACACCAAATAACATTTTGCCCCACCCCGGAAATCGAACCCAGTACCTGATGCTTAGCAGGCGCGCTTACAACCACTTATCCAACCAGGCAGTAAAATACAGGCCTGATTTTAGTTTATGTCTGTTAAAACAGCAATATTTATACAATCTTACCTCGTATTTTTTCGTGTTTGCTCAAAGGTTTTCCATCGACACACAGCGAGCTTTTAATTTTCAAAAAACTTGTGAGGTAAATGAAAAATTCTAACAAGTGGAACCTTTGACGGGCCATTTGCAATGTAAATCTGGGCGGCATACGGTTCGATCCATCTGCCTAATGGACACGGCTCGCGAGTGTACACTGCTTGAATCAATGAAATGCTTGCACTGTCTGTCATGTGAAAGTATGATGGGTTATTTATAAACGTTTGATGGACTATACCTACATTTTTATGCTCGTTTTTTGTGTGTTTTGATCTGGAGGTGTTTATTGATAGGTATTACCGGAGTTGCGATGATAGGTTACTACTCCAAAGCTCTTATGTTGCCTTCTCTTTAAGAAAGTTTGTAATTTTTTAACGATGCTGGACTAAGCAAAAACTCGATACTGCGTTACAAAACTCAAATTGCCGATGTTGGCCTTACGGCAGCCAAGTTAAAGAGGAACTGGGCTGGCCACATCTGTCGTATACCGGAGGAGCCATGAGCTAAGGTAACAATGGGTCCCAAACAGCAGCAAACGGCAACGCGGCAGGCCCAGAAGGAGATGGCGGGACAAACTCGACTCTTCCCACAAGGATTGGAGATTAACAGCACTCGATAGGGATAAGTGGCAGGAGGGAAGGGAGGCCTTTGCCCTGCAGTGGGACACAAATGGCTGATAATAATAATAAAGCAAAAATCTGCTGTTTATATTATCAACTTTTTCCTCTGTTTTTTCAATTTTGGAAAAAAGCCAGTAAAATAATCATATCTTATGTCTTACTTTTTCTAATACATGTATGAGTTCGTTCGTATACAGGGTGGAAGGTACATCAACTCACAAACGGTTACCACGTGTTCAGTACATCACACCTAACCATATGGAAATTTTTCATCGAAAAAAAAACTATTGTTTCTTACAAAAGTGCAAAACCTACAACGGTCAAAACAGCTAGTTTTTTGGTTTTTTTTTTTAATGATGTACTGTATACGTGGTAATCGTTTGTGCGTCGATGTCACATCCACCTCGTGTGGTGCCTTTCCAGAGAATGTAAAAAGGCCTTCCAAACTTCACTTCGGTTCCATAAACCCCAGGATTATCTTCCTACCAAAAACTTAGCTGTATGCTACATGTATGTATGTATATGTTAACAATTATGGAGGCTTCTATAGAACCCCTCATCTCAATCCTTACCAGACATCAGCCAGTCCGTCACAGCAGCCATTCCGTGGACGTTAACGGCCACAAGACAATAGCGTAACATGATTACCGACGCCCATACGTAATATTGATTGATGATGACACACTGCCCACCTTCCGGTAGGTAAATCATTTGAGAGCTGAATGGCTCGGAGTACTGCTTGTGACGTGAAGGGAAATGCAGGAAGCGTTTAATTCTTTTACAGTGTTGAATTAGACTAATATGTCTCGATCTTCACAAGGTATGCAATATGAAGGTAGGCATCCAACGCTTTAAACTATCTGGATGACAACTCTGCGTAGCTCCCCTCAAATTGTTTTGGGCAAGCAATGATATGAGTTCAGGGTGACTGTTCCTTAATAACCCTAGGCTGATAAATTTTTCGGTTTTCTCAATCATAAACCAAACATATCAAACATATCTACATTGAAGTTGTGGAAAGAAATGGAGGAGGGCTTTGCCAAAATTGGGCAAACAGACAGGGTTGTCGGTGGCATCGACTCGCCAGATCGTTAGATTAAGATAAAAATTCTGTTTCTGGATAAAGCCTTATAATATTATTATTCTTATTTATTTCAGCTATAACGCCAATGCGATGTTACTACCACAAAAATAAAGATTCATCAAACTTAAATTGACACAAAAATACACTTATAAATACAATTTGAAAATTACAACATAAAAAAACAATTAAAATCACCTCTAAACATTTTCAATGCACAGTGCTACTCCTGTGAGCTTCATCTAGCTGCAGTGAAATATATCACTTATATTGAAACGGGTTGAACCATCGCTTAGTCGCTTGACCACGGGCTAAAAGCACAAGTGACATGCGTATTGCATCAGCGGCTGCGGAAAAAACCAATAAAAGAGAGCATGCCACGAATCACCGGGACGCGACTTGCGACGCGGAGAAAACAAGTGAAAAACGCGCGTGTCGCTAGACGCTACTCATCTCGCAAGTAGCATCGCCTATAGTCGGACAGGGCGTATACTATCTACTAAGTCACTGTCCGTCCACTTAACCACAACCTACTGTAAAACATCACGTTGTAAACTAATGCAACAAACCTTGCTTAGCGTGTCGATGACAATCTAAATTGTGTTGGTCAGAACTGAGCAACTAGTTGGGCGCCTTCAGTAGCGTCCATCAGTTACACAATGACACAATATTAAGTGCCCCATCGTTTGTGGAACGGCACCACATTGTTATCTCCACTAGGCAAACATATTCGAAAGTGCTGAGCGAAATCGTCTAAGCCATCCAGCCACAGCTAACCACTTACAAATTCATGCTTTACTATTAAAACCGCAAGCCCCTCAAAGCTTCCCAAAGCCTCTTATATCAATACAATCTAACCACATAAACACTTACAAATATTCAATAACTGATCCAAAAGGACTTGGTACGGAGTTGCGTGAAACAAGATTAGAAACGGACATTGCATCTGGATCTTATATTAAACGGATAACGCTTTGAATGGAGATTGAGAACTGTCTGCCTGTATGTATCGTGTGTGTGGATATTGGTTTAAGTATATATTATGAATGGGATCGGTTATGTTGTTTGGGAGGAAAGTTTTATTGGTTTTAAATACGGCTATGCAATGTTCATAAATGAATGGCGAAGCTACTCCTTCGCCAGTGCGATGAAAAAAAAAACTAATAGGATCAATGGAAGCTCCTACGCTCCTGACCTTTTTGTAGAACCTCACCAATAAGGTCAGTGTATGTATTAAAGCTGTAACTGATTACATAACATAAAAACTTTTTTGCAAAAAAAAACCGACTTCCAAAAAAAACACTAAAATAGTGGAAAATAACTTTACTTTCGGAAGTCGGTGACTATTGTTTGTTTCATTGACTTTTTTGCCACCGACTTCCGAAAGTAAAGTTATTTTCCACTATTTTAGTGTTTTTTTTGGAAGTCGGTTTTTTTTTGCAAAAAAGTTTTTATTTTACCCTTTTTAGTTATCGTATCACACACAAATCCTTGTCAAGTGTCAATTTCGCAATTTCTTTTACTTGGATGACATTTTTTCCAGCTATTTTGATTTCAAAACCAAACTGCTGAACCGACTTTGATGAAATTTCTATGGGACCAATCGGGAAGTAGATCCATTCAGATAAAAGAAGAATTTTTCAAATCGGTTCATAAATGACGGAGATATGAGGTAACAAACACGAAAAAAAAACATACAACCGAATTGAGAACCTCCTCCTTTTTTGAAGTCGGTTAAAAATACACCTGATTTAGCCGAAGAGTAAGGCAGAATACTCGTACATCCATATTTCACCAGTTTTGATTAAGTCTCATGTTATATTGACTAGCCTATCGCCATAGGCACAAATCTAGACTTCGGGCTGCTTCTGAGAATTTCTTATAGACAAAAACTTTACCAAAACTGAGATATAAATTGATTACGTACAAACAATATAATTTTAAGCTCTTGCCTTGCCATAGGTCCCGCCTAACATAACCTCATTCTCGTTTACAAGCATAGAAAATCTCTACTTAATCAAGCCACAGATAGCATTATTATTAGCATTCCTTAGCATCAGTCCAACAGTACATTTTACTCTAATAAAAAACCAACCATCATCGAACTACAAAACCATACTTATCGAATGCAGTTTTCTTTCTGCGGCCAATCCATTACCGTATTACGTGGCTCAACTATACCCGACGGCGGCAGACGGTCACTTACTGTCGAATGCAACTGCATCAGGAGTATAGAAGCTAGTGAGATTATTTATATTTTATTATAAGTAGGAGAACCAACAGCTATAACAAATGGATAACAATTGCATATGTAACACAGAGCCAATTACAGGTTCTCACAAGTAAAAACAGAAAAAGTTGTCGAAATCTTAGGATCACTAATAAGCACGATAAAAAAAGATAGTAAATAACTAGAATTAATATAAGGTACAATAGCACTGTAAACACTCCGACACCAGGTTAGGCACTAATCACACGGGAAAGAGAAAAAATAAAAACATGACGAGTGCGTGCAGAGTAGGATTTGGTGGTAAATGGGTCAAATGAGAACTCTTTGCAAAGAATATTAGTCTTTACTCTCTCGCACTATGTATGAGTTTTGCCTGTGGTTAGATGAGAAAAAGGAATGGAAATAGGTGGATTAAATTTAACTGATCTCTGGGGGACATTGAAATGCAGTTCATGCAGAGGTAAACTTCTGGGGGTATTGGTTTAAGGTTGCGTCCAACAGATGATATTCTGGCTGCACATTGGTTATTTTAGTTTTTAACTGGTCACAAGTAGTGTAGTGGACATTGAACCTTAAAGTAAACTTTCAGGCCTAGAAACGCAATGCGTCGCGCCGCGCCAGTGTGAACAGTGGCGTGCGTATGGATTTTTTTCACAGAAACGCGTCGCCACTTCCGCGTCGTGCCGCGCGTGTCTGCTTGAGCCTTAAGAGTTTACTTCTAGACTGGTAAATAAGACCCTGACAAGCGTATAAATTTGCAGAAACGTCTTCAAACTTCACTTATTCATCGTCACCATCACATAAAGACTCAAGTAGATTCCCGCGACATTCATCAGCTCATAGGACTAACTTGGCGAGGGGAGGGGGGATTTTTCCAAGCTACGCCTTTCGATATACCGCCTGTAATTACATACAAATTGAATTCACAGCACATACTAGTCACAAGAACATCCCTATGCTCATTTTAGTCATACTGAAGAGACAAGAGATGATTTTTCCGCATTCTCTGGTCTGAAAACACACAGAAAGCTTATTACATTCCTATTTTACAAATTGAAACTTGTTTTAAGAATACAAAAGGGCGATGAGAAAGCAAGTTTTAGAATATTTTCTTCGTAAGTACTAGCAACCACCATACACTCACGCGATAGGATTATATGTGTTATGTTTATATTTGTTCTAATGTCTATGATGTTATGGACTTTCTCTTTTATCTAGTGGTCGTAAACGCGACTGCTGAGCATGAGATCCTGGGATTCGGGCCGGGTCGGACAGTGGGTGTTTCCATCAGAAATTTCTAAGTAGCAGCCACAGAGACTGGATTTGTGCCCGGTTGATGGCAATAGGCTAGTTTCCTATTAGATAGTACTTAAACATAAATGGTGAAATGTGGGTATTTTTTTGCGTACATCTCTGCCTAGCCCTTCGGAGATTACAGGCGTGATGTTATGTTATTATCTAGTAGGTACTTTGAACAGAGAAAACAATAAAAATATTTGAATGTTATATAAAAATATTTTTTAAATATAAATATATTTGAATTGTCCTAGCGACCACTTCAAACACAGGCATTAACCTATTTAAGATAATAAGTACCCAAAGTTTTCAGTTATCTGCTGTGCTATAAGTAATAGATTTTACAAATGCCAATTTCTTGTAGCTACATTTATATCGCCAATCCGCACTTAAACCATTGGGTGACTATCCACCTCTCTCTATTTATGGTTATGTAACATCTATGCCGTTTACTTTCAAAGACTTATTTATTTTTAAATACCAACCAGCTCTGTATTTCCTGGTCGACGATGACGCAAATAGCAATAAAATGTAACTAAAGGAACCGCAAGCTGCAGGTAAAAGCCATGTTAACCTTCAAAGAATTTAAGAACAGTAAATAAATTCCTTCCCGGCAAAACAAGAAAACCGCATTGTTGCCACAACATAAAACAAAACCACATCATAGACAAACCTTCGATTTTCAAAATAACAGCCTTTTGTTTTGTATTTTAGTGTAATTTAATTAACTCGCGAAAACCATAAAGGTTTGAATCCATATTAATTTATGAAAGCGAAAAGTTTGCTTTTTGCTGCTGAACCTTTAATATATATTTATCACCGTCCGAATATTTTG
This sequence comes from Standfussiana lucernea, assembly GCA_964057025.1. NCBI lineage: Eukaryota > Metazoa > Arthropoda > Insecta > Lepidoptera > Noctuidae > Standfussiana > Standfussiana lucernea. The sequence continues at coordinate 2,053,334 of OZ059789.1, forward strand.
ATTTTAAAAGTAAGCAAGACATCATTTTCTCTTATATCATATAAATCGATGGCGTAGTAAAATTTTCATAGACTTTTCATTAAACTAAAATTGGAATCCAGACAGAGTTGGAAAATATAAAAAAAATAAGGTGTGACTCTTTGGCATACCCAATCAGCACGCAGCGCCATTAAAATTGTAGAGGACCGTTGTACTTACAGTCCTTCCACGCTTATTATTCCTCTGACAGCTACTATCCAATAACAACCTTATAGCAATGAGAATAAAAAGTATTATTATTTTGACAGACTTGCCCGTGGCAGCAACCTAACAGCAAAAAACATACGTAAAAAAATTGTGAAGGGGTATTCGTTTCGTATAACTATGCATGTTTTAATAACCTACAACTATATGTAATTAAATAAAATAACATACATGAATAAAAACATCAATTTCACTAAACTAATACATTATACAGACATGAAACAGTATCATACAGAATGTTATGTGTACTCGTACAGACTAGGTACCAGGGGAGCAGAAATAACGAGGAACATTACTGAACTTGTGATACAGTGTGTCTATGGGCCATGTGGCTTATGTGTGCTGTACCAGCAGGGTAGGGTGTGTCGGACACCGAGATATGTCTTATAACCAGGGGTCCTTAGATTACACAGATTTTAAGTCGATGCAAATATTGTTTTGAAGGAGCGTATTCATGCTTGGTGAAAGTTTTGAGTATGAGACTGAAAACTGATTCGAAGCCTGAACACATTTTTTCTGTTACAGGTAACAAATGACTCAAAACTGAAAGTGATGCCCGCTACTGAAGCATGACTGCAAACTCTAATAAAGTCTATAACATTTCTGCGAGATGACTTTCTTACAGATGGTACTGCCTCCCATGTCCCCCTACTGTCGACCATGGCCATGACCACGGCTGGCAAGGAGAGGTCTGCCCCGATTGCTGCTGCGAGAGTAAGGTGCTGTACCACCCAAGCCGGACAATGCTCGGGGGTGTGAAGGGAGGTGACCTCGCTGCAGCCACACTTGTGACACACGGAAGTCGCCTCCCATCGAGTCCTTTGCCAATTTTGCAAGTATTTGCCAACGCAACCATCCCCTGATATCGCCTGCACCAGATGGAAGGTGCATATTTCTGCAATTTACACGGTCATGCTGCTTGGCTAAATTATGTAGCTACGAATTATTATACAAATAATTTTGCTTAATTATATTCCCATTCTGTTTCTTAGCATCGCAATCTAAATTGAGGCGGCCAGACTTTGGCTAAGAGCTAGCATCTTCAGCGACGTCTAACATTTCCTGTAACGTGCGCATGACACGATATTAAGTGTTCCATAGTTTGTGGAACGAAACCACAATGTCCATTATAATATTTTTTTAAATTTTCACATTTTGAAGACACAAAAACGTTTTTTTTTGCAAAAAAGTTTTTATTTTACCCTTTTTAGTTATCGTATCACACACAAATCCTTGTCAAGTATCAATTTCGCAATTTCCTTTACTTCTACATTTTTTCCAGCTATTTTGATTTCAAAACCAAACTGCTGAACCGACTTTGATAAAATTTCTATGGGACCAATCGGGAAGTAAATCCATTCAGATAAAAGAAGAATTTTTCAAATCGGTTCATAAATGACGGAGATATGAGGTAACAAACACAAAAAAAAAAACATACAACCGAATTGAGAACCTCCTCCTTTTTTTGAAGTCGGTTAAAAAGAGGTTGTCACATTTCTATACTACCTTCCTATAAAAAACTCTAACAATGTAAATACAGCCTTTATAACTGCAACATTGTTATTTTATGCACCCCAAGAGTAACTTACCTACTTACTTATAAGAAGTAAGTAGGAATGGGTGATTCTCTTCCGTTTTAATAATGTATGGGAAGACTCCTAAGAAATGGTGTTATGTTATGCAGTTGGGGGAGAGCTCTCTTTGTTAGGGAACCGTAAAAGAGGACTTAATTAGAATATTGGAGAAGAATAAATAGGGAAAGCTCGGAAAAAAAGCAATTGTGTGGCTTACAGCATAAACTTTTGTCTTGCAAAAATAGGATTCGTAAAAGACGTATTATTCCAAGAATATGACTAGGTACAGATATTATTACTTGTACAGTCACGAGCACCAATATGTAAACACTTTGCAACTTTTAAAAGTGATTTTCTCCAATTTCATGTTGTTACGAACATAGCATTTTGGAACTCATATTGTTAAGAAATAGATCTTATCTCATAGTTATACCATCGTTATTTCTCGCGAAAATTGCTTTCACATTTAGGAAAGCGTAATACATATTGGTTCTCCTGACTGTACAACTGCAATGACTACTTAAGATATTTCCTGCAAAAGTATTAAAACATCATCTGCCTGACCTTTTCACAACTATGTTGGGGTCGGCTTCCAGTCTAACCGGATGCAGCTGAATACTAGTACTGCATACGGAATGACTACCTAATCTATCTAATCTCGACGACCCAGTTACTGGGTAACCCGATAACCCTTGATAAGACTGGTTGTAAAGTATCAAATACCTATAGCTTCGAAATCAAAGGATGTAGTGACATCAAATTGCGATCATCTTCACCTTAACAGCTGCCTATCACAGGCTATTTTTCATTAAATTAATCCGACATTGAATGACCCATATTTAGCTATACGCAAGTATGGGCTGATTACTGATCAAAAAACGATCTGACAGACATCAAACGAATTATTTTTTACCCTCCCAAAACCAACAATACAAACTTGATTCAATTACATATCCCAATAAAAACTTCGTCTATCTACATGTTGCTAACAACAGATAATGTTAATCTAATGAAACCATCATTAATCTATGTCCTTTGATCGGAGTTTCCATTGAATTGATAAAAATTGTCCGTCATTAGTGACACGTAATTGGGACTAATGTTGTATGCTTGTGACCATCGGCGTCATGTCGTGATCTTTAATTCTGTTATGGTGTCAAGTTTGTCATCGTTTTATTTTTGTTGATGGATTGTTTGGATAATTTATTATTAGCTATTATTCACAATTTATGATGGATATTTTTGAAAATTGAGTTTATAACAAAGGTAATGTTCATAAATATATAATGAACCATAAACTCATGCCTTTTTCCCATGGGGGTAAGCAGAAACCACAGAACGCCACCTGCTACGATTCTTACATACTCCTTTTGCCTCGCCCACGTTCATACATTTGGTCATACACGCACACCGGTTGCAATTACTCCGCACCTGACCTTTCTGATGAAACTCACCAATAAGGTCAGTGTATGTCCCTCTAGGGCGTCCCCTCCCGACGTTGCCATTCACATCTGCCTTGTAAATACCTTTTGTTGGTCGCCTTTCACCCATCCTCTCAATATGACCGAACCATCTCAGCCTACTCAAACATCCAGCTTGATGCGCGTTACATTGAATTTTACCGTATAACATAATTTCTTACCCCAAAAAAATTTTTTCCCAGCAATATTTTTTGCGTAAGCTTACTTAGTTTGATGTACAGAATGCTTGGTTGACGGCTTCGTGAAGGGTCTGTTTACACCTGCTATTATTATGAGAATAGCTCATTCCATACAAAAAATAGTTTGTTAGTAAATTAGACTGATTGTCCTGGGTACGCCAGATGTACCCATAGGCCATTAAAGTATCACCAACCAAACTCAACCGTTCCTTATTATAATAAAAAAAAAAACAAAATGTTTATTTGAATTACAAAGGGCATTTGGATACATGTTATTGGAGATCACCTTTTAAGCAAAGAATTGCTTAGGAGACTCCGCGCTTCCACATACCTCATATATTATGCAATTATTAAAAGATAGACGGTGTAAACATACAAAAATGAAAACAAAAATATATTGTTAACTTAAAATTATACAACAGCACTGTAAATAAGATACAACTTTTCCGAACACGCTGTTAAGAAAAACTATTATCCACCCATAAAAACCACAATTGTGAGTTGATGATTGGTACCTAAGTTAAGAAATAATAATAAGAAGTAATCAACCATGTTAAGATAATAATTATACTATACTGCAAGTTGTCTAATCTTTGTTGTCAATCTGACGACGAAGCTGCAAGACACCACACATCAACACAACATCGCCCGTCCCCACAAAGCGTTGAGCATGAAGATAATTGAGCAAAACCCTGTAGTGCCTCATATCAGTGACGTCACAGCAGATTAATTACAAGCTTCAACGGATAAGTCTATGTATGCCACAGATTATGTAGCTTGACTTGAAGCTTCAGTAGCTGTGCTAATTGGTTGGTCTTGTACTTTGATGTAATATTGGCTTGCATGTCTGAACATGTCAAAAATTATCGGTATGTTCTTTGACAACGGATTCTGACTTAATACTTAACTCATATGCAAAGCCCCTGTCCTCTTGGTGCATAAATCTCACTCTCAGTAACGGGGTCAAACTCAAACTCAAAGCATTTATTTCAATTAGACCATTACAGGCACTTTTGAATGTCAAAACACAAAAAAAAAAAACTAAGCTACAGTCCCAGTCACAGGGCATAATAACTTGTGAAAGTACTGTATTTGCCCATTCGAAATCGTAGATCTCTATGGAGAAGAATGGGCAGAACGGTTGGAATGGGTAGAATGGAATGGGAATGGTAAAATTGTAATCCAAGATCACCGCTTGATTCAAATAAGTAGAATTCATTTTGTACAACAGCTAACTATAGGGACCCAAAGACGCAGATTTGCAGACATACCAAATGACCAAAAAGTTTCCCAAAACTCAGTCACGGAGCAAAAACCAAATCGATTTGCATGTCTGTGTAACCGATTTGTTCTTCTAATATGCAATGGACTTTGATGCGGTTTTAGACCTTATTTATTACAGAGGGTTGTGCGCACATACAACATTATATTTAACATCTGCAGCACAGAAATCTAGACGTGTTGAAATTACGTCGCCACATTAATACATACATTGTATGCGTGCAAAGCTGAAGCGCTTCTCTACTAAAAATATAAAACAACCCGCTTAAACCCCCAAAACGATTCCCTGTCACATAGTCATATACAATGATAATAATATACAACTACACCCACTTATACATATATCATCCCGTTATTGTCTCTCCCTGCATTCGTGGGGCGTTGACAATGGCTCAGATATTGACATTCCATGGCTCCTGCACGCTATTGTACAGCTAATGACAAGCCAGTGGAAATCTGTTCACTGATTATTGATTTTCTGATATATTGATTGTGGAACGATTAGGGCTAATCGCTCTCTTGTGGTGAGATAGGCAAGGACTGGTAGGAGGGTAGGCTGTAAAGATTTTGTAGACCTGTATAAGCGTTTAGTATCATTGAATGCTTTCATCTTCAGTTTCAGACGAGATGGAATCCTTTCTAATATTATAAACGCGATAGTTTGTAAGTGTGGATCTATGGATGTTTGTTACTCTTTCACGCAAAAACTACTAAACGGATTTATGTGAAACTTGACAGACAGATAGTTTATAACCTGGATTAACACATAGGCTACTTTTTATCCCGGTAGTACGATCCCATGGGACAATAACTTAACTCCACGCGTGCGAAGCCGCAGGCATAAGCTAGTTAGTAATAAATTGACCTAAATCAGGTCATCCTGTAGCATATACTGATCTCACTCCTGAGGCACACAGGAGAGGGCCTTCTCTTTCTTAGAGGGAGTGGGTTGTAATCCATCTCGTAAGTCCAGTGCTATTTGGAGGATGACACGTCATGCCTTCGAAGTTTCCTCAAAATGTTCCTCAATATGTTCCTATGGCTACCGTATTTGAGGGCAAGTAAAAATCAAAAATGTACCATTATTGAGCAAAGGCCTCTTTTCACACAGAAAAGTAACAAGCATTGATCTTGCTCCGTTGTTGCAAACACAGTGTGCTGTTTCAACTTGTAAAGTCCAGAATTTTCCTCACGTCTTCCAGAATTGCTTGCCAGGTGAGTTTAAGGTCGATCTAAAAATTTTACCTGTCAAGTTATCACATACATACTTTGGCTAAACATTATTCCAGAGACAGTAATATGCCCAAACTAAAGTACATACATGCAGACCTTAGCCCGAAATCCATAAACGTCACAACGTCCTGTAAAACTGCCGACAGTTTCCCAAGAAGTTGTCGTAGTAACTACTTTTTGGCCATGAATTTCCAAATAAGCATGGGAACCTTTATCATCTCACCCATCAAATTATTAACCACACCCATAGTTTTAAATGAGCTACTTAATAATAAAACAAGTTTCTCAAAATGGCGATCAAAAGATCGTAAAAATATGACTACAAAACATTTTTACTGCGGGATTCCATTTTTATAGAGTTTTTAGAACAACTCATCATTTCTCCCATAAACTTATTTTAATAGATTCATGAAATTTCAAGTTTGTGGACCGTGGTGGAATTTTTTTATTACTCTTTTGACTGCTTATAAAGTTGGCGGTGAAACATTTTATTTTTTGAAAGTTTAATATTCAAATAGAGTCATTAAAACGAATTTGTTGAGTCATTTTGGGTGTTTGTTTTGACACTAAGAAAATAGAACATTCTTATTTCTTTAATTTATGTGGGAAGACATAGCTGGGAACGTCAACTTTTATCCGCTTGTGGCGTGAAAGACGAAAACGGCTATAAACGGGGCGACTACTAATGGCCAATAGAATAGTATGGAAGTAGAAGGCATGCTGCTTCGACGCCAAATAAATTGTAATATGGGCAGAAGAGTCATTATTGGTCATTATTTATATGGACTTACAAAAAAAAAAAAAACACAGTGTCTCTGCTTGCAAGGTAGCAGAAAATTCCCACTGTAAAGACACACATCTAGCTCAGTAATCTCAGCCACAAACTACAATCAAAACACAACTAAGAACGATCAAGAGCAGTAATTTGGAAACGAACACAACATTAACTCGATATTAAGTTGAGCGTTAGTTCGGCAAACTCAATAGCAGGCGCATTGCGGGGTGACAAATCATGGAAGCTTGAGTAACTCCTACCAAGCCGGCAATGGAAGGCAAAGTTTGGTGAGTGCAAATGCGTCGCAACTTTGCGGTGATTAAGAGACATGCCGTTAGGGTGTTACTGCGTTTGATATTGTACTGAAGCTGAATTATCAAAGTTTGTTGTGTGTAAATAGTAGGTAGTTTGTACACCTATGAGATATAAACACACACAGTCTCAGAAATAACTGGCAAAAAGTACTTAATACTGTAGGTAGACCTCTGCCTAATCTTCCAAAATTAACAGGCATGATATTAAACTAATTCTATTAAACGACTGCTACTTAATTTGGTGCAGTTATCAACATTTAGAGGATCGATTATACATACGTATGAAAATCAATCTCATTATTTTATAATGTCGTAAAAGTTGTGCAGAGCAAGGGTGGGTGGCTAGTAATCAGACAAGGAAATGACAGGAATCATCCAAACAACATTGAAGATAGGTACAAAATCCACGTCAAAACTCCTCAAGCAAACATAATACCATAACAACAGCAACTATCTCCACTAGTTACTTGTCGTGAAGTTACGGGAACGTTCCAGAAACTTCCACAAATGCCATTCAACACTTATGAATATGCCTGCCATAGTTACTGCAGCAGTCAAGCGTGAAGGAGTTGAAAGGGAAAACAATATTCAAAATAATGTTGGTAGATTGTATTTGAATGTACTAAATTTAGATGTTTGCGAAATAGCAAAGAGTCTCGCTAACAATTTACAAGAACCTGTAAAATGTGATAATTTATGAATAGAAATGTATAATGAAGTTATAAATTTTGTAGAAGAAATGAAAGGCGTTGATAAATTTCTACTTTTACACTTACACCTAGCGAAATGAGAGAATGCCGAAGTGTATGTGTGATTGTATGAGAAGAGTTCCTGAAAGCCATACTAGTATATAAGAAGAAATACTCTAGATCCTCGATATTTGTAGGTCCTTTATACAACAGCACTACATATAAAAGGGATTTTCAGTCAGGATCTAGACGTTAACCTCTTTATAAAATTCCCAAAATCAAATAATCTCTTCAGCAAAAATGTTCAAAACCGCAACCAACATTGTCCTTTTGTCAACCCATTGAATCCTCAATTCTTCAGACCACACTTCAGAGAGACACACAGGAATGTATGTATAGTAAGAATTTATATCGGCGGCGTCGATCACTAGTCTCGTCGCCTGGCTTTTATTGAAAATATTCAAGTTATTTATTCGTGAGGGAATCCCTTTTCGCGTCACCGAGACACGCAGGCACCTACTATGTGAATTCGAGAGTCGAATTTTGAGCGTTGAAGTGAAGAACTATGGTTTTGAGGTGATTCTGAAAATCATCGTCGTCCGTATTACCTTGAGGATCTAGAAAAGTACCAATCCTTTTTGAAGCCTTACGTATTTCTACAACAACTATTTAGGATCATATTATTATAAACTTTGCGTACCATGGATCGGCATTAAGCTACCGGAGAGCTATATTTCTTATTGTTCCATCTTCAGTCAGCTGATAAAAAAAAATTACAATGATTTTAAGAAATACTATAAAGCAAGGTGGAACTTTATTGACTCGCAAATT